>CM042215.1:2789467-2979467 GCA_023566465.1 Cottus gobio | reverse complement strand
CCGGCGATGAGAAACGACTCCGCTGAGTCGTAACACTGGAGCTCACGACGGCCTCGGCACCTTTTGTGAGGTCAGCGATTAATGCAATAAATATCACTGTGGCAACAGTGGACGGAGATATTGCAGTTATTTATAAAATCAGATTATAGTTATTTATACCAGAGTCATTTCCTTGGGGACGGGTGAGTCACAGGAGGTGATATTGGGAGGTATTTCAGGCTAACTGGAGAGAAGAGGATGGGAGGATGGGAGGATGGGAGGATGGGAGGAGAGGAGGAGAGGATGGAGAGGAGAGGATGGGAGGAGAGGGTGGGGTGGAGAGGATGGAGAGGATGGAGAGGAGAGATGGAGAGGAGAGGAGAGGATGGAGAGGAGAGGATGGGAGGAGAGGAGGAGAGGATGGAGAGGAGAGGAGGAGAGGATGGAGAGGAGAGGAGGAGAGGATGAAGAGGAGAGGAGAGGGGAGGAGAGGATGGGAGGAGGAGAGGAGAAGATGGGAGGAGAGGAGAGATGGAGAGGAGAGAGGAGGGGAGGATGGAGAGGAGAGGTTGGGGAGGAGAGGAGAGGATGGAGAGAAGGAAAGGAGA
Organism: Cottus gobio; assembly: GCA_023566465.1. Classification (NCBI taxonomy): domain Eukaryota; kingdom Metazoa; phylum Chordata; class Actinopteri; order Perciformes; family Cottidae; genus Cottus; species Cottus gobio. The sequence continues at coordinate 2,978,880 of CM042215.1, read as the reverse complement.
GGAGAAGACAGGTTTTGGTTTTAAAAATTCCTTTATTCCACTATTACAGTGAAAACAGAAACCACTCTAAAACATCACTTAAAGACAAACAAACAAATAATACTCAAACAAACAAAATCCCACAGAACAAGGACAACAATCAGTAGTTCAGCACCAGCTCTCCACCATCACCAACTGCGCATAAACAGCTCCCCGTAGTCCATCTACCCCTGAAAGCCTGTATATTGTCCATTGCCGTGTAATAGGCGTGTTCTAGCCTGAGTCGGGCTTTCACCAGTCCCTTCATGACTTGCACCGGGTCCTCACAACCAGAACCCCCGGCCCGATTCTTACGCGTCAGCCAGATGGCTAGTTTGGCAGAACCGGACAAAAAGTTCACCAGCGTGTGGATAGCCTTCTTTTTCGCGGAATATTTTGGCCCGAAAATGAATAAATACAAAGAAAAACTCTCTCCAAGACCCTGAAACCACACTTTCTAAAATTCAAACAGTACTGAGAGCCGAGGACACTGAGCAAACAAGTGCTCCAGGGTCTCCGCCTGACCACAGAAATAGCATTCCTCCCCAATGAGAGGGTCCAGGTGTGCCCGGTATCTATTTGTGGCTACTGCCCCATGCACAACCCTCCATTGGAGGTCTGCTGTCCGCTTCTCAACGGGCATTTTGTACAAGCACCTCCAGCTGCCCCTCGGGGAAAAACCTGGGCCAAAGTACTCGGTCCAACTCGACTCCTTCAAACCTTGCAAGAGAGCGCAAGTTCACAACTTTTACGCAGATTTCGTAAATTGCCTTTTTCCCCGCTGCCTGAAAACTGTCCAGGTGAGGGGGCGTGAAAGTCAGCAGCTGATCTCCCCCCTCCTGCCAGTCCCCCACCACTGGGGCGATGAGCAGAGTGGGGGGGGTGTAATCACTTTCCTCATCCCACCGGCCAGACAGAGCATGGCGTCCTGCAACTGCTCTCAGATGTTTCGGCAGGGCGGCCCAGACCTCCTTCACTATCCTGTCATTCAACCTGACAGACGCGATGTTGATGCTCTGCCTGAAGGCGACCACGGCTGATGCCGTTGATGACATCCTCACCAAATGTCCCAGTTTGGTGCAGCCGACTTCTCTAAGCCGCGTTCGCAGGCTGGCAGACTGCAGCGTTTGAGTCCTTATGAACCTGTTGAAGAACAGAGGTTCCTCCAGCAACCACACGCCTGGAGCCTCGTTGGGTTCGCGTGAGATGTTAAACACTTGCCAGGCCTGCAGGACAGAACTGTAGAACGACGTCAGTCCAGCCAAGTCCACTTCCTCAGGTTGTAGGAGAAAGAGCTGTTTGTCGTATCCCAGCCGCCCAGCCCTCCTCAGCAGCAGTCGAGCAGTGTCCATCCAGCTGGGGCCGTAGTCATAAAGCAGCCTCTGTGCAGTCCGCAGTCTGAAAGAGAGGACCCTGGACTGGATATCAATGAGGCCCTGCCCCCCCTCTGCCACAGGCAGATAGAGAGCCGCTGCACGAATCCAATGCCGGCCAGACCAGAAGAAGTCCACAACACACCTCTGTACTGCTGCTATGAGGCCTCCTGGTGGTATCAGCGCGATGAGTCTGTGCCACAGAGTCGAGGCAACCAAGTTGTTAGCAACCAGGACTCTCCCCCTAAAGGACAGCTGGGGCAGCAACCATCTCCACTTAGAGAAACGGACACACACCTTCCCCTCAACTCCCTCCCAGTTCTTTTTCTGATAGTCCTCAGAACCCAAGAACACACCCAGCACCTTCAATCCCTCTTTTCCCCACTGAAGACCTCCGGGCAGGTGAGGCACCACCTGCTGCATCCACCGTCCTACCAATAAGGCCTCCGACTTCTCCCAATTCACCCGTGCTGAAGAAGCTTTCTCATAGAGTGACAAGGTATCCTGCAGCAACCCAACATCACCCTGATGCCTGATGAAAACGTTTGCATCATCAGCATATGCTGACACAGTGAGAGGACGACAAAGACTAGAGGACCCTGGCAGTGACAGACCACTGAGCCGACTCCTCAACCTGCATAACAAGGGTTCAAAGGCAAGGCTGTAAAGCTGCCCTGAAATAGGACAACCCTGCCTTATCCCCCGTCGTACAGGGATCGGTCGGCCCAGCCCAGCTCCCATTTTCACCATACATTCTGCGCCGCTGTACAACAAACCCACCCAAGCTAGAAACCCTTCACCAAACCCAAAAGCCCTAAGTGAAGAAACCAGATAGGAGTGGTCCACCCTGTCAAAGGCCTTTTCCTGATCCAGGGAGACAATGCCAACATCTACATCGTGAACTTTACACACATCCAGCACATCACGAATAAGAAAAATATTGTCCATGATTGTTCGACCCAGGATACAGTATGTCTGGTCACTATTTACAATTGATCCCAAGTAGTCTCTGAGTCTGTTGGACAAGGCTCTAGAGAGCACCTTGTAGTCCGTGCAAAGCAGGGCCACTGGTCTCCAGTTCTTGAGGAGAGCCAAATCGCCTTTCTTAGGCAGCAAGGAGAGTACTGCTCGTTTGCAGGAAACAAGAAGCGATCCTGTCCTAAAGCATTCCATCAGGACACCATGGAAGTCAGGACCGATGGTATTCCAGAAACATTTCACAAAGTCCGTGGAAAGGCCATCAATTCCCGGAGTTCTTCCCGAGGTCATCTGGCCCACCGCAACCGTCAGCTCCTCCAGCGTCAGCTCCCCGTCCAGCGCAGCCCTCTCCTCTGGGCTGAGACGTGGAAGCCCCTCCAGGAGCTCCTTGCGGCTCTCTTGGCAGCATTGTTCTTCCCCAAACAGCGTGGTGTAAAAATCCATGGCATGGGTCCTCATCTCCTTTTGGTCCGTGGTTACCCTGCCTCCCGGGAGCTTCAGACAGGTCATTTGTTTCCTCTGTGCAGTTGATCTCTCCAAATTGAAAAAGAACGAGGTTGGGCCATCCATGTCTTTCACCTGGAGAAACCGAGCCCTAACCAGAGCTCCCTTCGCACTCTCCTGTAGGAAAGAGCTCAACTCTGTCCTCTTGTCCCTTAATAGCTGGCCCACTATGGGATCTGGCACTCTCTGCAAACTTTCCTCAATGTCCTTTATATTAGCTTCGAGGTCTTTAACTGCAGACTTTATCACTGCGGTGGCGTTTGCGGTGTACTGCTGGCAGAACACACGTATCTGTGCCTTACCGACCTCCCACCATTGCTTCAGAAAGCTGAAACGAGCTTTTTCAGCTTGCCACTGCTGCCAAAGAACCCCAAAACCCTGACAAAAAGTGCTGTCGTGCAGAAGTGCGTTATTAAAATGCCAGTAGGAGTTAACCCTTACACCTGGGGAGGTTATCAAAACTAAACTGACGAGATGGTGATCGGTAAACCCAACCGGACTGATGGTGCAATTTTTTATACTGGAGCTGAGGCAGTCCGAGATGTAAATCCTGTCCAGCCTAGCTGCGCTAACCCTGTCATCACTCACCCTCAGCCAAGTGTACTGCCTAGCTTGCGGATGTTTCACTCGCCAGGCGTCCAACATATGTAATTGAGTGATGACGTTAAGGAGCGTGTGAGCTGACTGTGGGTGTGGTTCCTCACTGTTTCTATCTACCGTGAAGTCCAGTGTGCAGTTAAAATCCCCTGCTGGCAGCTCTGCAGCTCATTTAGCAGTAAAGTAAAAAAATGTGCTCTAACTGGGCCCTTATTGGGTGCATAAATGTTGACAAAACAATAAACTGAGCCCTCTATATCTGCCCTCACCACCAGCAGGCGACCCTTCACCACCTCCTTAACCATCAGGACTTTTGTATTCACTGCTTTCTTAATTAGCACGGCTACTCCAGCACTGAGGTTGGTGCAGTGGCTCAGGGTGCATGAGCCCTCCCACCATAACCCCCAGTCGACCTCATCCAAAGGAATGGTATGAGTCTCCTGCAACAAGAGGATGTCCAACTTTTTCTGATTTATGACTTCCATTAATGATGCTCTTTTGAGCCTATCCCTCCCACCATTAATGTTTAAAGACCCCAGATGTAAGTGCTGCATTGCAAGGTCAGAGGAGAGAAGGAGACAGGACAAGACCAGTAGTAAGCAGCCAATAGAGTAACCCGTGTTGCACATGATCATCTTTTCTTGGTCGTAACCTTTTTACCCTGTTTGCCTTTCTTTCCCTTCCTCAGAATTGTGAGGTGTTTTTTCAAACGGTAACGTTTCCGTTCGTCCAACAGATCATAACCCACCTCTCTATTCACCGCCCCAACAGACCGAATGAACTTTTCAATATCATCAAAGTGATCACTCACATTTACAGTTTTGTTGAAAGTTTCATCCAAAAATGTGTTGATATCCTCTAACGAATACCGATCAGCACCTTTAAGGCCTGTTCCCACATAGGATGAAGCCTCTGATCCACTCCCATAATCCATGTCCTCTGCTCCAGTAGACAGCTGGCTGTTGGACACCTCCCCTTCACCCTGCTCCTCCTCTACGGCTCTGTTGCTAGCTCCCCCTACAGAAACTGCTGCTGCCTCCTCACAGCCTAACTGTGGTACTGCTTCTGGACCACAAGCAATGAGGTTCTGAACCACAGAAACCTCCTGGCTGCAAGACTGGCCCTGATCCTCCTTATTGACCCTGTTAACTTCAGAACCGGCACAGCTAACCGCACCCACATCCCGACCCATGAGACCAGCCCTGTCCACAGGACCAGCCGCGTCCACGGGACCAGCAGCGTCCACGGGACCAGCAGCGTCCACGGGACCAGCCCCGAGGACAGCCGCGGCCCCACCAACGAGACCGCCAACATCCCCGGGGCCGGCCACGAGGACAGCCGCGGGCCCACCGACGGGACCGGCTGCGCCGCGGAGCGCGCCGCGAAGAGCGCCGCGTCCACGGCGCAAGCCTCCGTAATACCCTCATCCACAGCGAGCTTCTCCGCGCTCTTCTGCTGCGTTCGCGGGCATGCAAAGCGCTTATGTCCCGCCTGCCCACACTCAAAACACTTAATCTGCCCCGAGCTCGCGTACACCATGTATAACCCTTCCCCGTGCCTCACCTTGAAGGACACCTCTAGTGACTGTGTGGGTGACTCTAAAAACATAAAGACCTGGCGTCTGAGGGACAGGACGTGTCTCAGCTTGGGGTCTTTACAACCCAGACTCACAGCTTTGAACCCGCTAGCAAACTTTCCGAACCTGCGCAGCTCTTTCTCCAGCAGGTCGTTAGGAATAAAAGGCGGAACACCGGAGACGGTGATGCGCGTTGAGGGCGTTGACAGCGGAGAGACCTTCACGAACAGGTCCCTGATAAACACGCCACTTTCCACTAGTTTATGCACACAAGCCTCGCTGCTCACGAACACGACCACCGCCTTATTCATCCTGGAGGCGAAGGAGAGATGGTCGTGTCCCACCTGCTCTCCTACCGCCAGCAGCACCTCCTCCACCGACACGCTGCTGTCAGGGGGAACCAGCCGGACTCCCTGCCGGATTGACGGCCGCGACGTCTCCGAGGACGCCATGGCCCCAAACACACCAAACACACCAGTAAAGCTCTCTCTCTCTTACCTGATCATGTGCGTAAAGAGGAACAGAAGAACCAAAGCAGTGACAAACCAATAATCCAAACTCCGCGCCAGAACTCACGCTCACCACGCACACTCACACGCAACCGGAAACGGGGAGAGGAGAGGAGAGGAGAGGAAGAGAGGAAGAGAGGAAGAGAGGAAGAGAGGAGAGGAGAAGAGAGAAGAGGAGAGGAGAGGAAGAGAGGAGAGGTGAGGAGAGGAGGACCATAATAAACAAACACCTCTTCCTCTCTCTCTCTTTTTCTCTGAGTTATCTTTGAAGACCTCTGGTCTCCATAAGTTCCTGATCACGTGACCTAAATCCTGATCTCACAAACAGGAAGTGACCAATCAGAGAGCCTCCTAGAAACCAGTGGTAACCAGAACGGTACTTCTATACCGTCTTAAGTACAGTACTTCTATACCATCTTAAGTACAGTACTTCTATACCATCTTAAGTACAGTACTTCTACACCATCTTAAGTACTTCTATAAGTACAGTACTTCTAGACCACTTTAACCCTATTCTTGCTTTCCTTTCGTCCCTGTCCTTCATCATCTTCATCCTCTCTGCCTTCATCCGTGAGCCATCTGGCCTCCAGGCTCCGCCTCCTCCCTGCACCTCCTTGTCCCCGCCCACTCCTCCTCCTGCTCCTTACCTGGCAGGATGACATCTGGGAAGCCCAGCTTGCGCGTGAGGGCCAGAGCCCTGTTGAACACGGCCTGGTTCTCCCGTCTGATCTGATCCAGCTCACCCCGAAGCAGCTGCAGGGAGATGATGAGGCCTGGGGGAGGAGGGGCAGGAAAGAGGAGAAGAAGTTAAGACAGAGAAGGGACGAGGAAGAAGGGAGATGGGAGGGACAGAGGGGTATTAAAAAGGACATTAGTCAGAATGCGGGGGAGGAGAAGACAAGAGTGAGACGTGATCAGAGCCACGGAGGGAGGAGGGAGGGAGGAAGTAGGGAGAGAGAAAGGAGGGAGGGAGGGAGGAGGGAGAAAGGAGGGAGGGAGGAAGGAAGGAAGGAAGGAGGGAGGGAGGGAGGGAGGGAGGGAGAGAGGAAGGAGGGAGGGAGAAAGGAGGGAGAAAGGAGGGAGGGAGAAAGGAGGGAGGGAGGGAGGGAGGGAGGGATGAGAAAGGAGGGAGAAAGGAGGGAGGGAGAGAGGGAGGGAGGGAGGAAGGAGGGAGGGAGAAAGGAGGGAGAAAGGAGGGAAGGAGAAAAGAGTAGTGGAATTACGCAAGGATAAAAAAGGCAACCACACAAATGGAGTGACAGCTTGTTGTGAGTCACGATATCTCAAACTGAGAGAAGCTCATAAAACAAAGAGAAGTTAAAGTGAACTCCGTTTTGACGCCATTTTGAAAAAGTCCACACGGCGAGACACAAAGTGAGGATGATGGTTTTACTTTAATAAAAATCAGGGTGTAGTTTCTCTGCGATCGGTAATTTTAAAACTATTCACAGACATTGAACAGACGTAACCTCTGATCCAATGAATTAAAGGAAGTCGATCAACAGAAAAATCACAAGCCAACACTTTTCCTAATCAATTCATCATCATTTGACAAAAATCTGAAAGCTTCTCAAAAAGCAAATGTAAATATTGTAAAGACGTCACTTCTTACTTTTTTCATATCGACCGAACTCTTAATTGTGAGGATACTCTGCAGAGCTTTCCACTTCCTTGAGCGTCGGATGGGAATATTGATGCCGCTCTCTAATTCGTCCTTTCGGAGCGAAGCCAGCCAGAAGTCGATTAGCTTAGCGAAGGACAATTTCTGCTTCTTGGCCGGGAGCGCAGAGCCGTGAAATAGTCCCCTCGCATCGCCGAGAAACACACAGCGTTCCCGTTTTTTTGTTTGGAATAAAAAACAAGAACGAGGTGCGATGGTTCAATCCCTGAGCGGAGCTGCTGCTAGGTGTGTGCTCCGTCCTCCTTTTGGCAGAGCGGAGCTAGCTGTCGCTAATCGGGATGCTAAGCTAACCGGCAGCTATCTCTAGATCTTTTATTTACCACGGGAGTCGTACCTCTCAGCAAGAAAATCCCAAATGTTGAACAATTCCTTTAAATATCAATAAAAAGCAAGTTCCAAGGAATAGTTCGCTCAAGTTTATACGCAAAATTAGTTTAGTAGGATAGTTAGAATCAATAAAAGTATTTTTTCTCGTGGTAAAAATGTTCAGTTAAAGGCGACACCAAACATTTTTTTTAGGCATAATATTAATAATTTTCCTATTTATCGTCAAGAGACACTTTCCAGAAACAATATCCTGTTTCCCGAACTAACTTCTACGCATAAAAACTGGAGGCAGCGAGTTCACCGTGACACGGTGACTATAGAGCAGTGGTTCTCAAACTGTGGGGCGCGACCCTCTAGTGGGGCGCGGAGGTATTACAGGTGGGGCGCGAGAGGGTTGGGGAAATGTAGATTTTTTATTTTTTTTAATTATTTTAAATAATTGTGAAAATGCCCGGATGTGATTTGATCCGCAAATTTTACCGGGGATGCATAGGATGAGACTTGTGCGTACTTGAGACAGCCAATATCCCAGAATGCATTTTGCATTTTCAAATCTCAGAATCAGAATCAGAATCAGAATCAGAACCATTTATTGCCATGTATGTTTACACATACAAGGAATTTGTCCTGGCGGGAAGGTGCATACATTTAACATTTAACAATACACATTTAACAGTTAACGCAGTGCAATAAATGAGGATGAATGGATGAATGAATATTTACATTGAAACAGTAGCATATCAAAATATCAAAATACCAAAAATAAGATAAAGTGCATGGAATGTGCATGAGTGTAAGTGTTGTGTGAAAGTGGCAAGAGTAGTCTTAAGTGTCAAGTGTATTTAAGCATATTTAAGCATAAGGCTATGTGCAGGTGAGTGTCCGGTGGGAATTGTCTGGGGGTGACAGAGTCATTAGAGTCAGTAGAGTCGAGTAGAGTCAAATCTGTGGTTTAAATTACGCCGTTACGGTTCCGCATGCGCGACCGCGACAGATCCTTTTGCGAGTTGCGACTCACACTTGTAGACCTAATGGTGTGTTACTCGCGTGAGTTTAGTCGCTCGACTTTATGTGGTTAATTCGCGTCATTCGCTACTGGCTATACTCGCCCCTTGAAGGGGGCGGGGCTTATCTATGTGGCTTATCTCCGTAAAAACAGTACCGTTTCCCCCATCCACCATTAAACTAACCACTAGTTCTGCTTTAAACTTATTGTGGAAGTCCCTCTAACGTCGGACCATCAAACGCCCCCGTGTCCGGGTTCATAATATCATCCGTAGCCGCACAACAGCGTCTGAATGACGGCCGCTGCCAGCGCTACTTCTGGTGGATCAGCAACTGTTTGATTCAAACCGGCAGGACGGCTGTGATGACGCGCAGAGCTTCTCAACGCTGATTGGCTTTTCTGCTGTTGCCTCTCTCAAAATAAAATACAGATCGAAGCTCAACTTTGGGCATGAATTGAGAGTGGCCGTATCAAATCTACAACCCCGTTTTACAAAGATTTGTAGTGGAAAGCAGGCTCATATCTGCACTAATTTAGTTTTGTTTTGCACCGGTTGCACGTTATTGTTGTTTTGAAAAGATATGCAGTGTAAAACTCTTTATTGCCAAATATTTTTAACTGGTTTTATTTAGTTTTTCACAGGTTGAACTTTATTGTTATTATCCTGAAAAGATATTCAGTACAAAACATGTTAATTAGGCTATAACAATGAGCTATTTTTGCCAAATATTAGTTCTTTTTTTGCACAACTTTGTATTGTTCTAACAAAGTGATTGCACGTTTTATTTGTTTTTGTCCGATGGAGCAATCTGGTTTACATGAAAGTGACATTTTCTTTGTTCTATTATTAATAAAAGCACAGATAGAGGAGTCACAAAATGTCGTTATTTCAATAAAAATTCAGCATGGACCATTTTGTTACAATTTTGTAGGGGCGGTGGGGCCCGAACATTTTTCGTCCTCCAAAGTGGGGCTTGACAAAAAAAGTTTGAGAACAACTGCTATAGAGAGACTTTTATTGTTTTAAAAAAAGAAAGAAAAGAGGAAGCAGACGTCTCAAAATCTGGGAAAAATCCAATCCAAACTGTCTTTAAGTCTAGATACCAAAAACACAGCTGCACATCCTTCTCTTGTCACATGACCCCAGACCTTGTTCATCAGCAGTCACATGACCCAGACTGGGCCATTTGGACTTTATTCCTCAATAAAAAGCTGCCAATCCAACCCCGAGCTCTGCGACATATTTACCATAGTTGGTGCTCGGAGCCGAGTACTTGGTGTTGGACTTGCGGATGATGTTCTCCTGGATCTGGTGCCACTCGTTCTCGTTGTTACACCTGCAGAGAACAGACAGTCGGGGGGGGGGGGGGGGGGGGGGTTAACAACGCTCCCATTAGCGGGCCCCAGATGGAGGGATCGGATGCACGGGGGACTACAGGAACAGCATGCGTCCCAGAGCCGATTCCCTCCTGGAGGAAAGGTAGCAGCAGGGGGCGGAGCTATCAAGCAGCACATTAGCCCAAACGCACAGCTCGCTAAGCTAACCTGACAGCCGGCTCTCCACCAGCCTTTTTCATTACCGTGGGCCCGAAGGCCCCTGGGATGGAGCGGGAAAACGCACCGACCGGAGCGTTATAGGAGCCGACAGTTTGGAGGCAGCTCGGCACTGAATCACTGCTTCTTCTTCTTCTTCTTCTTCTTCTTCTTCTTCTTCTTCTTCTTCTTCTTCTTCTTCAAAAGGGAAGAAGAAGAGCTCTACGCCTCGGCAGAGGAATCCAATAAAAACGACAGCTTTCTATTCTGGAAATCTTGATTTCACACTGAGCTGTAAAGTTATCCTGAAAACACGACACACACACACACACACACACACACACACACACACACACAGCAGGATGGCTAAGTGTGTGAGCGTGAATGACCTCCGACCCTGGAGAGGTCGCAGAGGAGGACGGCGAGGAGACCATCTAGCTGTTGACTGACAAGAGAATATGCTGAGCTCGGGGTTTCTTTGTTTCTCTTCTTCGCCCTCTAACTTTGCTCCATTATCTAAGTGTCATATCTCCCTCTCCCTCCCTCCCTCTCTCCCTCCCTCCCTCCCTCCTTCACTGGCTTGGCCGGCGTACAGGAGTGTCTCTCTGAGCCGAAGCCTAACAGAAGCAGCCAGATTCACAACACGCCAAGTGCCCCGTCTCAGGCCCGGGGCGAGCGGCCATTGATTTTTCCGGAGGACACTTCATTATCATTCTGGTCAAAACACGGCGGCGTCAACACCGGAGCGCTCGGCCCGGCACGCACCAGAACATTCACCGAGGCTTTAACTTTTGATCCCTGACACTCACGTGTAAACCTTGAGCACGAAGTCCTTCTCCTCCTTGAGGTCGGTGATGGTGTGGAACACGTCGCTCATGGCGAGCACCGCGCAGCCGTACGGCCGCCGGTACTGAACGTGAGGCGGACCTTTCTTTGAGTCGTTCAGCAGCATGCGGCCTGCAGGAGGAGGAAGACCACTGTGAGAAGCATATATATATATATATATATATATAATAATAATATATTAAACAATGCACTGCTTTACCAGTTCTTATGACATGAGCAACGATGTACAGGTCTCTCTTCAAGTCTTTGCTGCTCAGGTCCTGAAGAGAAATGGAAAGAATTAGAGTTGGAATACTGAATATTTCTATTTTTTTAAATTAAATTTTATGTGTTTTTTGTGTGAAAGTAAAAAGAAAATGTTGCCAAAGCATCAAAACAATTACACAATATTATAAATATGAAAATCAACACAACATTAACATAACGTTACACTTGTTATATAACAGTAAAGCTCCGCCTCCTCGGGGTATTTCTAATTGTGTAAGTGAATTTGTCCAACTGAATGCTCCTTGTTTCGGTGCACGTGTCAAACAGGAAGTGGCGCCCCAGCCGACGAGTTACCGTGAAGAGCGCACACAGGCGATCCACCTTCTCCGGGTTCTTTGGTCCTCCGTTCTTGTTCAGCTTCACCATGAACTTCTCGCTGCAAAAGGAAACCGAGTCCACAGTTTCAGAGCGTCTGCCGACCGCGGAAGGCCTCGCTCTGCTGCATTGTGGGTAATGTACCTGATCTGTTTGGCCTCGCGGGTGTCGTACAGAGAGAAGAAGACGTCCGCGTCCTCGCTGATGCTGTTGTAGGTGAAGCTCTTCAGGTTGATGAAGAGGTGGTGCGACACAGGGACCCGGCAGCCGTCGCCGTGCCGCTGCCTCGTGCTGTCGCCCTGGGAGATGGGGAGGAAAGTGAGCCCGTGCACGGACCCGCCGGCCCCGTGCACGGACCCGTGCACGGACCCGCTTATGCAACGGATCAATGGGGTACTGTAAGCGGTGAATAATTCATCGGGGACTGCTCGGTCACGTGTACGGGACGTTTACAGGACGATGGATGAGTGATGGAGACTGCAGCTCTGCAGGCCTGTTTGTTGTTGAGGGGGCGGAGCCTCATTCTGTATTTATGTGATGGAGGACAACTTAACTAAGCTTTAAGGAGTACATGCTCCTCAGTCCTCCAGAGTCATAAGCATCACAGTCTGTACTATTGTCATCTTTATTTTGTTCATTTTGTGATACAAATTACTTAATTTATCCAGATTTTAGCGCTATATAAATTAGCTTTATTGTTGGACTAGTAGTAGGAATATTGTGCTTTGACAGTTTTAATGGTAATTCAATGCTTTTTATTTTAGAGGCAACACTTTGGTACTAAAATGCTAAAATGTTAAAATGTTAAAATGTTAAAATGTTAAAATGCTAAAATGCTAAAATGCTAAAATGCTAAAATGCTAAAATGCTAAAATGCTAAAATATTAAAATTGGCGGCATACGGTAGAGACCAGCTGGGGTTATGTGGGTTATTTCATCCAGTTGAACATTTTTTTCAACCTTCTATCATTAAATGTGAGCTTATGGAAGATCAACCAGGGTCTTATTTAAAATACATCCCTGAAGGGATTCTTTAAACTGGTGTTTCCACCCAGACGACATGCAGGAGACACACCTGTCTAAGGGGCCCTGCAGCTTTGTGAACCCATGAGGGCCAGCTTCACATGGAGCCTGGCAGGGACACCTTGTGACTGTAATGATCCGTCAGGGCTTCAAACCCAACGAGCTAACGTGCACTTCCCTCGTCTCAGAGTCAATGTTGTGGTTTTAAGATGTCTGCATTAAGGTCTGAGAGCTGAAGAGTTTTGTTCTTAGATATAAAACCCGTAGACCAGGTCTAAAGGAGTTCCCCGACTTCAGGACTCTGGTCAGCTCCGGAGGGAACAGAGAGAAATACAGAACGAGCCATGAAGAGGATGAAAGGGTGAAGTGATTATTATCTGAGAAAGACGATACCTGGGTTGTGCTTTGCTGACCACCACAGTGTCTGCTGGAGACGTGCTGGAAGAGAGAGACGGTTCAGATCAGTCGCTTCCCACACAGCAGAGAACTTACACACACACACACACACACACACACACACACACACACACACACACACACACACACACACACACAGCCTGAGCGACGCCTCGGCCGATGCATCAAACTCTGACAGCGTTTTCACCTACGTATGAACGGAAGAACGTGAGCGAGTGGGAGAGGAGAGGACGAAGCCAGTACAGCCCACACACACACACACACACACACACACACACACACACACACACACACCTCCGCTACTCCCCTAACCCGTAGAGGTGCCTCTCTCCTTGCCAAACAAACCATCTCTTTCCCACCGACAGTCGGGCTCTTTTGGCTGGAGGGACCACGCATGCTGCTTCTGCTCGATGCAAAGCCGAGGAACAGCGACGGGATAACGGGATAACGGGATAACGGGATAACGGGATAACGGGATAACGGGAAGGCCGGCCGCGGGAGTGTTTTCATCGTCAGCATATGGAGCGTCGACTTATGACCAGAAAGGATCTCCCTTCCTAGATAACAGTCTCCAGCTGAATTACATTAGATTTCATAACATCTGTGCTGTAATCGCATATTTCTAAAATTGGATCTGCTTCAGTCTCTCTCTCTCTCCCCCCCCTCTCTCTCTCTCTATGTACATGTTGTCCTCCTCTCTCTCTCTCTCCCCCCTCTCTCTCTCTCTCTATGTACATGTTGTCCTCCTCTCTCTCTCTCTCTCCCCCCCCTCTCTCTCTCTCTCTATGTACATGTTGTCCTCCTCTCTCTCTCTCTCCCCCCCTCTCTCTCTCTCTCTCTATGTACATGTTGTCCTCCTCTCTCTCTCTCTCCCCCCTCTCTCTCTCTCTCTATGTACATGTTGTCCTCCTCTCTCTCTCTCTCTCCCCCCCTCTCTCTCTCTCTCTATGTACATGTTGTCCTCCTCTCTCTCTCTCTCCCCCCCTCTCTCTCTCTCTCTCTATGTACATGTTGTCCTCCTCTCTCTCTCTCTCTCTCTCTCTCTCTATATGCATGTTGTCCTCGTCTCTCTTCTCTCTCTCTCCATTATTTATTTATAGGACTATTTTCTCTAGTCTGGTTGGTGGATTACAGCAACCAAGGCTAAAATATGTTATTTTTTTAAAACAACACTAAAAAATTGATTTGCACGTATTTTCCACTGTAACGTTGCATCATGTCCTCCAGCTCGCGATCACGCTATACAGCCGGAGTCACGTGCACGCTCAATATGGCGGCGCGTTAAGCATAAAGTACAGGTCACCATGAGGCAGCTCTCTGGTGAGTCACCTTCTTATGGATGGAGTGATAATCACACATGAACCAACCATTCTGATGCAGATACAAGAAAGCTCATCGAGTGGGAAGACACCATCATTTGAGTCATCGTAATACATATACATGCATATATATTTATATATATATGCATGCAGCATTTCCATCCGTCACAGAATGCACACGTGCTTTATTCATTTATTGCATCCCATAATTAATAAATGGGGTGAATGCGTGCAGCTTACCAGCTTGTGCAGCTCTGAGATGCTGATCTGGTCCGGGTCCACCATCTCAAACTCTTTCCTGGGGACCAGGTCCAAGCCGAGGTGCCTGGAGGAGGGAAACCAGAAGGGACCGTTCAACTGTAACTTCCCGTTGTACGTTTACTGTGTTTGGATCTAATAATAGCATCCGTGTCACGTGACTAAATATGTTAATATGTTGAATATTCATCTCACAGTTATAGTTACTAGATTGCATATCAAAAGGGGTATTTATTGATTTCTGGCGGAGGGTTAGATGACATTAAAAGATAAATGTTTTTGCTGCAAATAAGAAGCTAGCCGGCTAGCTTAGCTTAGCTTAGCTTAGCTTAGCACAAAGACACAACTGACCTGGCTCGGCCTGAAAGAGGCAACCCTGAAGCTCACAACCTCACAGGCTGCATCTCGTTATGAGCTGGCGTGCACACACACACACACACACACACACACACACACGTGTGTGTTTTGCTGTTTTGCTGTGTTTTAACGTGCCAGACCATCTCTTGGCGAAGCGCAGCGACTTCCTGTCGTCTCCGCCGGTTGCCTGGCAACTGCTCAGGGCCGCGATTAAGTGGTAATTGGCATATTTCTCAAAATGTTGAACTTTTGTCTTCGAGATTTCGCATTAAAAGTCACCGGATTTCTTATCGAGGACCGACAGGTGTCCTACTGAAGGTTCAGAGACAGCATTTAAAGTGCTGCAACATGAACACACTAATATTAATACAGCATTTCAATAATGATCGATGTCATGTATATATAATACATAAAGGGGCCATTCTGCATTATGAGCACATTTGTTATTATCATAATGTTTTGTTAATTGGTTTAAACTCCGGCAATGCATCATTAACATCCATCCATCCATCCATTATCTGAACCGCTTATCCTCTTTAGGGTCGCGGGGCGCTGGAGCCGATCCCAGCTGTCATTGGGCGAAGGCAGGGTACACCCTGGATAAGTCGCCAGTCTATCCAGGGCTAACTTATCATTATTATTATTATTATTATTATTAATATAATGTTCTCCTCCCCCTCGAAAGAAATTACAATTAGCTGTCAGAAGAATGTCACAATGGTCCAGTGCTGACATTAGAAGTAAATATAGTGAAGTAAGGAAACGTAAACTTAAACTTATGTTCATATAAACTGTAAATATTTTTGCTGCAGGACTTCCAGCTGAAATATTCGAACAAAAAAAACACAATTTCTTCCTTGCAGAACATCACATCCAAGATTAGTTTTGGGCATAAAACAGTTTTTGGAATATTTGGCTCCGTACATAGTATTTATGGTGCCCACTCAACATGAGTCTGTACATCAGCGGTCTGTAGGATCGTTCAGGGTTGAGCTGCCTGCTGGGATCTCTTGACCATGAAACGAGATCCCAGCAGCTCTCAGGTCAGCGTGCGGAGCTTCAACACGCATGAGCTAAACATTACATTACATTTCATTTAGCTGAGGCTTTTATCCAAAGCGACTTACATGCTATACAGTAGACCGTAGACACAGCAACGGTGAGCAATGAGGGTTAAGTGTCTTGCTCAAGGACACAACAACATGGACTGGCTGAGCCGGGGTTTGAACCACCGACCCTCTGATTGAAAGACTGACTTGCTAACCACTGAGCCACAGTCGCCCAAACACCGTGCAGGCCTCATTAAGCTGAACTTCTCTGTACTTTTTAATGTGCAATGAATATTATACTAAAGTGACAGCTGGCCGCTCCGCACAAAGCCTCCTCAGCCTCACGTCTTCATCTCCGTGATGGATGCACGTCTCAGATGGAGGGAGTTAACAGTCAGAAGATTACTTTACGGTTCCTCCAGGGGGGATGTGCATTGACTTTAATCCGCTAAATGATCATAAAATGACATCATAGAGGATGCTATTTCACTCCCACTCAGCAATATCCTTTAGTGCGGGGGGGAAACTCACTCATTGCCCCAGTCCAGCCGCACGGTGATGTGCCGCTTGATCTCGCGGGTCTGGTCCTGGGCGAGGTGACCCTGGATCAGCTGCCGGCGCAGGTCGATGAGCTCGTTCATCACGTGGCGCAGCTTGTGGAACAGATCCACCTTGTGTTTCTGTTGAAGCCCAAAGAGAAGAGAGAGGAGAGTTAGGACACGTGAGCTCCTTCATCGCTGTAACTGTCGGTGGGATTCAAATACGGAGAGCGCTGGATGTCCGTGTTTATTGTAGCGTAAAACTATCCGCATGCAGGTGGTGCTCTGACTTTACATTTCATTAAATTAGAATTAGATTCTAACCACTTCAGTGTAAACATGTGTTGCTACAGAGATTTAAAGCCCACCGGTTTTGCTAATGAAAGAAAGAAAGAATTCCCCTCACAAGCTCTGACCTCCTCACGGTAATGAATCTCATCACCGTTGCTCATAAACCGAGGACGACGCGTTTAATTTCGGGCCCGTTTCTGTTTCTCCCCCGATGGCAGCGCGCGTCCACGTCGCCGCCCAGGTTTCCATAAACGCACAGATTAAGCGGCGAGGTAACTTTAATGAGGATAAACACTGCGTGTTCTCAAAGGCTGCTGCAAAACAAAGGTTTTCGTCAGGGTTGATGAGCCCTTTCGGGTGTCTATTCTGCGGGGCTAATTACCTGCATTATAACAGATACACAGTTATGCTTAGGCCATTGCTCCCTGAGGTAATAACATGAATTGTAATTGGCAACAATAAGGTGAAATGTATCCACACCCAGCCGACGCTACATCCCATTATCACGGCTGCCGCTGTGGCAACGCGGCCCATATCACACGGGGGGGGGGGGGGGGGGGCATTAGTCGAGCTTCAGAGGAAGTTACATCACCGGGCCGGAGCCTCCGGGCTCCTCGGCTGCTCCGAGCACGAGCAGTCCTCGGCGAGAGGGTTACGTAAGAGCTGAACCCGACCGGCCACTTCTTGCCGGGCCCCTCGACGCGAGGATGCTCTGGGATCCCGGTAATCAGTCTTATGCCCGGCGGGTAAAGGCGGACTGGAGGTGGCGAGCCTGAGCCGGGATCTTAAAGATGGATTAAATCAATCAGCGGCTGAACGACGTGGCATGAAATCGCATACGACAGCTCCGTGGGCGCTTATGTGTGACGAGCACTTCTGTCGCTGCATGGATCTAGAATATGAATATGAATCCAGAGGTGTTTGTGTCTCCAGTCACGACGCTTACTGGTTGTAACTGGTGCAGGGAGGAGAAACACACTGGAGGAGCTGGGTCCAGTAAAACCCCCTCAGGAGCATGAAAATGAAACAACATGGGTGTGTTTTCCTGGTGAAACTGTAGCTTCAGCCTCGTGTTTCGTTTCAAGATGAACTGTTAGGCGGGCGACTGACCACATAGAGCTGCTTCCACAGGACCCCCCATTCCTGCAGCGTGGAGGTGGTCTCGGTGATGATGGGGTCCTCCAGGGGAACCACGGTCTCACACAGCCTGCAGCAGAGAAACACACCAGTGTGAGGACAGACAGCAGCCAGTAATGGATTACTTTGTAACTAAGAGACAAGGTGACAGAGGCAGTGATTACATCACAATAATCCCAGTTGTGCTCCAGTACAATGTGTGTTTTATGAAGGTAGATTTGTGTCTTTATTACGCAAAAAATAAGTAAATAATTTGTTAGTTTTGCTTATGAAACTATAATGTCTGGCTGCAATTCACATTGATATCAGTTTGATATCAGTAAGTGTGTGTGTGTGTGTGTGTGTGTGTGTGTGTGTGTGTGTGTGTGTGTGTGTGTGTGGGCTCAATGCTGCTCGCGGTCAAACTGACACGCCGCGCGCTGCAGTCAGCAGAGGGGAGAACGAGGAGCAAATGACAAATACAAAAAGATTTAACGAGCCGGTTGTGCCGCTTTGTATCCGACAGCTGAAACTGAAGCTGAAACATGGACCACCACACTAATGGACCACGAGAGTCTTTACATTGTTTTTATTTTGTATTCCTGCACATTGGATCCTCTAAAGGACCTAAAAGCTTTAACCGCTTGAACAAAGTAACATCTGAACAGCGTGGGAGCCCACGGAGACTATTTTAAATGAGTGATGAGTAAATTATTCAAACTACACAAACACAAAACCACACGGACGAGTGTCGCTGCTTCAAGGAGCTACGAAATATAACAAACAGGTAATATCATGGAGGGTGATGAGAGGTTTTCTCTGGCTGCAGGTGGAGCGGTGGAAACCAGCACACACACCACACACACACACACAACACACTGCAGAGGGTTGGATCTCCATCAGCGAGTCCGGGTGAGGCTCTGAGCTGCAGACACGCAGTAGGCGTGTCACCTCATTAACTCCACGAGACAGCGAAGCACATTTCCCAAAGTGCAACTCCCGGAGCGCGGAAGTGTAATAACGTCAATATCCATGTCTGCACTTTTAATTGTTTGAGTGCGATGGAGAGTCCTCGTGCTACGCGGGGGCTCAACTGGAGGGCGGCGGCCTCGCGGTGAACCCCCGATCCGCACCGCCGGCTCCCGGGAGCTCGGGATGAGGAGGAGCTCTGCTGCCGGGTTTGGTCTTCGTCTTTATTCCGGCCTCTACAGCCGGACGGGAACATGTGCACATATATGTGAGAGTGTGTGTGTGTGTGTGTGTGTGTGTGTGTGTGTGTGTGTGTGTGTGTGTGTGTGTGTGTGTGTGTGTGTGTGTGTGTGTGTGTGTGTGTGTGTGTGTGTGTGTGTGCATGGCATCAGATGCCCGGTGCTAATCGCCTTGATTGATTGGATCGTCACAGATCGTCACGCTCTGACCTTTGATGAATGTGTAATGAGTGAAGGAGAGCTCCTGACCAGCATGCAACAACAACATGGATTCATCATCATCATCATCGCTCATATCATCCTCCAATAATGAGGAAGGTGTGCAATAAATTCAACTCGCTCGCCGGCTGTCTGCTTGATAATAAATAATAATGTAACGTTTTCCTGCATATTCGCGTAGTTCCTTCTCTCTGATCTCAGCGGGACTGGTTGTGCCTTTAAGTCCCGCCCACACCGGAGGGGAAAACAATTCCTTGGAAAACAATTCATTGCCCTCCATTGACTTTTTATTGTGTGAAGGTGCGTAAAAAAAAGCTGCTGTGTAGCGGGATTCACCTCCACCAGGGTAAAGAACCCAGAACTAAGTTTTTATAAAAAACGAAAAAACTGAGGATACGGACAATAAGACGTGAGGAATCAGCAGGAAGGATCGGGAAGCTGTGGGATCCTGATACTGATGCCTCATGTTACGTGTGCAGCAAGCATTTTGTATATATGGAGGTAGGGTAGATACATCAAAAATAGAAAAATAATTATAAAAAGTTGGACAAGTTCATTCCTTAGCAGACCGGCCAATCAGATAGCTAGATTTGGAGCTGATCCTGGTTAAACGTTGTGTAATAGTGAAGGCTGGTAAGAGATATAGATATTATAAACCTGTCTGTCTGCATCTCTCTGAAAATCCCTTTTTCCTTTCTGCAAATATTAGATATTTATCCCGGGGGTGCAGTTAGTGACAGTGTGGGCCCCATGGTGACAGCGGAGGAGGCGGGGCTTAGCCGAAGGGTCAATTACGATGCTGCGCAAGCTGAAATAAAAACACGTCATCGTACGACTTACCCTCTGTTGGTCACCGTGGATTTCTTCAAGTGGACATAGCTGACTGGGAAGATCCCCTGTGGGCAGAGAGGAGGCAGCAGAGACGTTAGCGAGTGTGACAGGATCGCGTCCTTTACTCCTGCTGCATGCGACCAGAACGTACAGTATTGTGTTCGTGTTGAGCGGTAGAAGAAGAAAAACGCTGTCTGGAGCGGAGATTATGCAACTCAGCTGGCGACACATTGTGCGTTTGAAGAAAAATGCAAGATCACGCTTCCTTTGTGCGTATTTTGACAATGTCGGCTTTGCTGTGCGTTGACATTTCAATTGAATAAAAGATGCTTTTTGCACACACCAGAGACAAGAGGCCGAGCGACGGGCAGGAGCCCTGTTGTGGCTGGGCTCAGCGAGGGGAAGGCCCCGAGGGAGCACCTGGTGCCAAAGGCCACCCCTGCGGTGCATCTTTCTTATTCTAATCTGCCAGATGTGGCGAATCGGCCACAGTGAGCACCGCTAATTCCTCTCAGCGCAGAGAGAGTATGGGGGCGACTGGATGTGGGCAACGGAGCACATAACAAAATGGAGGGGTGTTAGCGGGAACTGTAAATAGCCGACGAGAGTAGAGAAGGACAGCGTGTAGCCGCTAACGCCCACGTGCACCAGGGCTGGACGGCTTTCAGGCTTTCTTTGAAGCATCACGTAACACTTTAAGCAGAGTGAACCTACAAAATAGCCCCAAAATAATGTTTTCTAATAATATGTCGGCCATTGTGGTTTCTGATGCTACTACTGTATGGATATGCAAACCCTCCCACGTGGTTTATGGACTCCTGCAGCGCCGCTACAGGTTATGAAGGAGTCTCTCATGAACAATCAATCCCACGGGAAGCAGATTTGTCAGTCGTTTATAATAACCACTTACTGCAGTGCAGAGTATTGATCTCTGTCAGCAGTGATGGTGTTGTGTTATTCAGAGTTCTGCACTTATAGTCTCTCTTCTTACTGAGCAGTATTTATCATAATGATGCTGCATGCAGACTTAACGGAGTCCGTGCATGCACTCTCCATCCTTCCCTCCATCTTAACTTTCTGTCTGCCTGCAGGTCAAAGATGCAACAGGTGTGTGCTGCATCTCGGCTGCAGAAGTCACCCATTGAAAGCATTTCTACTAATTATAACTACATTGTGGCTCAGTGGTTAGCAAGTCGGTCTTTCAATCAGAAGGTCGGTGGTTCGATCCCCGGCTCCGGCAGTCCGTGTCGTTGTGTCCTTGAGCAAGACACTTAACCCTCATTGCTCACCGTTGCTGTGTCTACGGTCTACTGTACACTGTATATCATGTAAGTCGCTTTGGATAAAAGCGTCAGCTAAATGAAATGTAATGTAATAATTTTTGCATTTATGTAAATAGCATTTTTGGTTTAAAAAAAATGTAAATAAAGAAAATCACTAATTGCACCATCTGCTGGCTGAAAGGAAAACAAAATCTGGATTTTTTTCCAAAGATTTCTGCCCAGGAGAGAAATTGCACATGAAATAATTGAGCTGGCATGAGCCTCATACCAACATGTGCATGTGATGCAATGCACATACCTTTTAAATGTGTTATTATATGCCTTGTACTTTGTTTTTTTAGTTCCCATTTGTGAATTACAT
The DNA here is from genome assembly GCA_023566465.1 of Cottus gobio. Taxonomy (NCBI): domain Eukaryota; kingdom Metazoa; phylum Chordata; class Actinopteri; order Perciformes; family Cottidae; genus Cottus; species Cottus gobio. The sequence goes on along the minus strand of CM042215.1, from coordinate 2,957,079 downwards.
CTTGAAGATGGCCTACATTGTGCTTTTTGCTATGAAGTAAAAAAAAAAAAAAAACAATATTTTTATGAAAGCACATCTGGAAATACAGGTCAGGAGATTTCTATTTTTGTCAAATCAAAGCTCTATTAAATGAGTTACTCAGTCATTAAGCTCTTTGTTGTCTAGACGGAGTTATTTCTGGGATCTCTCACGTCACGTTATCATTCACAAATATGTATCGTGGCCTCTGATCAAGCCTTCATGTGGAGATGCCACCAGCTTTACAGATGTTTTGGTGACTCTTCGTGTGTTTAATAAAATCATAGTTCACCTTTATTGAAATGCTGGTTGTCCAACAAGTTTTGTTAACAGTCTGTTGCATTATTAAAAACAGCAGAGTTTTTAAATATTGTAGACAGTAACAATGTGTGTGTGTCGTTATAATTACCTTGACAGACGGCTTCTTGGAGGAAAAGCCTCTGTACCACCCTGAAGGAAGAGCAGAGAGCACATCAGGAAACCTCACAGTGACAAGTACTGTGTACAACATGTACCATTACACAAAGCTGCTGAAGTACTTGATGGTACAGTTACTTTAAATGTCAGCGTGAATGTCGGTCTCTGCTGAAAACATCGACTCAAACACAACAGCTCACCTGATTTTAAAAATATTTTTTTTCTTCATTTTTACCTGTTAAATAAAGGTAAACATAAGTAAAAACATATGTGTATATTTTTCACATATGTGTAATTCTTTCCCCGCCATACTGTGTGCAGCCGACTAACTTCACTCATCAAACTTGCGTTAGCTAACAGCGCTAGCTCAGACTAGCTTGAACTAGCTTAGCTTAACAGCTTTTAAACACGATTATCTGTCATTTTGACAAACCAAAGCAACACACGCCGCTTTAAAAGAGGTTGTAAATACTTCTTAGTCAGTTAGCGTTCATTTATTGAGCCCAAACTAAGACAAAGGTAGCGGCAGCTCACGTTAGCCGGGGTTCCGTACACTAAGCTAGCAGTTAGCTGGCTACATAACCAGTGAATGGATAATAACATTACATTAGTGGCTTTCTAGACGCCACTGGAGGGATTGGGATAAAGTAATGGGATTACATTGAAACAAATGTTAGATGAAATGTATGTTAGAACTGGTATTTATAAAGTTTACAGTTAGTTTTGGTTCACCATGAATTACAACAATAATAACCACAATAGTATTTTTTTATTTTCTCAACATCGTGAAATATTATATTTCAAATTCATCTGTAATATGTTTTTTCATTTATCTATGTGCAATATAATTTTCTACAAATTGTTCCAATATCATTGACAATATCTCTCTCAATATCATCAATATTACTTTTTTAATTTTAGTTTCCATTAGGAACCGGTGTTAGTATACCTTCATGGACACTTTATTTGTTTTATTTGTTATCTGTAATTTTGGTTTTGTATTTAATCTTTGTTATTGAACACAACGAGGCTGTGAAGGCGGACTAGTCGTGATGATGCTTTTCAGTCTCATTTCGCCACACGTAAAAAAGCTTCAAACATTTTTTTTTTAAAAGGTGTATTTACTGACGTATTTTACACAAAATCTCTTAAGACTTTATTTCAGGCATCTAATAAAAAAAAATATTAAAAAAGTAGTGCCTTTGACACGAGGGACCCAGAACACTGACTCACTTCCTTTTCCTTTAATATTGCTTTTTTCTGTCTGACTTCCTGAAGCTGTCATGTTTTATAATCTCTCTTCGGGGTGACATTTGGCAAGTGGCCAAATAAACTGAAAACAAGATGATGGTAACAATGAGGGTTTGCACAATATTCATTCATATTTAATTGTTATAGCAGGTTCAATATGGAGGACGGTGATTTATGTCTGTTTTCTTCTGTCCGAGTCTAATTGCTCGTATAGTTGGTCGTTATGCTGTGTTAAGTATTTTTATTATTATTATTTTGTTTTGTTTTGTTGAAGTTAATGTGTAACCTGTATAAACTGATAATAAAATAATTAAAAGAATAATTATTCATTCATTTATTTGGCTTAAAAGTAGCCAAACATACTGTAAATACTAAAACTACATCTTTTATTACCCCACAAAAGCTAAAAAATACTAAATTTCCAGATAAAAAACAAAAAGTATGCATTCCCACATGAGCATTCCCACATGAGCATTCCCAGGAGACCTTATTGTTTTTTGTTACCTTCACTCTTCTCCAGAATCTGAACCGTCTCCCCGATCTCCAGCACCAGGGCCTGGCATACCGACGACCGGAAGTTGCAGATCACTGAAAGAGAGGCGAGGAAAAAATAAACATGAGACGAAACATTATAATATATAAGAACAAATCAAAAGGAATCCATGTTTATTTTTAATCTTTGTGGCCTCCGGTAAGCGAGGCGCCTCCCTCACGCGGCCGGGCCTCCACCCGCCGTGTGGTGGGGTTGTGGCGGAGCTTTTCATAATCTGTTTAACGCCAACATCTGAACACAGTCACACAGGAGCCACTGCTCATACAGTAAACACGCTCCCACCCTGAAGTGGGAAGTCATTTTAATAGGCAATTAATTCTTTAAGCGGCCTGATTTTTGTGCAGTGTGAAGTTAATTGAACTGTCTCCCAAAATAGAGCCCACACAACTAAGTAGTAAACGCTGCTTTAGCATAAGTCGGTATTAGCATAAATCTTCCACGCCGCCTCCCTTCTGCAGCAGCCTCTGACCAAACAACATGAAAAAATCATGACCATGATGATTCCTTGAGGGACGAGGCCTCCACACTGCAGCTGCATCCCAGGAACGCACAACACGCCTCGCTGAAGACAAACTTGTTTAACGACGACGGGGCTCCACGGACCATTTCTTCTTTTATTTATTTTTTCCTTTATTCTTTTTTAAACCTACAAATGGTGGCCCTTCGAGGAGAGTTTGGTGTGAATCATTATTCTAATGAACTAGCCAGGGGACCCAGTGAGGGGGAGGAAGAGGAGGAGGAGGGGCTCCTGTTTGAGGGAAACGAGTGCTCTGGGTTTTTTATTTTTTTTATTCCTGTGCTCCGGTAGCTATGGCAACAGATGATCTACAAACTGGAGGGCTTTCTTCGCCGTTACTGCAGCGGGGATCTGGGCATTTTCAAAATGGCAAAGCTTATTGGATGCTGCACGGCATCGGGCGTGAAGTAAGAGTCGGATCGACTTTAAAGAGCCTCCTTGTCATCTTTTTCTTTTTTGGCCTCGGGCACCTTTTCCAGCCGGGGCTAAGCATTTCCCATTTGAGAGCGCCGCTCTTTAATGGCCTCTATTTCATTTGAATTGGGGAAAAAAAAACTGCACTCACACCGCTTGAATAAGTCTTTATCGGAGGCCTCGTCAGAACAAGAGGAGCTTGTCATGTTTTCCAGAGAGATGGGTGCATCAGGCGCATCCACCCTCACACATATATAAAAAATAAACTCAGAGCTCTGTAAACACTCTTTCATTGTGCCTAAAAGCTTTCTGCATTTGCATATCCACACACACACACACACACACACAAATGTGTCTTTCTACTTCAACATGTTGAACGTAGGATGTTGGAAGGACTGACGGGACAGGCAGTGGAGGAAATGTTGGCAGAAGCCAACCCTTCCCAACAGTAAACCGGTCCAGACTGCGTCTCTGTTTAGTTGCATTCAAGCGTCATGGCCGCCGTTGTGTAACCAGCAGCTCAGAGGAGCACAGAAGGCTCCTGCTGTCCTCCTGTCCTCTCACCTCCCCACGTCCATTGTTCCATGTACGACAAATATATATACGTGTGTGTGTGTGTGTGTGTGTGTGTGTGTGTGTGTGTGTGTGTGTGTGTGTGTGTGTGTGTACTCATCCAGAACTCAAAACAACACCTGTATTCATTTACTATGATGTTTTGGGGTGCAAGAATAATTTTTAATACATCATTAAAACGACTAATGACACGATTCTTTTAAGCCATTAAAAAATATACTTGTATTTCCTTATCATTTGGAATTTTGTGTTTTATGAAGAAAGAACCCCCCCCCCCCCCCCCCACACACACACACACACACACTTACACACACACACACTATAATTTACTATGATAAAGTAAAAGGATAACTTCAGGTTTACTAAAAGGATTTTTGGGGACGATGGAATAAAACTAAAATAGTCTTAATAGCCTTGTAGACTAGCTGCTACAATCAAACAATAATGTGATCTATATCTGCCAATATGGATCGTCAATGATCACGTGATCATTTCTAAAAGTTATATTTACTCCCTTTTTTCCGTGCTTTGATCTGTGAGCTGATCCAAAAAGGTTTTATGAGCACTAGTCGCCACACATTTTTAAACAATGTTATAATAATTATATTATAATAATAATAATAATAATAATAATAATAATGATAATAATGAATGAAATGAATAATAATAATTAGTTTGGGGTTCATCAAATTCATCAAAAGGTCCGAGAAGCTTCAGCTCTCACAGACGAGAAGAAAGTTCCCCAAAAGCTGCAGTTTAAAGCAACAAAGAGACGCAAAGCCATTTCAGAAAGAATTATAGCCTCACCAAAAGCATGAAGACCAAACATGTATTTAAATAAATAGCATGAACACAACATATAGCCAAATAGGTTTCATCAAAAAGTAAAAAAGCGTGGTAACTTTAAATGCTTTAAATTGAATAAACTAAACAGATGCATCGCTAAAGAGTATTTATTTATTCTCAATAGTCAACCGTCATTCAAAATCAACTCAAAGCACACGATGTTCTCTACTTCCTGTTCTGAATTATTTTTCGCATTGCCACCAAATGTTTTTAAAGTCTGACAAAAGTCTCGGAGGAATCCAGTTTTCTGTGTCGCTGCAGTTGGTTTTTCCACCGCAGCGACATTCCTGGACTTCATTATGCAGAAGTTACCACACTCAGGTTTACACAACATCACTCCAGTCTCACAAATACAGTCATGAGAGGGAAGATCACCTGGTGAGTGTAAAGACATGAGCATTAGACAAAGAAAATAATTGTAAAATGAATCTTTAAATCATGGAAGCGGCAATAATGAGAATGAAATAACGCTCCTCTGTTAACGCACGGTGTGATGAGGGGAAGAAACTCCAACTCAACCTTGCTGATTGAATCCTGCAGTGTTGCAATATAAATAAATATATCATAGATATACAAAATAAAACAAAACGTGGCGAATCGGAGCCCTGCGTGTGTTAAAACAGAGCGTCGTAGCTCCACAAGCTAACATGTTGAGAGGCTTGTTAGCAACTCAGAGCTAACACGTTGAGAGGCTTGTTAGCAACTCAGAGCTAACATGTTGAGAGGCTTGTTAGCAACTCAGAGCTAACATGTTGAGAGGCTTGTTAGCAACTCAGAGCTAACACGTTGAGAGGCTTGTTAGCAACTCAGAGCTAACACGTTGAGAGGCTTGTTAGCAACTCAGAGCTAACATGTTGAGAGGCTTGTTAGCAACTCAGAGCTAACATCTTGAGAGGCTTGTTAGCAACTCAGAGCTAACATGTTGAGAGGCTTGTTAGCAACTCAGAGCTAACATGTTGAGAGGCTTGTTAGCAACTCAGAGCTAACATGTTGAGAGGCTTGTTAGCAACTCAGAGCTAACATCTTGAGAGGCTTGCTAGCAACTCAGAGCTGACATGTTGAGAGGGTTGTTAGCAACTCAGAGCTAACACGTTGAGAGGCTTGCTAGCAACTCAGAGCTAACACGTTGAGAGGCTTGTTAGCAAAGTGCAAATCAGAGTTTTAAATGTGATCAAGTCACTTCTACTTCGTCTCTGCTGTCTTCCATATTTCCTGCACATCAAAAACCCGTCGAAGGTATTTAAAGACTCTGTCGACGGTGACCTTTGACCTGTTTCCCTTGTCTACGCTTCACTCTCCTGCTTCCTGTCATTCTCTGCCGTTTGATAGTCAGATATGTAAAATGTAAGCTATCGTTTGTTAAAACAAAATATATATTTACACCAGATGAAGTGAGACAAGTATCACCCTCCAGTGTAAATATCATTACATGCTGCCATGTCTTGTCAAATGTTTTTCCCTCTATATGTAATGTAGCGCAGCTCAAACCCAGCATGCGTGGCCTAGTGACCTCGTACTGGAGTCAGCGAGAGTACCCGACTGTGCAACGGCTCACAGGGGAGGCATCTTCTACAGAGGGAGGGGAGATGTCATAAAAAAAAAAACTGCCAGCACAACAGTAAACACCTTCATGGATTATGAATTGTCCATTATTGGCTCTGCGCTGAGAAACATTGTAATAAAGGGAGACGCTGCGCTCCTCTGAACTGCAGCACGGAAATTTCCTTGGGGTTTCTTCCGTCCCGTTTTTGTTCCAGTCTCCATCGTGACTGGAACAACTGGAGCTGAGCTGCTTACCGAGTGAATCCTTAAACCCCTTTTCCAGTAATGCAATGTGAGCACCAGGACCACGAAGGTCCTGCTAGAGTAGTGCCTGTCCCAGATCCAGCAAAGTCAAAATATATATATATATATTCCGGGCTTCGCCCACTGAGTCATGTAGCTCGGCACGACTCGAATGCACACTCACTTGCTCTGACACATTCCTGCGCTGAAGTCTTGCTAACGTAGGGATTCCTGCCAGAGAGGCATAGGAGCGTTTCACCAAATCTGATCCCGAATCAGCGGAAGCGGGAATCTAGGCACGCCAAGCAGCTGCGGGGGGTCCGGGTAGCTGCGGGGGGTCCGGGTAGCAGTGGGGGGTCCGGGTAGCTGCGAGGCGACGGCCTCGTCACAAAGCCCTTTGAGAATTACCATGTAGGCGACGCTCACAAACGAAACAATGGGTGTATTTATAGTGCTGACGTGCAGTTACGGTGCGGCACTCAGGAGCCGAGCGCGCCAGAGGGCCGCGAGCAACGAGCAACTTTCACACTAACAATCGTTGCTGAAACGCTACTTTTGGGCAACATCAACCTCTCCAATCCCAAACTCAGCTGAACATTAGCTTTGTCTTTTGTTTCCGTCGTGAACACGTTTGATCCTCTGAGCTGCTGTAACAGTGGCCTACAGCCCGCTTCATTAACACACACACACACACACACACACACACACACACACACACGGGTAACGGTGGCCTACAGCCCGCTTCATTAACACACACACACACACACACACACACACACACACACACACACACACACACACACGGGTAACGGTGGCCTACAGCCCGCTTCATTAACACACACACACACACACACACACACAGGTAACGGTGGCCTACAGCCCGCTTCATTAACACACACACACACACACACACACACACACACACAGGTAACGGTGGCCTACAGCCCGCTTCATTAACACACACACACACACACACACACACACACAGGTAACGGTGGCCTACAGCCCGCTTCATTAACACACACATACACACACACAGGTAACGGTGGCCTACATATATATATATATATATGTATATACATACCTATATGATTATTATATAGCAATCACAATGTTGTGTTAATATTCACATTGTTTGAATGTGTATTTATTTTATTTGGATTCTTATTTGGATTCTATCCAGTAGTTTGCATCTGATTCACATCATTTCGCAAAAAAACATCAAGCTGGCTGATTAATTTCACTCCAATAAAAGGAAATTCTTGCAATATTGCTGCTAATATGAGAAAAATCCACCAGTGAGTCATTTGCAAATAAGATAAATCTCAAGAAGACTGGACTGAGGATTTATTTGATGGGTTTAATCTTGACAATTTATTAAATTAAATTCAAAATATCAACGATTTCCTCATATTACGTGTTTTTGCCGCAAGGTGAGCTTTTACATTTGGGTTACTTTTTGAATAAACAAGGGAAACAATAAATCCGTTGGTGATTAATCCGTTGGTTTCATATCGGTGCGTGGCGATATTGGTGAGAGGACAATTTACAGGTGAAATAAGCAAAGAAGATGGGGGGGGGCTGTGCCACTGTAACAACACAGATGAGGCGGGAGAAGAAACGAAAGCAGGCTGTGTGTGTGTGTGTGTGTGTGTGTGTGTGTGTGTGTGTGTGTGTGTGTGTGTGTGTGTGTGTGTGTGTGTGTGTGTGTGAGGGGGCTGCCGGTAAACGTGGGCTTCGTCCACGGTGAATGTTGGAGAGACATTGAACCCATGTCAAGACATTTTCTGAGGCGAAGATGGGGGGAGGGAGGGGGGGGGGGGGGTGCAAGAGTAACGCGGGGGTACTTTTGCGAGGGTACAGTACGTTCTGTGTACACGGCAGCTCCGCTTCTTCTCTCCCCCCCCTCCCGCGTATTTCAGCACCGTGGACAGCGTCATCTGCACATTTCAGCACCGCGGACAGCGCCAGGTCACTCCGCAATCGACAGACTGACTGATGCGGAGGCTGCGCTGAACTGTTGCTTCCCCCCCTCCCCTTCCTCCTCCTCCTCCCTCTCTGAGACACACACAAACTAGCTCCCTCCCCTGTTTAAAACCCACCAAATGCATTTTGCGCTTGAAAAAAAAAAAAAAAAAGAAGCGAGAAAATAGAAAACACCTGCAGTGATTCTGTGACGATAAATGGATGCGCGCGAGGGGAAAACACAGTCGATGAGGCTACAAGAGCCGATGTTATGGTGGACGACCATCGGGGCTCTCACCCTGCAGTGTTTATGAAACATCATGATTCTAATGCCTCCAAACAACGTGTTTAAGTGCGTGTGTGTGTGTGTGCGTGTGTGTGTGTGTGTGTGTGTGTGTGTGTGTGTGTGTGTGTGTGTGTGTGTGTGTGTGCGTGTGTCTGTGTGTGCACGCGCTTGCAAGCCAGCGTGAGTAGCCCTGCAAGTAACAAGCTGTAGAGCAGGGGTGCCCACACTTTTTTGGCTTGCGAGCTACTTTTAAATTGACCTAGTCAAAAAGATCTACATTAATAATGCTGAAAAAGATCTACATTAATAATGCTAAATATCTATCTATATAGATATATATCTATATAGATATATATTAATAAATAGCATTATTAATGTATAAATATACAGAGTATACTTTATATTTACAATATTGGCGTACCTTGCATAACTGCATAAACCTTTATGACACAATATAATTCTGTACATTTTTGGTCATTACATTTTACTCTGATGACTTGCACTGAATAGAAACAGCCAGGGTTATGCTGCGTTCACACTGAATGCGGCACGTATTATTCGCGAGTAGATTACATGCAAAGTCAATGCACAGACGCGAATGACGCGAATAACTTTAGATAACTTTAGATATCCCTGCCCCTTTTCAGCCGCGAGTAAAGCAAATGGCGCAAATTAACCACATAAAGTTGAGTAAACTCACGGGAGTAGAGAAGCGCAAATAATGCATTCAAGCGGCCGACCATGCGGGCGCACCGTCCGTGGTGATGGACATTGATTTACACAAATGCCGTAGGGAGGATACTTTTTTTTTTTTTTTTTTTTAAATGGCATGCGATCTACCCGCACTACCCTGGCGATCGACTGGTCGATCGCGATCGACGTATTGGGCACCCCTGCTGTAGAGCATCTGGACATGACTCACTGCCCTGATGAAAAGCCCCTCTGGAGCGTCAACATACTTTTTTTTTGTCGTGGGTTCAGTTGAGAACGATCGTGTGTCGTCTTATGGCGTCATACATGTCATAGTTATGTTATAGTTATTTTATTGTGTAGCTAATTACACTTGAAACAGCTCGCTTTGACGCAAGAGGCTAATCTGAGAGGATAAACACTCATAATGCACTCCAGCGCCTCTTCCTTTAAGGGGTCAAAGTGCACACGTGCGTGGGGGGAGGAGGGGGGGGGGGGGCAGTTAATCCGTCGTTGCAGCAGCATTAGGGCAGTTTCTCCGTCTACAGGTAGACTCCAGCTTCACTCCAGCCTACACCTGTTGGAGGGGACGCAGTCACGATGCCCCCTCGTGGTTTCAACACGAATCGCGTTTTTTTTTACCCCCCCCCTCAGATATGCTTATAAAAAGAAAAGGGCTAAAATGCTACACTGACGCATTTTTTTTTTTGCTTTTGTTTTATAAAATTACACAACTAGGAGCAGGAGTTGGATTCAAAGCACCGCCCGCGGTTGTGTACAGACTGCGATAGCATCTCTGAGGTGGTGTATCATCCCACGCAATTTCCCCCCTTTCTATGCAGTCACTGCCCGCGTACACCAGCCATTAGAAGTGTAGCTGTGCTGCTTTCCCCCATGGCTGTAAATGGGCATAATAACGGGAGAAACACGGGCTGGGTGAGCCTGTATGCGGGAGACCAGCGGCGAACATTGGGTGTTTCTCCCGCAACAAATTAAATCAAAATCCGACCATCATCTCTACGCTGTGTGATTGAAGTCAATTAAAAAAAGACCAAACGTCAATAATAATGAGAATAAAAGGTGCAATTGACTCACCAACTCCGATTTTCTCCTCTTCTGTTGGTATCCACATATTTGGTTATTTCCCCTCCGGTAGAGCGAGCCACATTATGTCGATATCGTGAGATGATGCTGCTGGAAAAAAAATGGGAGCTGAAGGCTACAAATTCTCCTGGCTGCTCGTACATGGGACTACATGCCTCGACCGGATTCTGGATCCTGGCGTTTGTGTGTGTTTGCAATAAGGGTGGAGGAGGAGGAGGAGGAGGAGGAGGAGGAGGAGGAGGGTGCTGGAGGAAGGAAGGACCATCAATGCCTCGATATCTCCGCTCTATTATGTCCCCGGCGTGTGTCTCCAGTCTGATGCAGTCTCCGTGTCCACCTAATGTAACGCACACACACGCACAAGCGCGCAAGCAAAGCGGGCACGCACGCTTGCACGCACGCACACGGTGAGCGGTTTTTCTAGTCCCCCCCTCACCCAAAAAAAAGGTGTTATTGCAGAACGAAAATGTTTTTTTTTCCTCGAAGCTTATTCATTTAAATGTCTCTCTCTCTCTTTTTAAACCTCTCTATTTCTTCTTTCAGCCAATCGCGCGCGGGTCCGGCTGATCCAATACAACACGGCCGCTCCGCCGGCGTGAACGTCGCTCCGGTCGGTCGGTAATTAGGAGGCGGCGGGTCGCGGTGTCGTTCCGCGGTCCGAGCTGTCGAGCCCGCGCGAGAAAACCCCGAGAAACCTGCAACACACCGCGAGCTGCGCCATCTTCCACGGCCGTCACATGACTCGTTTTGTCAACACCGATGTGTCAAGCATCGTTTGCAAATATATGCGCCCTCTCTCTCTCTCTGTGCATGGCAGTTGCATCAAACACACGCACACGCACACGCGCACACACACACACACACACACACACACACACACACACACACACACACACACACACACACACACACACACACACACACACACACACACACACACACACACACACACACACACACACACACACTGCGCTTCCTCTCGCTGTAGGATGCTGGCTGTCAGCGTGCCGCCTTTGATTGTGAATGCGCTGCTTTTTTTATTTTGTATTTATTTATTGGGGGGGGGGGTTACGGTTCAGGTCAGCATGTGGGGAAGCACCTCCTGGTTGGTTGAGTCATTTCATAAAGAAACAGACCCACTACCGGCGGTGCTTTGTCATAGTGCAGTCATGCTCCCATGGATGAGCCGCAACTATACTACTACTGAGTTATTATCAAAGTGGTGAGTTCAGCACTGGGAATTTAGAATTTGTATTTTGTATATATTTTATTTATTGCTCACTTATATTTTCTGTATTTCTCCCACCACACACGTGATAGTTTAAGCCTCAATGCTGGGAATAAGAATCTGGTGCGGAAGTAATGGTGAGCTTGTTATTTATTTACTTAATAATCTTTTTATGGCTTGAAAAAAATCTAAAATACTGTAATGGGCCTATAAAACACAGAGAACTCGTTCACCTGAACGCTGATTGATTTAAATACACACAATGTGAGCGCTGGTTTTATCACAAAGTGAGTCACTGCTGTCTGCGGGGTGATGCTCACTTGGCTGTGAAGCCTTGAACCTGCGGGGTTAAGAGCCAACACCCTTCTGATTACCTCGTTTCAGGGAAACGCCGCCCGCGTGATGCCTGGAAAACATCCTGCGTGAACATAAAAAAAAAACCAGCAATCTGTGGGAAGAGGGTCAACCAGGTGGATGTAAGTTTTATTCCCATCCAGCATTACGCTGCATAAAGCCGCCCCATCCTGCACGGAGCAGGGGGGGAACACAGGAGCGCTTTGGTGAATATTGAGCGTCCAGTGACTTTGATGTAGTGTGGGAGGGAGGGCAGCGTTCAGCAGGGTAATGTCTCTCCATCAGCGACGCTGTGACTGACTCCCATCTGTCTATTACTTCAAGTGGAACACTGTGGGCGGTGTTCCAATCACACACATAAAGCTGGAGGAGTGTGGGGCGTTCTGCAAGCTAAATATGCATCCCGGCTAATAAACATTTGAGGGACGGGGGAAAAATTATAAGCTTCCAGTCGCTGTCGCTGCAGAGACGCGTTAAAAGATTTTGAAAAGTGCACTTCCTTCCTTCATAGTCTGACAGTGTGTTTGCACTGGAGAGCGGCGGCGGCCACATTTAGCTCTGAAGATGAGGCGCTCCGGTCCACCGCAAACTACAGTGAGCGCCGCTATCTGTTTCAACACTCCCAAAGCTATAGCAGGCAATAAGAGCAGGCCGAGGAGGCAATAAGACAGCACATTTGATCCTTCTTAACGTGGCGGTGACTATTTTTAATGTGCGCTATTATTAAGCGAGGGGGAGGCCAGTGGCGAATCCCTGCACGCACACATCTGCTAAAAAGCGTGATGCGTTTAAAGACTTTCAGGGTGGAAGTATGCAGGTAATGTAGAGCATAGGGAATATATATATGATTTAAATGGAGATCTAGTTTCTTATTTCCTTCAGCCTGGAAAACTGTGATCTCATCTCACTGGTCGTGATCTACGCAAGCGAACTTCACTGATGCAGAGTTTCAATTGACGAGGAAACCGAGGCCGCTTCATCCGGATGCATTCACAAACAATGGTGTGTGTCGCCTGTGTCGTTCTCTTCTTGTTGCTGGTGAAGCGGACTGCAGGACGGTGCGCACACACACACACACACACACACACACACACACACACACAGGAAAACACTTTACTCTGAGAAACACTTTTCCATCTTCAGATTCTGTGCCAGCGGTTCCACATGAGGGTTTAAAAATAAGACGGATCAAATTCGCCAAATACTTCTATTTCAGGACGAGAGCGAGGCTGTGCAGCAACGTCGGAGGAGACGTATACGATTGCATCATCTCCATAGAAGAGGATATTATGTGTGGACATCACGACCTTTGGTTATTAAGAGGAAGGTCGTCCTTTAGACACGTTTTGGCGGGTCGATTCCCCCCTCCCCCTCCCTCCAGTGTCCTATGCATCAGATGGGTTTTATGCAGGTCTCATGAGGCTCATTTCCAGGTTCATACTTGTATTTATTTGGTTTCTACATATTGTCAGTCTGCAGATTCATTACATGGTTGAAATGATGTGTGTTAGTGCATTTTAACGGGCTTTAAGGATTGAGCGTTTCAATACTTTCACAGTATTTTAATTACCGAGAGATGTGAAAATCTAATTTCTTTACAACGTGGAACCTGTGTAATTTCACTTCTGGTTGATTTAGGATTTCTATTGTACTGAATGTACTTTAGAGTTGAGCTGTCTGGAGTTTTGTTCTTGATGCTAGAAATTACATATTTCACAAATGTGTGCAAAGTTCCATTTTTATTTGCATATAATGAAGAAAAAAATATATATCATTTTGCAAATACTAAAATATTGCAATACTTTCCCTCTTCAGCAGCTGATTAAACGTCTGCAATCACCGTTCACACTTCATTAAAGAAGCACACACAGCTAATTTTCCGTCTTTATTTATAGTAAAAATACTTTAGATACATACAAGCTGTACATAAAACGGTCAAGGAACTCATCAAGGTCTGTTCATGGAAAACTGGTAAAATGAACAGCTACAAGGCAAAAAAATCAAAATAAAACATGAGAAAAATCCAAACATTTTCAAAAAGGTGTGCAAGTGAAAGGCATTTGTTCTTCACGATGTGGAGAGCTCGAAGCTTCCTGTGGCTTTGAAATGAAAATATCCCAACATCTCTTATTTCCAAAGTTTTTCCAGACACAAGGCTCTGTAATCTTATTTTCTCTGTTTTAAAGACTCATCAAGTAAGGCCAAATCCGTGCACGGCTCGATAACGCCTCGTAAAATAACACGTGAGTGTGTGTGTGTGTGTGTGTGTGTGTGTCAATACGTTCTGTTACAGTGTTTCTGCAGCAATCCACTGAACGGTTTCACTTCTCTACTGACGTGAACCAAATCAGAAGGCGACGTCTACGAATGGCACTGCTGTGTGTGTGTGTGTGTGTGTGTGTGTGTGTGGGGCGTTTTTTGGTCATCAGTTTGAAAAGTAAAACCTGAAGGCGGCTTTGACGCCACCGGCGACGTGTTTGTGCATTAAATTAGCTGCCTGATTCAAAAGCCTCGGTACTTTTTGGTGACTGTTCCAAGCGGTCTGGCAAAAAAAAAAAAAAAAGGCAGAGAGAGAGAGAGAGAGAGAGAGAGAGAGAGAGAGAGAGAGAGAGAGAGAGAGAGAGAGAGAGAGAGAGAGAGAGAGAGAGAGAGAGAGAGAGAGAGAGAGAGAGAGAGAGAGAGAGAGAGAGAGAGAGAGAGAGAGAGAGAGAGAGAGAGAGAGGGAGAGAGAGAGAGAGAGAGATCCTTCGCCACACAAACACTAATCTGTGACCAAACAGAGGCTTTACAAAGTGAATCAATACCGAATGAAGAGGCTCCTTTAAATGTGATAGAATATAAAACTTTCCTTCACTGAACCATTTATCTCGCCGTCAACCCCACTTTTTTTATTTAATTTAATGTTTTTATATAAAACTATAGCTTTCACAATGTTTTGTTGGCCCACCAGTAAGTCAGTCTGTGTGCATATCTCTATGAGATGGTTCTTCCTCTCGTCACTGGGAGTGCAGACACCTACTGTTACCTCCCACCTCATCTGGTGATGATGATGACGCTACCCTCCTCTTCCTCGGTCCACAGCTCAAACGCCTGCGAGGCGGAGGTCTTGACACGCCGTCCGGTTCCTCGGTCCCAGACGCCGGTGGCTCCTCACTCGTTCAGGGATAAGATGATGTCATCCTCAAGGTCAGAGTTGTCGGAGCTGTCTGTTTGTGCAGATTTAGAAACGAGAGGGTGAGAAATGTGAAAGAGCAGCTTCCTGTCAGAACAAGTCAAGGCGGCAGTTTTCACATCCCGCTGGGAAGATATGGTTGTATAGAAGTCTATGCTTATTGTGTTAAAGCTGCATTCTCTCTACTGACCACCATGGGGCGACTCCTCTGGTTGTATAGAAGTCTATGCTTCATGTGTTGAAGCTGCATTCTCTCTCCTGACCACCAGGGGGCGACTCATCTGGTTGTATAGAAGTCTATGCTTCATGTGTTAAAGCTGCATTCGCTCTCCTGACCACCAGGGGGCGACTCATCTGGTTGTATAGAAGTCTATGCTTCATGTGTTAAAGCTGCATTCTCTCTCCTGACCACCAGGGGGTGACTCCTCTGGTTGTATAGAAGTCTATGCTTCATGTGTTAAAGCTGCATTCTCTCTCCTGACCACCAGGGGGCGACTCATCTGGTTGTATAGAAGTCTATGCTTCATGTGTTAAAGCTGCATTCTCTCTCCTGACCACCAGGGGGCGACTCCTCTGGTTGTATAGAAGTCTATGCTTCATGTGTTAAAGCTGCATTCTCTCTCCTGACCACCAGGGGGCGACTCCTCTGGTTGTATAGAAGTCTATATAAATGACTCTACTTCTCTCTTGATGTATTCCCTCAGTAAACATTGTAAACATGAGTTTATGTCTCAATCTCTAGTTTCAAGTCTTCTTCAATACAGCATGATGTTCATTTAGTAAATTATGCTCATTTAGAGTCAAACAGACCATAAAGCAGGGGACACTTTAGGGGCGGGGCTACAAGGTGATTGACAGGTGAATAAGAGCCTGCAGACGGCTCTACTCACCGTAAAGCAGCGCTTGATCCAGTTCGACGTCGTCATTATCGGAGTCGTCATCGTCTTCGTCGTCCCCGGCGTCGCCGCCGCCCTCGAGGAGGCGCGACACCTCCTCATCGGAGGGAGAGAATTCGTCGTTCCCATCATCCTCCTCTTCGTCGTCCTCATCCTCGCCGCCGTTCTCGAGCTCAGCGATGAGGGGATCCGTGTCGTCGACGTCGTCGTCGGAATCCTCGTCGTCGTCGTCGTCTTCCTCCTGATCGTCATCCTCCTGAGGGCGAAGAAGAAACAGCGGTAAATAACAAGATGTCAGCAGCAGCAGGGGTCCTTTCAGAATCCAGAAGAAGAGTCGGGACCTGGTCCTCCTCGTCCTCCTCCTCTTCCTCGGCAAGTCTCTGCCGGCCGACCTCGTACAGCCGGCACACGGTGTCGGTGTTCACAGAGTCTTGGTTCTACGGGACAGGAAAAAGATGTTTAATTCTTTCATAAAATAAAAAAAAAGACAAACGTCTGCCAAAAGGAGCTGCTTTCTTAAAGCGACAGTACACGGTGATAATTTACCTCGATCACAGCAAGGTAGCAGTCTTTGGTATCAGTGCAAAGGTCAAATATATTCCTCTTGACATCAATAGTGGCTGAGAAGAGAGCAAAAGATGTTGCAATAAATAACAAAATATTAAAATCAAACATGATTAAATAACCTCAATCCTCATGGGAGACTCGCAGAACAAGTGATTTAATTTATTCTTAATTTAACTAAATAAAAAAAAGAAGGCGAGAGCCTCACCGATTGGTTTGTAGCCCGTGGCGTTGAAGGTCCTGAACGACGAACCAAACGGGCTTTTCATCTGCATCTCCATCATGTCGTCTTCGTCGTCGGCCTGCAGCATGGCTGCCGAAAGAGTGAGGAGGAGTGAGAGGGTGAATAAAAAAAAACGTGGAGGTTACGGAGACTTTACGACGCGCCGAAGGCTCTTCCTGTGAGGCGGCGTGAACCAGCTGGTTCAACGCTGAGCCTTCTGCCCATATGGCTCTGAGTGACGGTGCACACACACACACACACACACACACACACACACACACACACACACACACACACACACACACACACACACACACACACACACACACACACACACACACACACACACACACACACACACACACACACACACACACACACACACACACACACACACACACACACACACACACACACACACACACACACACACACACACACACACACCTGGGTAAACTCCGCACCCCCGTCTTTACCTTCAAACACCTTTTTCACACGCTCGCGCCGGCCGTGGCATTGCAGGCACGACGCCAAGCGGAATGTGAATTACCCATCATGCAGCGGGCTCCGGGACTTACCTCCGTAGATGACGGTGCCGTTGTTGTTGAAGACGATGCGGCACTGGTCCAGGGCCGGCACGGTGTGCAGCAGGTGGAAGGTCCTCAGGTCCCACTGGCCTCGGGATAAGGACCACGACCGAGTTCTTCATTTGGAACGAGAAGCCGCTTCAGGATTTAATTGCACGGCAATTAAAACCCATCCACTGGGTTATGAAATCAATTTTCAGTGCCATAAATATTTAATGTTTAGCAGTGAAATTAAAGCTCTTCTCATTATTGGAGCGACTACAACTTTAAACTCTGATATGAGCTTTTTTTTTTTTTTTTGGTCCTGGTCAGATTAATGCAACGTGTTTCTGCATCTTCATTCCTAAAGTTTAATGTTAAACCGGGAACTAAAATAATAAAACCATGTTTAATTAGTTACAAAAACTGAATTCTGCAACATTTCTTTTCACTATATATGTACATTTTTATCATTTTATTTTTTTATATAAATATTATTTTATCCACCTATTCTATGAATATGTATGCACTCATTTATTGCCTCACACTTTGGGGAAAAAATCCCATAAATTAAATTTTTGAAGCCCTGAATTTGGCGATTATGCCGTCGCCATGTTTTTGTTTTTTGCAACTAGTCAACGTTCCCATATTTTGGAATGTGGAGCAACCTGTCAATCATAGTAAGCCCCGCCCTACAGCATCCCCTGCATTTGACATACTAAATATTAGGGATGCACCGATACCGATACCGGTATCGTATCGGGGCCGATACTGCGTTATAATACTCGTACTCGGTTTCAATTGCCGATACCAAGAACCGATACCACTCAACAGTATTTCGCTACAACAAACTGGTCGCGCTTTGTGGAGAAAAAGATTTGTTGTCCTACCTGACTTCAACGTCTAGGGCAGGGGTCGGCAACCCGTGATCCAGAGCCGCATACGGCTCTTTCGTCGCTCTCTTGCAGCTCTTGCAGCAAGGTGTGTAGAGTAATGTGCGTTCACACCCAACGCGACGGAAATTACTGCCGTCCTGCCGGAATGAGGCCGGCAGCGGCCTCATTCAGACGCTGTTGTGCGGCTACGGATGATATTATTGTAGCCGAGTGTCTGTTGTGTGTCTATATTTGTAATTCTAATAAAATGAAAACACGCTGCAGGGTAACTTGAACCACTTTTTTATCTCCTTCACACACGTATATCCCACAATTCCACTCCTCTTTTCCTTTCCGTTTCTCCCTCCACAATAAAAGCACCGGAAACATAACTTGGAACACAGCTTCCTATATAATTGCTCGATCCCTAATATTATCGCTTACATTATGAACCCGGACACGGGGCGTTTTATGGTCCGACATTAGAGGGACTTCCACAAGAAGTTTAAAGCTTGGGATAGCCTTCTGTTAATTTTGTACTATAGGCTTGACATAATCTGCAGAGGATAAAATAAAATCTGCCTCCAAATTAATTGCACTTTCATGGAGACCAAATCTAAGAAGTATCGGTATCGGTACTCGGTATCGGCAAGTACACAAATAAAAATACTCGTACTCGTATCGGTTTGTAAAAAATGGTATCGTTGCATCCCTACTAAATATTATACTCAGCAGTACGAGTATCAGAAGGAGTTTAGTTTAAAGTACTGTGTTCTTATCAACCCTTTAAGGGTCTCAAGGATACGATCTCCGTGTTCACGATGACCTCCAGGCCGTTGGGGTGGAACACGCCGCTGATGTTCATGTTGAACTTGTCGAACTTGTGGATGGCCTGAGCCGTGCGCACGTCCCACAGCACGCCGTCGTTCAGCACCAGGTCGTCCGTGGGGTTGAAGGTGGCGCAGTTCCTCTTGTAGTTGTTGGCCAGGTCGGGGTTGTTGAGGGTCAGCGTCACCTGCCCCGTCTGGATGTCATAAATCTGGCAGAGAGACGAGCGGAGCGTCAGCCCCAGTGGCTGATGGGTAACGTCCTCTCTGTCTGCATTCATGGTTAAAAAGCCGCCATACGTACCCGCGCTATGTGCTCCTTGGTCCCGATGACGCGATCTTGCGAGAGCTTACTGAACTCCACGTAGTGGTCGCCCAGGAAAGAATGCCTGAAGAGCAGCAGTTCAACATTTCATCAAAAACGGTGGCGCCAGTGAGTGTAACAGCTGAGCAGTTATAAATGCCAGTGATGCCGCAGCTAAACAGGAAGCACGGATGATGCCAAGTGCGTGTGCTCGGCAGCCCTCCGGCCATCAGCGTGCATAATTAACCAGCGTGTCATCTCTTTTCTGCAGCGCCCTCTTTTGACAACACAAAGCTGCCGTAACGTCGGGCGGAGCGGCCGCATGCATGCAGGCGGCATCACACACGGCTTAAAAACAACAACAAAAAGGAACCGCTTGGATGAAGAGGAGGAACGTGACCAAAATGGATCCGAGGCACCTAAAATAATTCATATCAGTTTAAAGTGTGCAGAATTTTTTTTGCTGGTTTACTGGGGGACCGAAAGAAACGTTCATGTTATCCTTGCAGAACAGGCGAGTTGCTGGTCTACACCTTGAATACTGCATACACTTGTAATCTTTTTTTGCATGGGCCTATTTTTATTTATGTTTTGGGCTACATTTGGCCGACGTCCGCGTCCCCAGCATTGCGTAGCTTCTGCTTCGCCACACTGGGGAGGTCATGCATACAACCCCTCTCCAAAACATCCAAACTATCCCTTTAATTGAGCGGCTTTGGTCTCTTGCATCAGCATCCCTTACTTCATGATGAAGACGGATTTCATGCCCCACAGCGCTGACAGCGGGAAACTCCAAGAGGCCGACGTCAAGAGCAGGGAGCCGTCCTAAAAACACAAAATGCGACAGTTAAACACCTCCTCCATACATACGAGCAAAACAGCCGGACTCCTCTACGAACCCGCGAGGGCTCCAGGTGCGTGATGGCCGAGCTGTGGCAGCTGTAGCTGGCTTCCTCCTGGCCGGTGAACACGTTGTAGAGCTTGAGCTGCCCCGTGCACGTGCCGAGCATCAGGAAGCGCTCGCGGGCCGAGAAGGCGCAGCACATGAAGCCACTCTCGTCCTCCTCGGCCTCCCTGAACACGGAGATGGGCCGGAACCTGGGAGACGGAGAAACCGGTTGTTTATCTTAAAATGTTTCCATGAAGGACGGGCGAGACACCCGGGGAGGAAACGGCGCCGCTCCTACCTGCTGAAGATGAGATGCCGGTCGAAGCAGCCCCCGTCCACGCCACCGTATTTAGGGTAGATAACCCTGCGGGTGTGGCGGGACGGGAAGTTGACGGGTGCTTGGCGCCTCTGCTTGGGCTCGGGGCACTGATGGGGCGTGAAGAGGGAGAAGGGCGGGCACGTCGCCACGGGGTTTTTACAGCGGGCGTGCTGCTCCCTCAGGTACTCCGTGATGATGCTGTCCAGCGCCGGCGGCGACGGCAGGTGCCGGTCGAACTGCTTCTTCATGGCGGGGCTCTGGCTGAAGGCGCCGTGGTCGGACTTCTGCCTCAGCACGCGGGTTTTCTTGCAGCTCGCCGCGGCGCACGCCGCTTGCCGCTCGCGGGAGAAAACAATGCGCCCGATGAGCGGCGAGCCGTTGCTGCACGGCGTGACGGACGTGGAGGGGAAGGCGGCGGAGGCGGAGGAGGCGGCGGGCTGCGACGCCGAGGTATGAGAGGCGTGGCCGGCGAGCCTCGACACGACGCCGTTGGCCAGCCGCGGGGTCCGGGGCAACGTGGCGGCGGGGGAGGCCGGAAGGGGAGGAGCCACGGGAGGGAAGCCGGAGGCGGCGTGCGTCGCCAGAGACAGACACGCCATCGGGAGGTCCGCCTCCTTGGTGAGCGCGGTGGCCGTGTCGTGGAGGCCTTTGGCCACCAGGTGGTTCCTGATGAGCAGCAGCAGCTCTTTCTCGGGGAAGGAGATCCGGGACTTGGCGACCACGCTGGCCCTCTGCAGCCACGCCAGCGACACGTCGGTGCCGATCAGCAGCGGCTTCCCGGAGATCCTCTCGATCAGCTCGGCCGCGAACTTGCAGAACTTGACGTGCTCGCTGCGCTTGTCCTGGAGCACGGGCTCCTTCATGAGCTGCTGGATGTGTCCGCTGCTGAACAGAGGCAGCTTGCTGATGATCTGGCGGACGGAGGTGGAGCGAGACAGACCCACCAGGGCCTTACAGGCCAGAGCCCGGATCTGGTCTGCGTCGGTTATGGGCATCTTCACCGTCAGCAGGGACAGCAGCACCTGCAGGACGGACACGGGGCGTTAAGTAAAAACAAGAGTTGAGAAAACAAAGAGCACGCCTCTGAATGCTGAGGAGAGACGCGTCGGCGCTTTGCCATTTTATTTATCGTAGGAAAAAACATTATTTCAAAGAACTTAGCAGAAACTAATGTCCTGCAGTTCTTTGCTAAAGCAGCTCACCACTCACAAGATATGACCCCGAAGACAAAAATTGCAAAATACTCAAATCTTTACATCAACCAGTTTAAGTGTTTTGTCTAAAAGATCGGTTTTAATCCTGATTATGCAGATTTGTGCCACATAGAAAATAAAGATAGACTTCTATACAACCAGAGGAGTCGCCCCCTGGTGGTCAGGAGAAAGAATGCAGCTTTAACACATGAAGCATATACTTCTATACAACCAGAGGAGTCGCCACCTGGTGGTCAGGAGAGAGAATGCAGCTTTAACACATGAAGCATAGACTTCTATACAACCAGAGGAGTCGCCACCTGGTGGTCAGGAGAGAGAATGCAGCTTTAACACATGAAGCATAGACTTCTATATAACCAGAGGAGTCGCCCCCTGGTGGTCAGGAGAGAGAATGCAGCTTTAACACATGAACACAAAAACACAAAAACAGTTTCTTCCCGTCTGCAGTCGGGCTCATCAACAGAGCCCGGGTCCCCCACTGACTCTAATGACTCTGTCACCCCCAGACAATTCCCACCGGACACTCCCCTGCACATAGCCTTATACTTATACTTGACTTGAATACACTTGACACCTGGGCATTGCACTTGCCACTTTCACACAACACTTACACTCATGCACATTCCATGCACTTTATCTTACTTTTGGTATTTTGTTATGCTGCTGTCTCAATGTAGATATTCATTCATCCATTCATCCTCATTTATTGCATTGCGTTAACTGTTAAATGTGTATTGTTAAATGTTAAATGTATGCACCTTCCCGCCAGGACAAATTCCTTGTATGTGTAAGCATACATGGCAATAAATGGTTCTGATTCTGATTCTGATTCTGAAGCATAGACTTCTATACAACCAGAGGAGTCGCCACCTGGTGGTCAGGAGAGAGAATGCAGCTTTAACACATGAAGCATAGACTTCTATACAACCAGAGGAGTCGCCACCTGGTGGTCAGGAGAGAGAATGCAGCTTTAACACATGAAGCATAGACTTCTATACAACCAGAGGAGTCACCCCCTGGTGGTCAGGAGAGAGAATGCAGCTTCAACACATGAAGCATAGACTTCTATACAACCAGAGGAGTCGCCACCTGGTGGTCAGGAGAGAGAATGCAGCTTTAACACATGAAGCATAGACTTCTATACAACCAGAGGACTCGCCCCCTGGTGGTCAGGAGAGAGAATGCAGCTTTCAGACACTTCAGTGTTTGCGTCACATCTCAGAACCGGAGGTAATAAAATGTGTTTTGTGAGGTCACAGTGACCATTAGCATCCAAATTCGAATCAAACCATCCTGGAGTCCGAGTAGACGTTTGTGCCAAATATGAGGGAAATCCCTCAAGGTGTTCCTGAGATGGACGGACAACCCCGAAAACCCACCGGCCTCCAGCCGTCACCGGCACAGAGCCACAACAATCACAAAGCCTCGGCAGCCTGGACCACTTTCACCGCACCTTGATGCCGTTGTTGGACTGCACCACGTTCCACATCTTCGTGAGCACACTCTCGCTGGCTTTGCTCTGCTGAGGCAGGCGGCGGCGGGGGGTGCCTGCGATGAACTTGCCGATGCTGGACATGCGTTTGTCCGGAGCACAGACGCAGTTGATGACGACCTGCAGGGCCGACTTCTGAATGTCGGCGTCGTTCACAAATACCTCTCCCTCTGCCACCGCCAGGACTATGCTCATTCCTGAGAGAGAAAACAAACAAGGCAACTGATGAAAAACCGCTAGAATAATACTTGGGAGTTGCTCCATCTCTCAGCAGGTGGGCACAGAGCTTATGAAATGAAGAGAAATACAAAGATACTGCATGTTATTACTTTGTGTAGAGTGAATACGATTTCATTTTATGACAACAAAAGAAAGCCAGACCCAGAACTATGGACACAATAATGGGCTGCTGGAAGGTGTTAGCGACTATTGGGCCGTACACGTTGTTTAACGTAAAATATAAAACACGGCAGCGCCTACCGACGGTGGAAACGGTGGACCCTCCCTCGTCCAGCACGGCGACGGCCTCCGACAGCAGCAGCTGGGTCTTCGGCACGACGGTGAGGATGCTCAGGATGTCCAGGGCGTAGCGCACTGTGTCGCTCCTGCAGGGCGAGAAGCGCTCGTCGTATTCATATCACATCCTGATGCCGCCACTCAACACGTCGCTGAATGAAAAAGGTGTATTTTTGTACTTCCTGGTCCGTACCTGCCATAGTAGGTCCTCCAGTCGCAGGCGATGGAAATGAGCTGCAGGAGGAGCTGGACACACGACAGCTTGTGGAAGACCTCCGCTGGTTCCCAGTACAGCCGGAGTGGGCCGTACTCGATCAGAAACTCCATCATCTCCACCACCTGCTCGCGGCTGTAGCTGACGGCCTGGAGGACGAGCAACACCCGCGATCAGGGAGGGAGACGGACGCTGTGCCGGTAATGTACGCTGCCGATTACAACTATTGGGGATCGATGATTTGTTTAGTCAGACGAGAGGGAGACTTAGTCCTCAGATTTTGGGTGAAGGATTTAGTTTGTTCAAAACAGGACTGTATCGCTCTGAAGACCGGCACCAGGGAAAGGGTCGGGAAGGTGGTTGATGTATAACTAAAATAAAAACAGGGTCCCAGCATCGATCCCTGTGGGACACCTATTTTACTTTGTGAAGAAAAGAGGACGTTTTCTTGCTGATAACACATCGTTTACAATTTGGAAATATGATCCAAACCATGACAGTTTTTTTATTCCCCAAAAACTGTTCTTGGAAGGTTTGGAGGTGAGAATGCTACGATTTATAGCATCAAAAGCTTTTTTGTTTAAGGGTCCAGGAAGACCGCCCTCACCAAGTTCTCTTAAAATATGTGTGAGATTATTTTTCTCCAAAAAGGTGGACAAAACTACTTAAAATGTAAATAAAACCATTTGGTGTCTGACTTATATTATTTGTGTCTGTTAAAATAGTAATAAATGACAGAAAGAGGTGGATTCAAACTTTTGTAAAGCGTAATTTAAAATGACCGATAGCTAAAGTGTCCGGTATCAACCTCCCTGTTCCTTGGTCTCACCTTGTAGTACGGTTGGGAGTGGATGGGGGCGCCCCCCTCTGTGCGCTGCAGGGATTGCTTCACCTGCTCCACCTTGATGGCCAGGTGGGCCTCAAAGTACCTGCGCAGGGCCATGCAGGTGTGCTTGGCCGTCTGCCTGCTGGAGAAGATCTCGTCGTCGCTGAGCAGCGCTCCCTGGTCCTCCGGGTTCAGGATCTCCAGAGTGCTGATCTGGAAACAGTTGGTACCACACACACATGCATCAGCGCTGTGGATGACGGGGTCACGGGGTCACACGGCGCCGGCGGCTCGTCCTACCAGGTTGACGAGGCGCCGCAGCCCGTCCTGCCGGTCGAAGAGCTCCAGGACGGCGCGGAAGGAGAAGGAGATGGAGAAGAACATGGTGGCGTGGCAGCAGCCGGACGCGTGCGAGCACTCCAGCAGCCACAGCGTGTAGCCGACCACGTCGGACAGGATGGAGTGGGGCAGCATGCACACCTGGAGGGAGGCCACGCCCACAAATACAGGTGAGGCCACGCCCACAAAGACAGGTGTGCAACGGAGACGACAACTGGCAGCATTTTAAAGCATCAAATATGAACGTCTGGATTATTTTGTGAATGAATATAAACGTATATATAATTATATTATTGTTATTTTAGTCACATTAGTTGTATAGCACTTTGCTTTTTTTACGCAAATACTAAATTAATGTCTAGATTATTTATTTTATTTTAATTACATTAATTGTAAAGCGCTTTTTTTTTCCCGCAGATATTAACGTCTAGATTATATTATGAATGAATATAAACGTATGTTATTTAATTTACATTAGTTGTACAGCACTTTTTCCCCCCGCTAATATTAATGTCTAGATTATTTTGTGAATAAATATAAATGTATATTATTATATTATTGTTATTTTAGTCACATTAGTTGTATAGCACTTTGGTTTTTTACGCAAATACTAAATATTAACGTCTAGATTATTTTGTGAATGAATATAAACGTATATTATTGTTATTTTAATTACATTAATTGTATAGCACTTTGCTTTTTTTAACGCAAATATTAACGTCTAGATTATTTTGTGAATGAATATAAACGTATATTATTGTTATTTTAATTACATTAATTGTATAGCACTTTGCTTTTTTTAACGCAAATATTAATGTCTAGATTATATTATGAATGAAAATAAACATGTTATTTAATTTACATTAGTTGTACAGCACTCCCCCCCCCCGCTAATATTAACGTCTAGATTATTTTATGAATGAATAAAAACGTATATATTTTTACATTATTCTTATTTTAATTACATTCGTTATATAGCACTTTTTTCATAGTGCGTTCCCTGATACGACACGCGTCGGTTCGGTACCCTTTCCATGGCGTCCTGGTTGTAGGCGAGGTAGTACAGGCACAGAGACACTCCGGTGGCCGCCATGGACGGCCGCGGGATCTCCAGCAACTTCTGGACTCCTCCGTGAGCCACGAACTCTGCAGCGAACTTCTTGTGCAGCAGCAGAGACGCCAGGTACTGAGGGGGGAGGGGGGGGGGGGGGGGGGGGGGGGGGGAGGGAGAGAGAGAGAGGTCAGAGGAGCTCGACCCGGTGTTACGGACCCCATGGGGGGGTCACAGGGGGGAGGGGTGTGGTGGGTACCTTTAGAGCCTCGAAGGTGAGCTGCACGTCATTGGTCTGCTTTAGGTCCATGTAATGCATGAGCAGCTCCCGAGCTCCCATCTGCATGAAGACCGCCAGCAGCTGCAGGGAGGAAGAGGAGGAAGAGGAAGAGGAGGAGCATCAAGAAGACATGAATCTTGTGAACTGATTTTACTGGCGATTTAGAGCTTTAAGGCATCGTATCTAACTGGAATATCTGAGGAATCGGCCGGTGTCCACATGTCCTGCTGGCTTGTTGGGAAGGCCGAGTAACGCTCCAGAAGTTACGCTACATTTTGGCGAGGGGGAAAAAAAACTCCTCGACCAAAGCATGTGAATGAAAATGGTTCTGTGTAAAGCCACGAGTCTCACATCACGGACATGAAGACTTTCTGCTAATACTGTGAGGTTTGGCATCGAACGTGCAGAATAATATACATAATGTGTACCGGGGTCCCTAAACCGTTGACGTAACTGTATAAAATGAGGAAACAACCACAAACGGGAGGCCGAGGTCATTCAGAGGATGAGCGGCGTTCCTCTGTACATTGACAACGAGAGTTTCCACAACAGCATAAAAAAATTTAAAAAAATGATATTTTCCAAATGTTAAAGGTTTCAATACCAAATTCTTGGTTACTTAATGTGGTATTTGAGGAATTTGATCATTTTTATTGGCAACATCTTTTTTATGTACGTGTGTTATAAGTTGCATCAACCCAAATGTTGCTGCAACAACTTATGAGGCATAACTGAGCATGAGCATCGTATACTTCCATCACTATGTTATAAGCTCTTTTACGCTTTCAGAAATTATTTTAATTCATTCAATTTTTTTTTATATCTTATTTAGGACAATTTAACAGCTTTATGTCAAATTAATCTTCATGTTTCCAGCTTTCTGATTGTTTTTATCTACCCCTCCACATCCCCTGTCCGAGGTTAAGGAAGACCGCCATCTACTGGTGAGTCTGTGACAAGACAAGCAACATGTGTAACTTTAAAGTGATTTTTCTTTTTCTTTAAAGCCCTTCAGCATGTTGTGTACAATACCCTGAGAGGACCGACGGCGAGGGACAAACCTCCTGGTATTCCCCCAGAGGCGTGAGGTACTGCAGGATGAGCCTCTGCTCGATCTCCGGCGTCAGAGGGAACAGGTGGTAGTTGTTCCCGATCACCCAGGGGCTGGTCTCAGACCAGCTGCTGTTGGAAAGCTCGCTGAAGTTCCTGTCCGGGTCCGGCAGAGAGAAATTGAGCTTCTGCTTCAGGGTCCTGCCGCTCTCCCTCTCCGCCTTCCTCTTGAGGTAGCCGCTGCCGTCCGACGCGCCCTGCGGTGCCAGGGAGCCGGGGGCGGACATGGGCTTCATCATGGTTTTGACCGCCGAGTTGGCCCGGCTGCCGGCCTTGTGCGGGGAGTTGAGTCGGAACGAGAGCTCGTTTTCAGGCTCGAGGGCCGAGAAGGGAATTTCGTCGCCGTCCTCCTCCGACCCCGTGCCCTCCCTCTCCGCCCCGTTCCTCCCCGGCGTGAAGGGCTTCTCCTCGAAGCCTCCGTCCACGGCCTCCTCGTCCAGGGGCAGCAGCGGCTCGCTCAGAGACTTCCTGGGGCTCGGCCGCTTGATGTCCCGTTTGTTCTCCGCATCCTTATCCTGAAGCTCGCGCATCCGATGCAGCATCAAAGGCACCTGTCGGGGGCGGGGAGAGAAGAAGTGGTGTGAACGGCTCTGATGCATTGTGGGATAACAATGGAGCGCGACGCCCATAATACTGACCAAAACGGAGTTCTCCTCCCTGTAGTTGGCTGCGATGTCCTGGTTCTCCATGGCGCCGGCCAGCAAGCCCGTGGCGTAGATCCGGAGCGGCTGCTCGGCCTCCTGCGCCCATTTGAACAGCCTTTCCACGATGCCCTCCTGGGGGAAATACATCACATTTCATTTAGCTGAGGCTTTTATCCAAAGTGACTTACATGATATACAGTAGACCGTAGACACAGCAACGATGAGCAATGTTAAGTGTCTTGCTCAAGGACACATGGACATGGACTAGCGGAGCCGGGGATCGAACCACCGGTCCTCTGATTGAAAGTCTAACCACTGAGCAGGATGAGATTCGGTCATTTGTACTGGTTTTTTTTTTCTCCTCTCCAACTCATTTTCTGATTTCTTCCATTACAATATTTTTTTTTCTTTTTTAAGTTTAACTCTAAACAAAAATGTTTTGATATTGTAGGTGTTTGTTAGCTTTTAAAAATGAACCTTTAAAAACGATTTTGTAACTTTTAAAACAACAAACAAAAGGAATCTGTTCAAAGTTGATCACAGTCAGTCAAAGTGGGACGAACTTTGGCCGGACTGTGACCCCACAAACAAACAAACAAACAAACTATTCCAGACAGAAACTCGTTACCTGAATGTGACGAGGTCGTTGTTTAGTAACAACTGAGTGATTCCATTTTAAACCTCTTTAATACCAAAGAAACCAGCCTGCCCCGGTTACGCCACAGAGACGTCCTCACAAGAGAAAATAAGAACTATTGTCTTCTGATTCAGCTTCCTCTCGTTTCCTCTCCTTTATGTGTGCACGCTAAACACAAACACCTCAAGCACCTTTAACCTCTCGTGTTGGACTCTGAGCTATAAAACTACAAAACACAGCTGGAACAAATCAAACACAAAGACGTGACCCACCTTCTCCTGGAAGACCACGGCCGTCTCCAACCCGGGCATGATGTTCTGCAGCAGGCGGCAGGCGGCGCCGTTGAGGAGGAACTCCCTGCTGGTCATCACGTAGCTGTTCACCAACTACGAGAGGGAGGAAACGAAATGAACAACCTCCTGACTCACAACTCATAACTCCGCCCCCTTATTGTGCTCGTTTCATCCTTATTTTTGTCTCCACTTCTCACCGTGTTCATGAAGTCATCGTTCTTGAACAGGATCTTGAGCAGGTGTCCCAACACGCATTCAGGGTCGGCTCTCCCTAGCGGCCGAGAGAGGAACCAGAACCAGGACCGTTTATTGCCAAGAGGTGCATAACAATAAACAATAAACACAGGGCAATAACATGAAGAAAACGTTTACATCTCTAAATCTGTGCTTCTGATGGGGGTACTAGTAATGCAGAGGGTACTTGAAGGCACCACAGGGGGTACTTGAGATTAAAAAGATTTAAAATTAGCATAGATTAAAAAATCGTTCACAAATGGTTATTTAATAAATATTCAATAATATAAGTGTATGTCACATTAAATCAGACACTGATGGCACAGCTCTCTGTATTAAATTGATTTTTTAGGGGGTACATGTTCTGTTCCAGTTCACATACCGGGGTGTCGGTCATCGAACGGGTCCGGGTCCGCTTTGTGGTACTCCTCCGTCTCTTTCTCAACCAGCTCTGAGATTCTGAAGGGTGTCGGCACAATAGAGTCACACTCACACCAAAACACACCACGCTGAAACCGACGTGTGTTATTTAATGTTTAAAGGAGGAGGACACGTACTTGGTGAGGATGCCGACCAGCTCCGGCGTGCCGCCCTGCTGCTCCCGCTCCCACTGCTCCAACAGAGCCGTCAGCTCGGCCTTGGAGTCCACGCTGGCGGATGCCGACGCCATGGCGGCCTGTCGGGGAGGCAACACACGTCACTGCATCCTCATGGAGGAGGCAAACCAGAGCAGACCCATCTATCTGCTACTCCAGGGTGTGTGTGTGTGTGTGTGTGTGTGTGTGTGTGTGTGTGTGTGTGATCATAACAAAGTGTGCTGCTGTTTGTTTTAATATACATCATGTATAATCCTTTAAAAAGTCCAGTCATAACAAACAGACACGTGACGTGTGTCCCCAACAATCAGCAGCTCGAGGAGTTAAAGCAGATTCGCTTCACTGACGTAAAGCAGGCGCAGCTGCTGCAACTGTCAACACGTTACTTTTTGTTCGGGTTAGCGGGTCACATTCAACTGGGTTTAAGCCTCGTTACTGGTTGGACTGGGAACTACAATCTAGACCAGACCAGCGTGGCTCTCACACAAACGGCTGCTGGCTTAGTTTCCCGGGAAAACTCGCCTGTTGCGATGTGTGTATCGCTGTGACTGAGGGCTGAAACGAAGCTAACACACACAAACACACACACACACACACACACACAAACACATACACACACACACACAGCTCGCTCGCGACACTCTTAAAAATAAGTTAAAAGCGTTAAAGTCCTCTATGAGCCCCGAGCCCACCGGGCACGTGCATCTTATCGTGTCGTGTGTGCGTGCGTGCGTGTGTCGTACTAGCGGCTTCATAGGTGTACCCTCAGCTAGCTGAAGCTAACTTTACCTCGTTGTTCCGCTCGGTTCTTCTCCGGGTTTTACCGAATATACCGGGACTCGTGTCGGCCGATCTCGGTCCAGACCGGATTGCTCCGAGGCGACTGTCCTCGTTTCCACAGCCTGACGCTTAATTTGCCTTTATTGTAGCTTTGTGTCCACGGTTTATTATCATTATGGCGAACACGTTCCAGACGTCACTTCAGAGCGACGGTCCACTTTTAATGACGAAACGGCTCAACAGCAAAACATTACGAGAACGGACGTTATTTCGTAAAAACAAAGAAAATAAATGACATTAGTTATTTGTAAAAAGAAAGAAAATAAATAATATTAGTTATTTGTAAAAACAAAGAAAATAAATAATATTAGTTATTTGTAAAAACAAAGAAAATAAATAATATTAGTTATTTGTAAAAGCAAAGAAAATAAATATTAGTTATTTGTAAAAACAGAAAATAAATAATATTAGTTATTTGTAAAAAACAAAGAAAATAAATAATATTAGTTATTTTGTAAAAACAAAGAAAATAAATATTAGTTATTTCGTAAAAAAAATAAGGAAAATTAATACCATTAGTTATTTGTAAAAACAAAGAACATGGATAACAAAAAGTTAATTGTAAAAAAATATATATTATTAGTTACATAAAAAAATATACACTATTTTTTATTGTTGAAAAGAAATACCATCAGTTACTTGAAAAGAAAATAGAATTTATTGAAAGCAACGAACAGTTCAAAATAAAGTATTATACGTTTGTGTCTCAGGTGATCATTAACATTTAACAATTTGTTACATTCACATACAATTTTTAGTTTTGTTATAAGAGATTAGGATGAGGTTAACATACATATTACAACAATATAAAAAAACACTATATGCAAAAATATATTTGAATTATTGATATTGACTATCCAATCACTGCTGCCATATAAGAGCAAAAAGGTTCAGGATTTATGGAATATAGTGAGATTATGGTTTATATTGTGTCAGTAAACTCTTCTTCTTCTTCTTCTATGCTGACAAAACAAATGACACGTAACAATACAAATGATTTCCCAAACATTAGTTATCGTATAGTGGTTTATCAAAGGTAATAAGACTTTCTGTGTCGCAGATTTCAGATGCTTCTTCCGTTCTACTATCTTACTAAACAGTTCATACTGTTTTAAATGCCCTCGCTGGTCTCTATTGGAGCAGCCCAACAGCCCACATGTCCTGGAGGTCACCGTTAATCAGCAGAACTGACTTGCATGTAAAACTTATTTTCATATCTAATCATCTGGGAAAGGGCAAAACAAAAAAACTCCATACACAACTGTTGCAACGTTACATGACAGTGCAGCAACAGGTAGCAGGATAGTCCGCATCTACCTTGAACTCATTCCCGTAAACAAAGTAAACATGCGATTTCCCTTTCCAGGCGTAGGTCACCTTGGTGACGGGGATCAGCTCTATGGTTTGACGCTGCAGACAAAGAGAGCGAATACGAGCATGTGAGGCAAACATAAAATCAGGCTTTTCATCGCAAGTATTGTCCAGTCTTTTGACGTTGACAAAATATAATTTCACATCCAGGATGAAGGCCGTGGATGGAGCAGAGGCTCCGTTACCTGTTGGAGGATGCGTGACGTGGCCGAGTGCTTTCCCTGGTGCTCGCTGACGAGGCGCTGAGCAGCACCCACCACAGCCGGGTCCGGGAAGCCCATCACTGGGTACACCTGCACAGAGCGGTCCCGGAAAATATTCATTAATTACTTTCCTTTATTATTTGACAAAACAAGCGGGGTAACAAAACTTGTGTGGGAGAATTATGAGCGCTGAATAAATAGGGTCGGTTTCAGGCCTGTTAGGAATGAAACCGGCTCCTGGAACCGTCTGACGAGGACGTTAGAGCTGCTGGATATGTTGAAATATTTAAAAGTCAACTTATCTAAAGCCTGGCCTAAATCAGCCAGGCTTTAGATTAACAACAGGCTGTGGACATTTTAATAACTTTATTCACTTATTTTTTGGTATTTAAGTTAGAAAATTGTATTCTGTTTTATTGTTATCGTATTCAATCACTTATTTTATTTGAGTTTGATACTTTTTTTTATTTTATCATTTTAATTTAAAGCCGTTTCACTTGTACCAATGTTATTATAGCTATTAATTATCAGAGGTGTCAAGTAACGAAGTACAAATACTTCGTTTACTTAAGTAGAAATTTTGGGTATCTATACTTTACTGGAGTATTTATTTTTCAGACGACTTTATACTTCTACTCCTTACATTTTCACGCAAATATCTGTACTTTCTACTCCCTACATTTTAAAAATAGCCTCGTTACTATTTCATTTTGGTTAGTTTTCATTCCGCGTTGTGTTGCGCGATTATTACGCCACTCAATAAGTCACGGAGATGTTTGAGTATGAAAAAAAAAGTTGATTTGAGCGCGGAGCAGAGCGGAGGTCGAGGAGAGACCAGCTGAGACCGTAACGTTGTTCTGAAACACATCGTGGAGGTCGAGGAGAGACCAGCTGAGACCGTAACGTTGACTGAAACACATCGTGGAGGTCGAGGAGAGACCAGCTGAGACCGTAACGTTGACTGAAACACATCGTGGAGGTCGAGGAGAGACCATCTGAGACCGTAACGTTGACTGAAACACATCGTGGAGGTCGAGGAGAGACCATCTGATACTGTAACGTTGACTGAAACACATCGTGGAGGTCGAGGAGAGACCAGCTGAGACCGTAACGTTGACTGAAACACATCGTGGAGGTCGAGGAGAGACCAGCTGAGACCGTAACGTTGACTGAAACACATCGTGGAGGTCGAGGAGAGACCAGCTGAGACCGTAACGTTGACTGAAACACATCGTGGAGGTCGAGGAGAGACCAGCTGAGACCGTAACGTTGACTGGCAGCTAGTAGAGGCACTTCCGGTTGAGGCTCCGGTGCTGCGGCTAGTCGGCAGGTTGTGTTCCGTTTGAAGTGAAGACGTAACGTCCCTCCAGCAGCTTTCTGCTGTTTACTCGTTATTAGCTTGACAAGTTAGCGTTAGCTCGTAAGAACAATGTGTCTGAACAAAGGGAGTGAGAGAGAGAGAGTGTGTGTGCGCGCGCGCGTCTGAGTGTGTGCGTCTGTGCGTGTTTGAGTGTGTGTGTGCGCGTCTGTTAGTGTGAGTGTGTGTGTGTGCGCGCGCGTCTGAGTGTGTGTGTGCGTGTGTTTGTATGCGTGTGCGTCTGTGAGTGTGTGCGTCTGTGAGAGTTTGAGTGTGTATCTGAGTGTAGTGTAGAGAACCAGTTCTGACGTTCAAACAAATCCTGTTAAGTTTTCTGATTAGTATTTTTCTTTATTTTTTATAAGTTATTTATTGTTCTGACAGCTCAGGTTCCTTTAAACAAAATGTTGTGCAAAATGTTTTGTGCACTTTATTTAATAAAAGCCTATATATTTGGCAGATATAAAGCATACATGTGTATGTTTGTGTTAGTCCATTATTTTTTTTTTATTATTATTACTTTAACAGCTCAGGGATGTTCAAGGAGCAACCTGTTTGTGCACTTTCTGAAGATTATTGCACTGTCAGTTCGATTAATCGAAACAATAATCGACAGATTAATCGATTATTAAAATAATCGTTAGTTGCAGCCCTAAAATCAACCGTTACAAATCACGTCACTCTCCAGCAAGGACAGCAGAAAAGCCTATTACAAAGATGTCTGTGTCAGAGAACTCGAGCGAAATATCCCACTCCCAACCAAGTATCAGCGAGGAGGTTGATAGCCAACAAGACCAGCCAACCCGTGTACATCCCTGGCCGTACCTGGAAGAATTCTTCGAGATGGTTGGGTGCAAAAACAATTCATTTCGAATGCGCTGCAAGCTCTGCGCACCCAAGTACCACGAACTTTCATGAAACGCATGTTAATGCTCAGTAGTACACATATGGTACTTTAATGTATTTGCATTGTAATAAAATGTGATCATTTTCAATGGGCATATATGCAGCTGAAACGGGTAGTCTAGTGCATCCCACATTTTTCAACATAACATTTAAATACAACATAATAGTCATTATGGCCTTTAGAAAATTTATTTTTTGGGGGGGAGGTGGGGTAATGCACTATAGGCCCCTGAGACACAGCTTAAGAGTTTGTCCTTAATGGAAAACAAATTCCCCTTACATTACTTTTACTTTTATACTTTTAAGTAGTTTTGAAACCAGTACTTTTACACTTTTACTTAAGTAAAAAGCTTGAGTTGATACTTCAACTTTTACAGAAGTATTTTTAAACCCTAGTATCTATACTTCTACTTGAGTAATGAATGTGAATACTTCTGACACCTCTGTTAATTATATTTTATAATGTTTTTGTCTCAAATTGTTCAATTTTTTTAACTTTTATTTTCCTGCTTTATCTGTTGTTTTCTCTGCCCACGTGTTATTTTGTATATTCTGTCAGTAGCAGAGTCACACAGGATGCTGTGTGGTCGTCGTTTATGTAAAACAAACTGTCACGTGAGCCGTGCAGACCATCGAAGCGATTAGAGCGTGACTGAAACACACCATGCATTGACCGACTGTGTGTAGATGTATAATATATAATAAATAGCTAAATGTGCACCGCTGAGCAGCATGCATCGTTAGCAGCAGTGTGTGGAATACTCGGTACGCGCTGAAGTCTTACGTGCAATAAACAAGATTTTTTGGATGCCGGAAAATTACTATTCAGCACCGAGGCTAATATTGTTAAGAATGAGGCGACTCACACGACAACAAGCTCAACAAGGAACAATGAACAGACCCCAAATTTGTTGTTTAGGTCCACAAACCTGCTGCGAGTCTGACCGGCTGCTGCGGCGGAAAACATTACATTACATTACATTACCTGTAAAACCTGTTCCTGCGCGCTCTAATAATACTTGTGATTAAATGTGTTCAATTAGAAGAATTAATACTGCAGTACAGCAGAACTAAGCTTTTAAAGACATTTAAGGGACAAATCTATTTATTTTTTTAGTATTTAAGAAATCTCAATCAAAAATCTCATAATAACTTATCTAATAAGTCAGATAAAAATATTTCTCCCAAAAAAAACAACATCAGCAATATGCATATTCTCTGTACAAAATAAAAACCCACAATCCTCCCACGCCCATATCTTGAGAGAGTAGGAAACCATCTTTCACCAGGTACTGAGAGTCCCTGAAGAGCTCCTTTCCAGACACTTTGCTGAGGTTGTCCAGCTGCAGCCCACTGGACTGCTCCACAACGTAGTTGTCACAGTTGTTGGTCCTGAACAAAACATAAAAAATATAATAAGTCAACCGTCGCTGTAAAGTAACCATGACAGTGGAGGACTATTGTAATTGGGTGAGTGGGACGCACCACTTGACGGTGAGGCTGATGTAGACCAGAAGCTGCTGTTTCCCTCGACACGTGTCACATTGCTTGGCTCCTTGGCCTTGGCAGTGGCTGCAACTGAGAACACAACACCCGTCTGTCAGCATCGCCGAGGGAGGAAGCACCAAACCGGTACCGTCTATAAACTGGACTCTTACTTCTCCCTCCCTCGGCCGCTGCAGTGGTGGCATCGATCGTCTCCGTGGCGATAACCAGACCCGTTGCACACCCAACAGACTTTCTGACCGGGAGGGCGGGAAGGGAAATCACATGATCAGACGAGGGTAAAAAAAAGGTCTTTCGCAGGTCTTTCATTGGAGGTCTGTGGACTTACGTTTCCAGCGCCGGCGCAGTCATTGCAAGGTTTTCTCCCCATTCCCACACAGGCGTGGCAGCCCTGTGCACGGGGGACATTAAAGATCACTAAAAGTAATCACAGGAGCTCGTTCCTCCCTAAAAACCCATGTTGCATAACTCACCTTCATGGACGACGTGTAGGGAACCTTCATGACCTGTTTGTCATCCACGAAGAAACTGGGCGTTTTAGCAGGAATCTCCCAAGGACCCGGAGGTGGTTGGGCGTAGGCATCCACTGGCTGGCCTGACCCAAACAAAACAGCATCATCAGAACATCAGTGGAAAGGCCGACCGGCAGCAGAAAGCAGAGGAGTCAGCGTCCGCTCACCAGTATATGGCTCCTGAGTCCACTCTGTCGACCGTGACTCCGTGAAGGTTTCCAGGCGGTACTGCGACAGGAAACAAAAAAACGAGAATATCGTGCACTGAACACCCAGAAGTGCTGTTCCAGACACGCACGCCAACATCCAGTAAAATAAATGAACGCTCACCCGGTATGTGTTGAAGGCGTCCATGCTGGTGATCACGCCGTCTTTTACCGGCGCCGAACTGTAGCAGCACTTGCTGGAGACGAACAGGGCGAACGCCTCCCGGGCCGTTTCTTCGGTTATCGAAGGGATGCTGTCAGCGGGGGGGGGGGGGGGGGGGGGGGGGGGGGGGGGGTTAGGGTGGCAGACGAAGAAACCAACGACAAAACTAAATATAATGCATTGAGAATAAAACAGCGGCGGTCCCAACAATAGAGCTGCTATTGTTCATAAACAATCAGGTAAGAATGAAAAGGCTCCTCTGGTGAATAAAAGATGAGAGCTTCTCTCCTAGCACAGAAGAGGAGGATTTAATGGAGTAGGCGGGATATTTGGGGGGCATTATATTTGCAAATTGTGCTCAATGAAGAAAAAAACTTTTTGACCTCTTTGATTTCAGTTCAATCTTTGCAGAGGAAGTGAATGTTGTAATAGTGTGTCCACTGCTTTAATGTTACGACACGTCCTGGAATTGTTTGTAATATCCTCCAGCAGGGATGTTGAAAGAAGAAGAAGAAGAAATAAATCAAAAGCAAAGGGTTCAGCTTACTTCCAATGTGGCTGTTCGGGTCCAGGTTGGGGCTGGGGAGCCGGGAAAGCCGGCATGGGAGGGGGCAGAAATCCACCTGCAGCAGACGTTTAAGGTTGTTTTTGTTCAGTTTCATTGATTAGCCTGAAGAGAAATCACTCCGAGGGCTCTTTTTGTTAACTTTACACCCTTGATGGTCACTTTATTAGGTACACCTGTAAAATCTAACACAACAGTAAGTTCTAGCTTAAAAGAAAAAAAAATGTTTGCCTCACACTGTCAGAGGGGTCATGTACCTGTGGGTGCACCCTAATAAAGTGGCCGGGGAGTGAATAGGAAGCACCGTGTGAAAGGTGTACTGTACTGTACCTCCTCCTCCGGCCAAGGTCCCTTCATAGCCGGGCATGTTGTCATACACGCCGGCCGGAGGAGCGCTGGGCCCGTGGAAGTCGGCGGTGGGTGGGGCGAACATGGCTGACGGGAAACCAGAAGAACCAGTTCAGGTCATATGATTGAACGTCGGCTTATATTTCCTCAGCTTGTATCAAGTATTACACAAACGAGAAGCACACATGTGTGTGTAAATAAAAGGGGGCGGGGGGAAAACAACATGTTGGATATTCAAACACACATCATTATAATCTTTTCCCAACGGAATTCCTTAATTTCCCGAGTTGTAAAAGAGTTTCCATGTTCAGCAGCAGACTGCAGCTCGTCTTACCTCGCGGCTCCGTGCTACTGTCCGTCCTCAGGTGTTTCTGCTGCTCTGAAAGGGTTAAATCCGTCCCCAACACAACACACTATCGAACTACAGCGGTCAACACACACTCAAGTCACCGGTACGTAGGGAATGACGTCACTCTGGTGTGTGCGCGTGGGGTTTGGTGTGTAAAGCGGAAGCGTGCGATTGCAACGTGATTGTAAAATACTGTAGATAGCATCATTACAAAACAACAAAAAATCACAGTTCAAATTCCAGTGCCTCCCCCTGTGTTTACCGGGTGCCCCCTCCGCTGTGGGTATGTATCCCGGATTGGCCATCCCATAGTTTCGGTTCTGGTGGCTGCAAGTAACGGAGAAACGAAAGTGAAGACAGTCGGGTGGAAAACAACATTTAGTTTGACATTTAAAAATAAAAATAAATAAACATACCATTAAACAACTAAATGGTTATAAATAATAATTAATAAAGCGACGCTCACCCCATCACTGGCTGATGCTCCATGTCAAAGGCCTGAAAACAACCAGAAAACACAACTCTTCACTTACGCTCTCTCTCGCACGAACGAGTGCACGAGACGGACATAGAACCGACTATCATGTGACAGGAAATGAATCAGTAACTTACCTTTGATCACACCACACAGAACCGATTCCCAGAAACTCACGAGTCAACCACCGCCGCCTCTTCTTCCGACGGTCGGAAAAGAATAAAACTTCACTTTTTGTATATGTGTGTGTGTGTGTGTGTGTGTGTGTGTGTGTGTGTGTGTGTGTGTGTGTGTGTGTGTGTGTGTGTGTGTGTGTGTGTGTGTGTGTGTGTGTGTGTGTGTGTGTGTGTGTATGTCGTTCTGCTCGACAGCTAAGTGTTTTGTGAATTAATAAAGAAGTAGTAAGAAGAAGTAACAGTTATAGTCCCCCCTCCAAAGTAATTAAACAAATAATTTATATCCAGGAAGTGCGGACAAATTCCTTTCGACAGATTTCAGAAGAGTGGGCAGGTTGTGCGTGAAGCTTAAAATATAATTAAATATCACAAACGAATACAACAAACAAAAAACTCGTTAAATTTTGAGAAATAAGTTTAAATTCCCGGTAAAAAAGTACCGTGGTTGTGATTAAAAAGAAATACAGTACCCATAATGCTTTGCGGCAGTCGCGGAAGTCCTTTTCTCTCTTTCCGCCGTCGCTGAAGTCCCTTTTGGATTTACATCGGCGGGTGAGTCGATGCAATCTACGTTCATCAGCGCGATTTAGGCCGATGTTTGACCACCCAGACGCGGATTCTCAATCATAGACATCCGTTTTATATATGTCGGATAAAATGGACGAGTTTAGCGTCGTATATTGTCTTTAATGTGTTGTTTTTTGGAACGAGGTGCCTCTCGTACAGCGGCCGCTGCGGAGCTAACGCTTCCCGTGAAATGGGAGGTGTTAGCAGTCAGTAAGGGCCTGACGGTCAACGTGGCTTACAGATAAATATTGTCAAATAAGAACCACCAGTTGTTAATAAAATACATGTATAAAAAAGTGGTTTGTGTGGACAATACATGTTTCACGTAGAGAAGCTAGCTAAACATGGACTGCGCCGTAGAAGCTAGGCTAGCTAGCTGACTGATCACGTTTACCTGAAGCTCGCGCAACAGGGACCTTTACGTCCGCTTCGTTCATCGTGTTCATTGTTAGTAAGAAAGTTGGCGCTAACGTGCGTGTTGTCTAACCGTGTTAACGAGCTTCATGAACCCCAACACCAGCTCATGAATCCTCAGTAGCTCGTGCAGCACGTTGTGTAATGCTGCAGCACCGACAAGCAGCTGCATTGGTTGTAACTTTTGTTTTTAACGCTCGTTTGTTGGTTGTTTGTCTCCTCAGTCACCATGGCAGCCCTCAGGCCCCTCACAAAGCCCAAGATCGTCAAAAAGAGAACCAAGAAGTTCATTCGCCATCAGTCTGACCGATATGTCAAGATCGCGGTAAGTCTGCCTCCACATGGTCAAGCTGCTGCTCCCTGTCTTGTTCAGCTGCAGGTCATTTAATCCACGAATATATTTTCATACCTTCAACAGAAAAACTGGCGTAAGCCCAGAGGTATTGACAACAGGGTGCGCAGGCGGTTCAAGGGCCAGATGCTGATGCCCAACATCGGTTACGGTAGCAACAAGAAGACCAAGTACATGCTGCCCTCCGGCTTCAAGAAGTTCCTGGTGCACAACATCAAGGAGCTCGA
Organism: Cottus gobio; assembly: GCA_023566465.1. Lineage (NCBI taxonomy): Eukaryota > Metazoa > Chordata > Actinopteri > Perciformes > Cottidae > Cottus > Cottus gobio. The sequence goes on along the minus strand of CM042215.1, from coordinate 2,916,460 downwards.
GGTCCTGATGATGAGCAACAGGTACGTTGTGCACACACACACTGAAATAACGTAGAGGACTTCCCCCTTCATACGTTGTTATATTTGCAGAGATTCTGGCTGCAACTTCAGTATATTGGAGGCTAATGGAGTTTTAAATTGAAAGTGTTTGACGAAGGCTTTCATTGGAAGCATGACTTTTATATTTGATAAGCTTTGAATGGATCGATTGACTGTCCTTGACTAACTGGGACGCTGTTTCTGTGAAAGAGTGGTTTGGTTTTATAGATATATATTTGCAGAGCCTTGAGCACTTATTGAATAGGAATGCTGTTCGTCCTCAGTGTATTGAAGGGTGGCCGGAGTCTCAGTAGCGAGATCTCAAATCTCGACAAACAGGAATAATTACATATCTATACACCTCAAAGACAAAGTGGATGAACTGAACTTTAAATGTCAGCAATACTTTGAACTAGTTTATACTGTCATAACTATTAATAACTGAGTTACAAAGGTAATACTCTGATCAACAACCCTTTGAGGCTGGTTAAATATTCATATCATGTTTTTATGTATGTAAGGACTCTGATGATATACATACATCTTTGATATCTGTGTATAAGAGGCGAGATTCTTTAGCTCGTCATCGGTTGATCAGATACTACCTTCTTAACTTACCTTCTTAGCCTGACTGAACGTAGACCTACACAATAGGAACTCGACAATCTCCGAGCTGTGGTTGAACTGATCTTCTGTTTGAAGATAGTTTGTAAATGTATTCTGGATGCTTGAGTTGGTGCAACAGGGTTGGATCATTTCAACCAATGTGCAAGAACTCTAAACCTGTGCAATGAGAACCCAGTTCACCCAGCAGCTAATGCTTAAGACCCCGCCCACACTGGACGAGTTGTTCAAACCATGTTGAGGGACCAATCAGTGTTTAAGGGGAGAAGTTTGGCTTTTCCCATCTGCTGTTTGGATACAGCGTCCAGCAGCCAGTTAGTTACTGAGCAAAGTAGGACGTGTTGTACTGTTTAGATGCAACACAACAAGCTTATGGATCTGAATTCAAGAAAATCCAGAGCAGAGATGACATTTATCTAACCTCTGAGAAGATTACAGTAAATCGTTAAACTATACAAGTTTAGTTGATTCCAGACGTGGAGACTATGACTTTAGTACGGTGGAAAAGTTATGGTAGTTAATTCAAATGTAGGTGTCAAAATGGAGAAGTTCTTCTTGCTGTAGTTTGTCACATTTAGTGGCAACTTTGTAATTTATCATGTGTTTTTCATTGGTTTTGGGTGCTTTTTAAGTACATGACCTCCGTCTAATGGCATGTTTTAAGAAACGTTTAACCCTCCACAGAAAACACTTCAATCGTTTGTTTTAATGTGGCTTCATTTAACTAGAAGTCAGGCTTTCTGTGACCCAACAGACTTTCAGCCCAAACTGCCGCTCTGACATTTCAGTGAAACGTCTGTCTTTAACCCTCCTCTCCCATCTTCCTCCCCCCTCCTCCCCCCCCTGCAGGACTCACTGCGCCGAGATCGCCCACAACGTCTCCTCCAAGAACAGGAAGGTGATCGTGGAGAGAGCGGCTCAGCTGGCCATCAAGATCACCAACCCCAACGCCCGGCTCAGGAGCGAGGAGAACGAATAAACTGTTTGTTCACAATAAATGTTTGAAAATTGACTCTGGCTCGTGGATCGGTGTTTCTTTTGTCTGGCACTTCATTGCCGGTTAGCGGCGTTGCTGCTCGTGTCTGGAACATCGAACACGTTCAATCAAGATGATTAGAATGAAAGCGGCTTTTTGGCTGATTGTAGGAAGTTTGCAGATGGACCTAGAATTATATTCTTGGTGGTCCAAAGACCCAATAACAGTCAGTATGGCTACATGTGTGACTAGTATGTCTTGTTTAGTAACTTGAACGCCAGCAATGTGCATATTTCATTGTTTTCCAGCCTCAAAATAAGTTTGCGTCTCATTCCACAAGCTGACCTGTTGGAGGGGGATTAGTCTGGAAAAGGAAAATGTTCCCGAACGGTTACGAAGGCGTTCTAGATGAAGTTCCTTTTGAGGTGATTGATGGTCGGAGCTGCTTCAGTCATCAACGTGATCGCTCACGTGCATGAGCGTCGTCTTCATCGTCGGCTCCAGAGCTGCTTGTGTTCTCCTTCGGGTGGATGTGGAGGCGGTTATTCCTCTTCTCGTTCCAGATGACTGGAACAGAACAAAGGGCCGAAGATGCCTGAAGAAGAGTGTTGACCCATATTGTAAGTTATTATAAATGCTGTTTTCCTTCTGAGATGAGACATGACTTCTGAAAGCTTCTCCAGTTCGTACGGCTGCCGAAGAGGATTCCTGCTCTGCGTTTAGGTTTAAGAGCTAAAACATTTGATGCAATTTGTGAACTTGGGAGAATAAAGTTTGAAAGCATACAAATAAAACTAAATTTTTTTTTTTTAAAGTAATCAAATTTACACAGTTGGCAGTACGGTGCAAATTAAAATGCCAAGAAGTAAAGTAAATAAATAAAGATAAGACAAGCTCACCATCTGTCTGTAAAGTAAAGGGAGGAAGGATGTACTGTGGTGCATTGTGGTAGTTGTAGTTTTTTGCTGAAGCTGCTTCTGTACTAGTCTGAAGTATAAATAATAAATATGGTAAATTTAAGCAACTGGGGTGACGGAAGAAGTTATGAATACAACATCACTCCAAGACTATATACAGTGTGATGTGTGTGTATATATATATATATATCACTTTATATTGTACACTTGACTACACATGTCCTGCAGCTTTTTTTTAATGATGATTTATTTTTTAAATATAATGCATCAATAAGGACCTTAGCTCCTTGACCAGGAACACATGGGTGCATAATGAGTACATTTACTTGTAATACTTCATAGTGGTACTTCTACTTTAGTAAAATGCTGCTCTTTGTGAAACCTCCTTCAGTGTTGTAGGGGGAATGCTGCTTTAATCCACTGAGGTCAGAGAGCAACCCGGGGATGGATCCCTGTAACTCAGTGTGTTTACTGGGGTAAAGTGTGTGGAGGAGCCTGGGTTTCAGTTTCAGGGGAAAGCTTCGATGCATCAAACGGACTATCGGAGGTCAGAGAGGCTCGGGTTGCATTTTATTTTTCGCGATGCCAGTCGACTCCCTGCAGAGAAAGTCTCCATCGCGTTCTGGCAGACAGGCTGTGCCCTACAGCCCTGAGCCCTCTGCCATCTGCTGCAGAGCGGACAGTGCCAGAGATGCAAAGAGGAAGAAAAACAACCCAGAAAATGGTTTGAGCCAGTCGGCTTGTGGCTGTTTGGATCTGCAGGACGTGAGTAACCAACGCACATGAACAGGGACAGAGATGGACCTTTTCCTCTTTAAATGAACCCAACACGCACCTGTTTGTGTGGAGCTGCATTGGACGCCTCACCTGAGAGGACCGGGGTCCTCCGGATGAGGGAGGGGGCCGAGGGGCCAGCAGGACCGGGCCTCTGAGGGGGGGGGAGTCGGGGGGGAGGACAGAAGCCTCCTCTTCCTCATCACCGGTCAGAAGAAGAAGCATGTCGGCCCGGGTGGTGTTTGGGAAGGCGCGCCTCGCCCCCCAGCAGCTCCCCGCCACGTTCCCCCTCACGGGCTCCCCGAGGAAAGGCAGCCGGTCCGCGGGAGGAAAGAGGAGGATGTTCTCGTTCTCCCTGAGGTGTCAGCTGGGCTTCATCAGAGGGAGAAGCAAAGGTACGGCGGGGCTTCTTCAGGGGGATGGAGGCCTTTGATGCACCGGGAGACGCTTTTAGTTATCTGTATGATTAATTCCCTTTAAATTACATACATTACTGAATTAATTTAAAAAAAGAGTTAAACCTTTTTGTTGGTGTGCAGCAGAAAACTGGTATTTTAATGTAATGATAATACAAAATAAATAAACAAGAGAAATACCTCATTTAAAAACTGGGAAGAAGAAAAACAATAAAATAACACAATTTCTAAAGAGATACAAAATAGTAATAGTAATAATAATAATAAATATAAAATACTAACAGCGTAAATTAAGTTTTGAGATTTCTTTTAAGCTCTCGGTCGTGTTTGCTTTGAAACACTCAGATAAACAATCAGAGGTTTGGAGGTGCTAAACCAAAATACATATTTAAAAAATATATTCCAAACATTCCAAACAGAATAATGATAAAACTAAAAGACAACCAGGTGAATATTGTTCTCTTTTACAGTTTCTTTGTTTAAATTCACATTACAGGGACTGTAGTTAAGTAATGTTTCTTAAATGATAACGATGTTGATATGTATATATTGATTTACTTCAAGCTTGTAGAGCCAGACTTCAGTTTCCTTAATATTTCTTCTCTCAGCTGCAATATTTTCTGTTTAATCTTCATTTAATTTTTTCAAGATTTGGTCTCATCCTCTGTGTGCTGCTGGAGAGGAAGTTCATCTATTTTTTTACGTGTCTATTTACTTCTGACCGACATTAAAAGGGAAGCGGGAGTGTGTGTGACACTTCCTCATCCTCATCCTCTTCGTCACACACGGACCCGTGCTGGCTGTCAGACCTTTCAATGCAACTGCACGTGGTCGCCACTAGGGGGCAGTGTGGCCAGTTCCATGGGAGGAGCGGCTCAGGATGCTGGCCCTCTGGCCTAAAGTCACCCCTTTGTTTGGGTTTATTGGGAGTGTGGGCTTATTTTCAGAAGGGTTTATTTTTTAACAATAATGTAGAAGAAACACAATCACAGGCTTTTCTCTTATTGAGAGTCACTTTTTAAATGATGCCATTCTTTGAGCATCCCTGTAACCTCTATTTAGGTCCATGCAAAAATAAATAAATAAAAGATTCATAATCTAATCATGACATTATCGCTGCTCTTCATCGATTAGGCTTACATCCAGTCTCGAGGAAGTGCACAAAAAAAACAACCAAATCAATATTTATTTAATTAACCCGACGTTTGCCGCCCTTTTCTCAGGAGGTTTTATCAGTGCAACGCACCGCTCCGTCTCTCTCTCTTCATTCTGCTGGAAATTAATTAGTCTCGCTCTGAAAGACTGCGCTCGGTCACTTTGTAAATGGGGTATTAAGGACAAAAGTCTCAGAGGAAATTATCTACACTGAAGAGTATTGTCCACTGGAACAGACGACTAATTAGTCTCCACGCAGCGGCAGGCGGGAACGCGGGAATGTTCCTTTGCAATCACTTCACACATCTGTGGACCGAGCGGTGGTGGACGAGAAGCTGTCATCTCACACGGTGACTTCCTGAGTTGTGTGTGTTTGTTGTTTTGATTTCCCCTCGTGCCTCCAAAGTCTCAGTGAGGAAAACAGTTGGTCTGCAGTGACCAAAACAAACGAGGCAGACGAGGCTCACAGGGGCCGCCGGAGAAGCTGGTGGAGGGCCTGTGATGTTGTTGTGTTGTTGGTGGTGGTGGGTGGTCAGGAAGTGCAGGCGTCGAGGCTTCTGCCCGTGGCAAATGGTCGCCTGTGTTTGGGTGGAGGGGCCTCAGCGGGGACCCGGCTGAGCAGGGGGTCCCCACACCGTACTGTAGGCTGAAACAGAGGGAATGAATTTAACTTTCACTCCGATTATAAATGTCCCCGTTTTCCTTTTGCTTCTGTTTGCTCGTCCCGGTCTGACGAGGTGTCCCTGCGGGCCCTCCTGCACGACAACTGCACTTTTATGAATAACATATTCAACTGCCAGACATGTCAAACCGGCAGCTGCTGGTCTGCACAGGAATCCATTGTGTACTTGTGTGTGTGCGTCTGAGAGACGGAGATGTCGACGCAGAGTCTGTAAAACAATACGAATGGTTGCAGTCCATACGGGAGCAATACAAGTGACGCCGTGCAGGAGCTCAGTCTGACAATGAATGTGCAGGTGGTGGTAATTGTGCACAGAGTTAAGTGTGTGTGCATCTCTGATATGTGTGTGTGCTGTGTGTCTGTGAGTGTATGAGTGTGTGAGAGAGACAGAGTGTGAAGGCGTGTGGGTGGGTTTGAGGATGTGCAGACGAGGGGTGTTTGACTTAGTGGGAAAATGGATTGTGTGTGTGTGTGTGTGTGTGTGTGTGTGTGTGTGTGTGTGTGTGTGTGTGTGTGTGTGTGTGTGTGTGGTGCTGGGGGAGGGAGTGACGATTGTGTGTGCCTGCCTCACTGAACCCCTCTGGCAGAGTGAGAGGGAGAGAGCGAGAGAGACTCACTCCAGCTCCGCACAGAGAGGAGGAGGGTTGTGTGAGCTCATGTGAGCATGAACAGGGGATGATAAACCCTCTGGAAGAAAAAAGGACGACTGATTAGTGAGAAATGGAACCGCGGCGAGATGGGAGGAAGAGGACTTGAACCATTTGCTCTGCCTGGATTTTATAGCTCAAACAACCAAAAGCTCTTAGATCGTTAGACTGAGACATCTTTGACACTGTTGTGAGTCACGAAGTTCAGATAGAGAGCGGAACTACAGAAATCATTTTATTTTTTTTTTGTTGCAAAACGGGGGACTAAAGGTGAAGGAGATGTTTGCGCGTGGGGAGATGAAGAGACGATGATGATGATGGAGTTCGTTCACGTGAGCGGCTGAGACCCTTTGACCCCCTCAGGTGTGGTGAAGCTCGGCCCCGCGGTCCCCACGACGAGAGATCAGCGAGGTCACATCCCCGCGGGGCGGCTGACGCAGAGACCTCAGCCATGCTGTGTGGTCTGAGGAGGGACGCCAAGAACAGCGTCGGTAAGAGCGGGGCGGGGGGGGGGGGGGGGGGGATTATGTCAATTGGATCACCTGTTCCTTTTTCCTAATCTGTAATCCGTAGAGTCATTATGATGCATATACAGTGATTGGCTGCGAGAGACTCCTAAATGTCAGTGGACTTGGCCACCAGCTGCGCGTGCCACCGTGCCGTGGGGTAATTGGTGCAGATATAGCAACGTAAACTGGGTCTGGCATGCCCCCCCCCCCCCACCACACACACACACTCACACAACCACACGTTTATAAATAAAGTTTGACATCTGAAAATAGCATTATGATTTCATTGTCACTGTGAGCTCCGCCCCCTTATTTAACCTACATTCTCATTGGTTTAGGGGGTGGCACTCAGTGCCCTGAATTACACCAGAGTTAATTAACTCGCCACATATTTATGGCGTCCAGCAGCGGATTGTTATCTCCATCTCCAGAGGTCCTTCCCGACGCGCAGCTCTTCAGGCGCGACGCCCCCTCCAGCTGTCCGCCGACCGCCTCCTCTGTGCGGAGACGACACGGAGGCGGTGCAGTTGCTTTTCTATATTTTGGGGTCTGATTATGAATCTATTTCTATCGGCGAGCTGGAGGAGGGGGCGGCTGGGGGCGGCTCGGTGGGTACAGTAGCGCGCAGTCACGTGCAGAGGAGATGTGCCCGCGTTACCCAGAGCTAATGTTGCCTTTTGACTGCAGTGACAGCTGCTGGACTGTCACCCCCCCTCTCCCTCCCACCTCCCCCCTTCCCTCCCACCCACCCCACGAGCAGCCACTGGACAGGACGTGTGTGCAGATTGCAAAATGCCACGTTATGCATATGTATGTGGCTTCCATACATCGCCACAACAAGTCCATGAAGATGTTTCTGTACAGTGGAGGTCTGACTCACGCAGCATGCCGTGCACAAGCATCTCCTCCTCTTCCTCCTTCCTCCTTGCTGCTGGTATCCAGAGCCCAGCCCAGAGGTTTAAGGTCAGAGGAGGTTTGACAAAGGATCCATGGCTCTTAGCTGTCTGAAGGCCTCATCTTCAGATGCAGAAACTTGATGTGGACAGAGAGAAGGTGCTGTGCTGGATGCCCTGCGAGGACTTGGCTCTGCCCAGTTCAGTCCTTGTAAATCAGCACAGATACAAGACTGAACATGGCGGGACGCGTGATGTCATTCTTCATGTCAAATTGAAATCCCGTCAGCCGCGGGATGAGGCCTCTTAAACGACGGCATAGTCTAATTTCTGACCTCTGGAGCACATGGAAGTAGATCCTTGGTTGGATGTCTATAATTGGTTTGGAACAGGGTGCATGTGCATCGCCCACAACAAATACATAACAAAGACATAAATGATAAGCCTGTGTAGTGTAGTGATTTACGGTTAGAATATGTGTTTAGTTTTGCAGTTTTTTCAGGTAGATAATCTAAGTTCTAGTCGCTGTAAACAGGAAGTATAACGTCAGCTGTGGGATGCAACTTACATTTTGGACTGATTGGCATCGATGAAAGGAATGTCAAATTACACAGATGACTATCACTGAATTAATGTGAAAAGTTGAAATGTGAGGATTCTTAGGCAAGTTCTGGAGTTACTGAACGTCTTTCCAACGTCTTTCTTTCCAACGTCTTTCTTTCCAACGTCTTTCTTTCCAACGTCTTTCCAACGTCTTTCTTTCCAACGTCTTTCTTTCCAACGTCTTTCTTTCCAACGTCTTTCCAACGTCTTTCCAACGTCTTTCCAAAGGGAAATGATGAAGGTTTATTTCGCTGTACATCAAAGTTAATGACAGTGTAAGTCACATTGTATCTAGAAATGTGTGCATCCTGTCTGCGTGTTCAAATCTGATTCCCGAGAAGGTTTAAGTCGACTCAAAGCCTGTGAAGTACTGTAATTACTTGAAACACCAGCGGGCACCTGCCGATTACGACTCGCACGTCAGTCACTTGCGCACTTGAACACTTTGAAAGCTTCTGGCTTCCAAATCATTTCTGAATATGTGTGTGTTGGAAAAATCCAGCTTCAAGCATAGCCTCTGTGCTGCGTAGCATCAAATCATGAACACTTAAGCTGGTGGCGTTTGATGCCTGTGCACGAGGCACTAACGTGGCCCCTCCACTCTAAAAAAGAAGAAGAAGAAAAGACCTCTTTAAGTTTGCAATATGATGTTCAATCACCGTGGCAGACTTGAAAAGGTAATCCTCAGTGGACAGGATTAGAGAAGTGCCAAGTCCGTCTCCCTGTGACTGCTGACATGCTCGTATGGCTGCATTCAGGTTCAGAGGGCCGAGCGCTGGATCCGCTAATCTCAGGCCCATGCCTGTGCTCTGTCAGCAAAGGGTCCCACTATGAGTAAGAGAAGTACAAATAAAATGCAGAGCAGATTGAACATTTCCCCCTGCTTTTTGTAGCAGCTGCTGTAAATGACATGAAAATGATGATTTTCTCTCTGCGCCTCCAACAGTCCATTAACCGCATGCTGTTCCTTCAGGGAAATTCCCATGCTTTAGTAGCTGCATACATCAAGCTCGCCGCAAATGTATTCCTGTATTAAATTAATGGTTTTCAAGGGTCTCTGCTGCAGACAGAGAAGGGCTTTAAACAAACCCTTCAACCTTTAATAGGATTATGGAAACAAAGTGTGAAGACCTTCCTTTAGTTCAGGCTGGTCGCTGATTCAGTTCAGGTTTGTTCATACGGATGTCTTGAACCTGCATTATCTCCAATGTCCAACAGGGGGCAACTCCTCTGGTTGTATAGAGGTCTATGCTTCATGTGTTAATGCTGCATTCTCTCTCTTGACCACCAGGGGGCGACTCCTCTGGTTGTATAGAAGTCTATGCTTCATGTATTAAAGCTGCATTCTCTCTCCTGTCCACCAGGGGGCGACTCCTCTGGTTGTATAGAAGTCTATGCTTCATGTGTTAAAGCTGCATTCTCTCTACTGACCACCAGGAGGCGACTCCTCGGGTTGTATAGAAGTCTATGCTTCATGTGTTAAAGCTGCATTCTCTCTCCTGACCACCAGGGGGCGACTCCTCTGGTTGTATAGAAGTCTATGCTTCATGTGTTAAAGCTGCATTCTCTCTCCTGACCACCAGGGGGCGACTCCTCTGGTTGTATAGAAGTCTATATAAATGACTCTACTTCTCTCTTGATGTATTCCCTCAGTAAACATTGTAAACATGAGTTTATGTCTCAATCTCTAGTTTCAAGTCTTCTTCAACACAGCATGATGTTCATTTAGTAAATTAAAGTTCACCAAAATCAACCTTTTGTTAAAAAGAAATTACTTATGTTTTTTTTTCCACTGCGCAAAATTCCCGCTGTGTAAAAATGGCAAAAAACACAGTTTGAAAAAATATATGCATGCCCGCAGTGTCTTTAATGAGTTTAAAGAGTGACACGTGTAGCATGAAACATGGTGGAACAAGTGGCTCGGAAACTGTGTTTTCTGAGCCACTCATTTGAATTTCAGCTAGCAAAAACAGTCGAAAACCTCTAACCGCCCATTACCCAGGGTGCAGTGGTCTAGCGCAGCGCTTCATAACCGCACCTTTACCTCCCTGCCGTCTCCTCAGATGACGGGCCGTACTCCAAGGGGGGCAAGGAGTCCGCGGCAGCCGACCAATCGCATTCGTCCTGCAGGCGCAGCTTCTCAGGTAACGCCGCCCACTCACCTGCGTCATGAAGCCTTTGACTGACATATGTTCGGTCTGCGTGCATGTTGTCTGCTTTGCTTGATGTCGCGCTGGCCTGAATGCTTAGATAAGGTAAAAACAACTAAAAACTGCTTGTGTGGCATGCCTGTCGTCTGCACTGAACCACACTAGGAAGACGTAACAGCTCAGCAGAACGTGGCCCGCGAGACAGAATGAGTCCCCCGTAACCACAGAGCCACGTCTCCATCATGAGTCAATACATTTCACTGAGGGCCTCTTTTCTTTGTGATAATGCTTTATCGGTTTTAAGTGCTAGTAATAAAAACTGACTCCGTCCATCCTCCCCCTCCTCCCTGAATCCGTCACAAAGATTCACTCGGATCGAGAGATTTGAGGGAACGAGGACGGGACAGGGAATGTGAGAGAATAAAGTGTCCGTGTGTCGGAGGGCATTCATGTGAGCGATCCAGCAGAGGCAAGATCGAGTCGCCATCCCAGACGGCGTGATTCTGTTAACGCTGACCCTGGATCTGTGCCCGTGTCTGTCAGCAGAGGAGCACCGAGGAGTGACCACGGTGGACCTGATGAAAAGGGAAGGCAGCAGCCTCGGCCTCACCATCTCCGGAGGCTCCGACAAGGACGGGAAGCCCCGAGTGTCCAACCTGCGGCCGGGTGGGCTGGCTGCCAGGTGAGATCACCGCTCCGGCGACACGCTTTTATTAAAAGAACTGGCAACCGCGCACCGAGCCGCCCGGGCCGGTTACTCTGGCGCGTGTCGCAGAGTGACACCGGCTCGCCGTCACCGCGGCACCGTGGGCGGCGTGCCGGATCAGAGCGATGCCGCCCGTCAGAGCAATACCCCCGAAAGCCCCTCAAGACCACGACGTATGAGGTCGGTGTGTTCACGGGTTGTCCGGCGCCTCGCGAGCGGGGTGCCTCGGGAACTTTTCTTCAAATTTGGCACAAACGTCCACTTGCACTCGAGGTCAAAGGTCACCGTGACCTCTCAAAACAAAACAACTTGTTTACTCTGACACATTTGGGCTGTAATTCAATGCCTTGTTAATCGGATGGTGATATCGTGACACGAAAGGATGTCGCCTAAATTGGTAATAACAAGCACATATTAATTAAAATGTCTAATAAGACTATTGTCTTAATCTGATAACGCAGTATTTGTATACCTCCTCTTATCAAGTATTAAGAGTTTTTTTCTCGTGGACTATTTGTATATTTAACTACCAGAAAACATGCTGTTTCTGGATATATGCAGTTATCGAGACATGAAACCTGAAACCTGGATCGTGATAGAAGGTTTCGGCCTTTTCTCAACAGGATGCAACGATGAAGTGAAATAAAAGGAAACAAAATAAAAAGAATAAAAAAGTTGCCAAAGCATCAAACATAAACAAGTACGCGATAATATAAATGTAAACAACATTAACATATTATATTCAATGTTGTTGTTTTTTCGCTTTTGAGATTCAGTTAAACAGATTCAGGAAAATGTAGTGATTCATGTTTCATGATTGTCAAGCAGCGTGTGACTGAAGTGTCACACACACACACACACACACACACACACACACACACACACACACACACACAATCACAATCACGCACACACCTTTGCCAAAATTGTGCCATCGCCTGTCACGTCCAAGGAGTTTCTAAAGAGAGACACCGTGCTAATTCCTACCGAGCAGCCGAGTTCATGCTCATGTGGAAGTGTGAGCTAATTCACAGAGGGAGAGAGGGAGAAAGAGAGAGGGGGGGGGGTCAAGACGTGTCTCTCTCTCCTTCTCTTTCTGTCTGCTGTCACTGCTGATAGGCAGTAACCCAAAGGTGAGAGAGGGAAGGGGGGAGGAGGGGGCGAGCCGGGCAGAACATCTTTTTAACTAATTAGCCCTCCAATGAGCGGCGTGTTGACTCAGACCGTCACATGAGAGACGGCATGTCGGTGTTTGAGGCTCTCAGCCGTCCGCCCACTGACTCACAGATTACAGACACACAACCGAACACAACTGACCGTCAGTTATATTCCTTTCAGACCGCCGGAGAAAAACCGGTAGATCCCAGTGAATTGAGAGGGAAAAATGTGAGACGCAGAGCCAATAAATGAATTAAAAAAGTGTCCAAAGAGCTCAAATTTACAAAAAAAAACAACGGAGTGAAGGTGGAGCTTCTTTTGGGGGACGGTTGGTAAACCGGTCCGTGTTCCCACAGGAGCGACCAGCTGAATGTAGGAGACTACATCAAGTCAGTGAACGGCATCAACCTGTCGAAGCTTCGGCACGATGAGATCATCAGCCTGCTGAAGAACATCGGGGAGCGGGTGGTGCTGGAGGTGGAGTACGAGCTGCCTCCGTCCGGTAGGTGAACCGACAACCGACCCATGGTTTGGAGACTGTGACCATAAAACAAAACGGAGAAAGGAATGAGAAGCGGTTATACATTTAGTCTAGATGTCGAGGTTAAAACTGTGGAAAAGTCGTCTTGGCGTCGCCCATCGGTTTGTGAAGCCCCTTGTTCAACATTCTGGCCGTCGCCATCTTGTTTTTCTGCAACCAGTCCCAGCGACCTGTCAATCACCCTGTAGCCCCGCCCCTAAAGCATCACCTGCTTTATGTTTGACTCTAAATGAGCATAATTTACTAAATGAACATCATGCTGTATTGAAGAAGACTTGAAACTAGAGATTGAGACATAAACTCATGTTTACAATGTTTACTGAGGGAATACATCAAGAGAGAAGTAGAGTCATTTATATAGACTTCTATACAACCAGAGGAGTCGCCCCCTGGTGGTTAGGAGAGAGAATGCAGCTTTAACACATGAAGCATAGACTTCTATACAACCAGAGGAGTCGTCCCCTGGTGGTCAGGAGAGAGAATGCAGCTTTAACACATGAAGCATAGACTTCTATACAACCAGAAGAGTCGCCCCCTGGTGGTCAGGAGAGAGAATGCAGCTTTAACACATGAAGCATAGACTTCTATACAACCAGAGGAGTCGCCCCCTGTGGTCAGTAGAGAGAATGCAGCTTTAACACATGAAGCATAGACTTCTATACAACCAGAGGAGTTGCCCCCTGGTGGTCAGAAGAGAGAATGCAGCTTTAACACATGAAGCATAGACTTCTATACAACCAGAGGAGTCGCCCCCTGGTGGTCAGGAGAGAGAATGCAGCTTTAACACATGAAGCATAGACTTCTATACAACCAGAGGAGTCGCCCCCTGGTGGTCAGTAGAGAGAATGCAGCTTTAACACATGAAGCATAGACTTCTATACAACCAGAGGAGTCGCCCCCTGGTGGTCAGGAGAGAGAATGCAGCTTTAACACATGAAGCATAGACTTCTATACAACCAGAGGAGTCGCCCCCTGGTGGTCAGTAGAGAGAATGCAGCTTTAACACATGAAGCATAGACTTCTATACAACCAGAGGAGTCGCCCCCTGGTGGTCAGGAGAGAGAAGTACAGTCATTTATATAGAAATTTGCTTTCAAACTGGTTTGATAAGACTGTAAACTACGAGCAGCGCATGGAAAAAGAAAGCCTTGGAAATATAACCCTTCAGAGGCTTGTCATTTCAAATATTTGCTTCATCATCTTTGTGGCGGAGCATCTTTTGGTAACAAATCAAATCCATCTCCTATTTAATGAGACATCTTTGGACCATGCAAAGCTCCAGATCAATAGGTTACCTGGGTCAGGGCTGGTGGTCCCGGGGCTCTCGAATCATTATCATGTGTCAAAATACATGGAATTAATTTCCCCACTGAGATTAATTTAGCATATTTCCACAATGCTCCATTCGTTCTCAGGATTCAACCCTCTTACAGACGACACTCTCATCAAAAAGCTTTCCACGTTGCGATTAATAATTTTCTGAATCTGTCCTCAGTCCAGAACCCCCCGGGAGTCTTAACCAAAACCATAGAGGTGTGTTTGCACAAGGAGGGGAACAGCTTTGGATTCGTCATGAGAGGTAAGTGGGCGGGCTGTAAATCTTTCAGTGGAAAAATAATTAGCTTTTTTTGATTTATTATATATTTTTGCCCCTGGATTTACGCGGTCGGTGTTTTTGTTTGGGATCCAGGAGGCTTCCACGAGGACTGGCGCCGGTCTCGACCCCTGGTGGTGACGTACGTCCGGCCCGGCGGCCCCGCTGACAGGTGAGGGCGCGGGGGCCGAGTCGTTGTCGCCGCCCGTGTGCAAGTGCGGCTATTTATGTGGCTCGTATGCATTTTATGTCTGGACCACGCATGAGCGAGCCTTTTCAAATGATTGTATGAGTGCGTGCATGCATGTTTCCATTCAGACGCGTGGACTAATGCATATGGGTTGTTTTACTGCAATGAACATATTAAACACTAAATTCTTGTTATAGATTATCAACGATTATGCTTTTATTATGCATATTTCCGTGCACTTTTATTTCTTTTGCATCAGTGTTCGCTCATGAAATTGAGGCTGTGACACATATATGTTATCTTCAAAGCAGAAAGGCCACTGCTCATCCTGCGGCTAGTGCAACATTGCACTTTTCCCCACGACAAAAAAAACCCAGAGAGCACCGAACACTAAACATGATTCACCATCAAAGACTTTTACGGCCGCTTATCTCGTTTATCCTTCGTCTCACCTGGGAGGGAATGCTGGTGTGGAATTGTTGATGATTCCCTATGACCGGTGCATGCAGGAGCATCTTGTGCCGGATACTTCTTCATATTATTATTATTATTATTATTATTATTATTATTATATACCTTCTCCTCCTGTGTTTCTCCAGAGAGGGCACGTTGAAGGCCGGAGACCGAGTGTTGAGCGTGGACGGGATGCCTTTAAACAGGGAGAAGCACGCCGACGCTCTGACCATGCTGATGCAGAGCGGCCAGGAAGCGCTGTTCCTGATCGAGTATGACGTCTCTGTCATGGGTGAGCACACACACACACACACACACACACACACACACACACTGTAGGGCAGCGTTGCTCTGAGGGTAAATAATGTGGCCGTTTGGCTGCGTGCATGTGAGGCGCCACCAGGGGAGTCACTGTGGCCCGAGAGCACACTTCCACAAGGAGAGAGGGTAGATGGGTAATATTCTGTGTTTTATTATAGTGTGTGAATCATGGCAGCTTCAATCAAAAGAAAAATAGGAAAAACCTAACAATATTTTGTTTTATCAATGAATATAGAGATTATTTTAGTCGATTAATCCAATAACAAATGTACTTATTCTAAAGATTTTATTTTAAATTGCTGAACAATTAATTTACCCAAAATAAACATCAAAATTTGTCTGATTAAATATTTCAATATTTTTATTTTATCATATTTTTCGTAGAAACAAGCAAATTACCTTATTTGTCAGATTCATGTTCAGAAAAATACTGAACCTCAAATATCAAAAGGAGTGTTGTGACGCATCGACTTAAATTAATTTAAGATATAAGATAAACCTTTATTAGTCCCTCAGTGGGGACGTTGCAGGATTACAGCAGCAGTGCACACCAGAGACACAAAACAATAATTAATCTCATAGCGACCTGCTTCCTCCTTGTATACGTAAATACTTGTTTTTTTAACATGGATTTATTTCACAGGATTAATTTGCAGTTAAGATAATAATAAATAATTTAAATGATTCACAGACTGCACCAACATGATGTAATGCTAGTTACTCTCAGTCTATATGGCAAAAAGCAGATAGCCGCTGTAACACTGATCTTACTGATGTGAAGTCTATGAACCCGCCCCTTTCTCCTCGGCATGCTGTACAAGCCCCGCCCCCAAAACCCCCATACCTCTTCTGCCTCAACCTCCATGGACCCTCAGCCACTGTCCTCAGCTTAACCAATGGCGCTCCAGCAATAGAGAGTTTTTAAGAAATGTTGGCAGTTATTTATCTAAAACTTTTTATTTATCTAAAACACAGAAAGAAAGTTCCTTGTACTTTAATGTTAATACAGTCCACTGATTAACAAGAGCATTTAAAAAATTGCAATTGTTTATTTTCACTGATTTTATTCTAATGTTGTGGAAAAAGGAAATAACAACCAGCGCTGCTCCGTCTGACTTTGAGTATATTCAGAGCCAATCCAATCTATTTTTGAGTTAAAAAGCATCCTAGTGGGTCAGAAAGCAGTAAAACATGCCCACTGCAGACAGGAACTCACCAGAATATAACCTCCATTTGGCCACAGTGACTAATTCTCCAGAAGATCACAAACTCCGCTCTTTGCAAACTAGGGCAGGTCACCAAGGACGTTTGACACACATTATCTCTCTCTATGTGGGAGTTTGGGCCCCAGACCTCCTGCCGCCAGACCGAACCTGTCAGAGGGTTCACAATCACTAGAGGCCATTTTGGATCTGGGAGACACACAAACACCATTGCTTCAGTTCATGCTGAATTTAGTTATTCTCAATTTTGAGAACCCGTTTTGTGCGACACCGCATGCAATTCACAAAACATGAAGAGCAATCGTCACATACTTTTATACTGAAGCACAACACTGCAAAACAAAATGATACGTCCCTTTGTCATTGACAGTTACATGTCTGAGGAAAAGCAGCAAAGGACAAGACAATACAAAAAATACTTCTTTATGTAATTTCTATTTTCAGAACTGGAGGTTGCGCTTGCTTCAAAGGCAGCGAGTAGTCTCAGTCTGTTCTTCTTCCTCAACGCCTTAAAGCTGCATTCTCTCTCCTGACCACCAGGGGGCGACTCCTCTGGTTGTATAGAAGTCTATGCTTCATGTGTTAAAGCTGCATTCTCTCTCCTGACCACCAGGGGGCGACTCCTCTGGTTGTATAGAAGTCTATGCTTCATGTGTTAAAGCTGCATTCTCTCTCCTGACCACCAGGGGGCGACTCCTCTGGTTGTGTAGAAGTCTATGCTTCATGTGTTAAAGCTGCATTCTCTCTCCTGACCACCAGGGGGCGACTCCTCTGGTTGTATAGAAGTCTATGCTTCATGTATTAAAGCTGCATTCTCTCTCCTGACCACCAGGGGGTGACTCCTCTGGTTGTATAGAAGTCTATGCTTCATGTGTTAAAGCTGCATTCTCTCTCCTGACCACCAGGGGGCGACTCCTCTGGTTGTATAGAAGTCTATATAAATGACTCTACTTCTCTCTTGATGTATTCCCTCAGTAAACATTGTAAACATGAGTTTATGTCTCAATCTCATTTAGAGTCAAACAGACCATAAAGCAGGGGATGCTTTAGGGGCGGGGCTACAAGGTGATTGACAGGCCGCTACCACAGTGTTTTTATCTTATAACTTTAATTCGGTTGTACTCCACCCTCTCGTGTCAGTAAATGTTTAAAACCAGCACATGAAAAATTATTTTATACCTTATTTTCTGTATGAGGCTCTCTCTCTCTCTCTCTCTCTCTCTCTCTCTCTCTCTCTCTCTCTCTCTCTCTCTCTCTCTCTCTCTCTCTCTCTCTCTCTCTCTCTCTCTCTCTCTCTCTCTCTCTCTCTCTCTCTCTCTCTCTAGTAACTGTGATACACCACTTGTGAGTTAAATGTCTTTGAGAAACGATTGAGACGCACCTGTAAACTACAAGTTTCATCAGGATGAAGATGCACTAAATGTGATGACTTGTGGCATGATGAAGAGATTAATGCCAGATTAATGTAAATATGGATAATTTATGGCTTTATCTTCTTGCAGGCCTCTCATATCTGTGTGTCATCTGTTTCAGACGCAGTACAACAAGCCTCGGGCCCTCTGCTGGTGGAGATAGTGAAAGGCCCCTCTTCCAGCCTGGGTATCAGCCTCACCACAACCATATACAGGAGCAAACACGTTATCATTATTGACAAGATAAAGGCCGCCAGCGTGGTGGAAAGGTGAACCCAAACCTCTCCCAGTTTATCGCTACACACACACACACACACACACACACACACACACACACACCTTTACTGACACACACACTCTCTCTCTCAGGTGTGGAGCGCTGCATGCAGGTGACATCCTGCTGTCCATAGACGGGACCGGCACCGAGCACTGCTCTCTGATGGAGGCCACGCAGCTGCTCGCCAGCACCTGTGACATAGTGAAGCTGGAGATTCTCCCGGCCAATCAGAGCAGACTTCCTGTCAGGCCGCAGGACACAGGTACGCAAAGCAAATACAACTCAAAGTGATTGTGTGTAATTGTGTATTGTGTTTATTTAATTCTCTTTTAATTTTCCTTTTTTTTAATCCATAAAATGGTGGACTATGCCCATTACAAGCCATCAAATACTAAACTAGAATAATTGGTTTCTAAACTTTTGACCTGGTGGAATTAGCAATATAACCTTAGCTAGCTAACCTAGCCAGCAGCTAACCTATCAGCAGCTAACCTAGCCAGCAGTGAACACAGTCAGCAGCTAACCTATCAGCAGCTAACCTAGCCAGCAGCTAACCTATCAGCAGCTAACCTATCAGCAGCTAACCTATCAGCAGCTAACCAAGTCAGCAGCTAACCAAGTCAGCAGCTAACCAAGTCAGCAGCTAACCTAGTCAGCAGCTAACCTAGTCAGCAGCTAACCTAGTCAGCAGCTAACCTATCAGCAGCTAACCTATCAGCAGCTAACCTATCAGCAGCTAACTTAGTCAGCAGCTAACCTGGTCAGCTGCTAACCTATCAGCAGCTAACTTAGTCAGCAGCTAACCAAGTCAGCAGCTAACCTATCAGCAGCTAACTTAGTCAGCAGCTAACCAAGTCAGCAGCTAACCTATCAGCAGCTAACCTATCAGCAGCTAACCTATCAGCAGCTAACCAAGTCAGCAGCTAACCAAGTCAGCAGCTAACCAAGTCAGCAGCTAACCTAGTCAGCAGCTAACCTAGTCAGCAGCTAACCTAGTCAGCAGCTAACCTATCAGCAGCTAACCTAGCCAGCAGCTAACCTATCAGCAGCTAACTTAGTCAGCAGCTAACCTGGTCAGCTGCTAAACCAGCACAAGTTTTATCAGTAAATATCCAGTTTACCTTTTAATAGCGTTTGATTCCATTATTTGATCAGGATATATATGCAGGACTTATACATGGAATTAAGTATTTTTATGTTATTGCAGTGGTACTTTAAAGTATCTGTAAAGGATCGGAGTACTTCTTACACCACTGCATGTAATATAAAGTTTAATTATGTGTGAAGGAGTTAATAATGTAAAATGTACAGAACTGAGTGTCACAAGGCAAACTGCACAAAAACATGTTGTTCACGCTCCATGTTGACTGTATAACTAATAGTTTCAACACCATTTAAATAATTATGTGTGTGTATGTGTGTATGTGTGTGTGTGTGTGTGTTGCTGGCCCTCAATCCATGTGCTTTTGGCACGGTAGCAACAAGCCACACACACACACACACACACACACACACACACACACACACACACACACACACACACACACACACACACACACACACACACACACACACACTTTCTCTGTCAGAGATCATGTTCTGCAGACGTATTTCTGGGTCAGCAGCTGCAGGGCTCCTCAACATGTGAGCGTTGGAGGAATCCTAACCGCACGACAAAGGGAACGAGACGCAGTTTAGTCGTCGTTTTTCCAGATGCCCGTCTGTCTTTTCTCCTTATTACTTATTTAATTTTACACGTATACATTAATTTATCCGAAGAGGTCATACAGATGAATCTAGTGAAACACTGGATCTGCATTTCACATGTTGACCACCAGGACGTGCGGCCCATCTCCTCTGTGAGATGACAGGCCTCTTGTCGTCCTATTCAATAACGATTTCCTTCTTGAATGAGGCGCTGTGACGTTATGATGATATTATACTCCCCCCACCATCCCCTCCACCCCCCTCCTCCAGGATAAGACATGATTATAAGATGCAATTTGTCTAATCTCCTCTGGGGATTTAATGAGACTGATATGGCCACCAAGAGATTAGGAGTTAATGTTTCTTTTTCCGCCAGCGTCGATCAAAAAACACCATTTTCTTGGAGAGCCTCCCGTAGGTGGGCTTAACGTAAGCCGTCACAGCCGAAGCTTCACAGGTTTGATTGAGTCCTATAGAAAACCTGCATGTCCTCCCCCTTGTAAAGGGCCCCGGGGTTCTTCCCGCTTGTATTCTGATTAGATACCGTTGGATTTAACCGGGTTCCCATGAATATGGCGAACGTCTTAGTCCTCGCCGCAGTCATCCATGTTTCCAGCAAATCCTCCATCCATGTGAGCAAGTTGTTGGGAGATAAGACGCCTGCAGACGAAGCAGCAGGGATTACTGTCACAAGCGACGCTCTCTGGTTTGGGCTGCGTGAATGTGTGAAGGAAAGTTAATTACGTGAGGTGCGTGTCATGTAGGAGGTCAGTTGTTTCCCTTCGCAGTGACTCACAGGCGCCTGTTGGACTGATGGCTCACGCGTTGACATGAGGGATGAGACGCCTTTCAGAATTAACAATCTGCGCTTTCCATGTTGTACAAAGTGGGGAGAAATTTAAAGAATTAAAAGAAATGATCATTTTAAACCCCCCACTTGGATATGAATCGCACAGGATTAAATTAAAACACATTTCAGACCAAAATGTCCACCAATCAAGAGCAGAAACAGACGATCAGGCAATCAAGCGTCCAGCTGCGTCCAATCAGGCCTCAGGCGAGGCCTCCTAACCGCCGCCGTCACTTCCTGCTGAACAGACAACATCATGGCCAGCGCTCAACACACTCAGATTCCTCTCGTGCCTCCTGGCTCGCTTGAAAATGAACTCATAAAGATGATCTCCAGTTTGCACTTAGCTTTCTGGAAGCTTGCTAGTAAAAGTAAGATGTTTGTTTTTGGGGTGTTCTTCCCATTCAACCGATTCAGCTTCCTGTGTGTCGATTCTCATGAAAACACATTAAAACCACAGGATTTAATCCGGTGTACCGTGACGGAAAAAAAACCCATTAAATATCAATTACTCTGCTCTGGAATGATCCTCCAGGCGCCGTGCGGTACACATTTAGACACGGGGGGGGAACGAGAGCGTGATTTCATGGGTGGGATTCAGGAAAAGCTGAATCCGGTTGACTTAACGGATGTGTTTGCCCCCGTGTCGCTGCAGTCAAAGTGCAGAAGAGCAACCACCATCACTGGGACCAAGGCAGCAGCTACTGCCATCCCCCACACAACAAGACATGGAGCAGCCCGAGCCACCCACACAACCAGCAGGACCACGGAAAATGTAAGTTATGCCTTGTGACAGCACCGCTGCTGGCAGGAAGGCGTCTCTTCTTCTTCCTCTTCTTCTTCTTCAGTACATTTCTTAGATCTTTTCTCCAGGAGGTTTCTTTTTCTTGCATGTTGCTGTAATCTCTTTACATTTAGCTGAGGCTTTTATCCAAAGAGACTTACATGCTATACAGTAGACCGTAGGGTTAAGAGTCTTGCTCAAGGACATGGGTTAGCAAGTCTGTCTTTCAGTCAGAGGGTCGGTGGTTCGATCCCAGCCTCCGCTAGTCCATGTCGTTGTGTCCTTGAGCAAGACACTTAACCCTCATTGCTCACCGTTGCTGTGTCTACGGTCTACTGTATAGCATGTAAGTTGCTTTGGATAAAAGCGTCAGCTAAATGTAATGTAATGTAATGTAACTAGCGGAGCCAGGAATCGAACCACCGACCCTCTAATCGAAAGACGGACCTGCTACCCACTGATCCACAGTCGTATGATGCATGTAGTGCTGTTATCTGTCTCCCTGCAGCTCTGGTGAGCGGCGGCTTCTCCCCGTCCTCCACGGCCACGTCCGGCTTCAGCAGCCAGGGGAGCAGCACCCTGCCCTGCCCCGCCCCGCCCGGCGCGCCCACCAGCCCCCGAGGCTCCACGGGCAAGAGGAGGGCCAGGAAGAAGGACCACAAGAGCTCCCGTACGGACATTTAAGGCTCTTTTCTACTCAATTGATTTAATTTGATTTTGTCCACCCCATTTTTATGAGTGAGGGTGGGCTCATAACACTCACTGTGTTTATTGCTAGATGGCACCTAATGATTAATACCTAATAATAAACTGGCACCTGAGAGTATGTTAACATTAGTGCCAATTTAAAAAAAAAATTGAAAGGAGTTTTTTTGTGGCGTTTACATTATTGAATGTGTCTGCTACATCTCTGTAATTTAAACACCTTTCATGACTTGTTCGCTATAATCATTGTGAATATGGATAATAATATCCTGTGATCTCTCAGGAGCGACTCGAGGGCGACTCTGTAATCATTTTGCACTCCAAAGATGAACCGATTTTAAAGTTTGTAGGTCAAAGGTCACAATGACCTCGCATCCCTCCGGTTCTCGTAATGTCTCAGGAATGCATGGCACGAGGTCAAAGGTCACGTGACTTCACCACACACATCGTTGGCCGTGACTCGAGAGTTCACGTGTTAATTATGACGTGAGATAAAATGAAGCGATGACCATTTGGACAAAACTGAAGTAATTCTAGTCGTTTAATTTCCCAAATGGTGAATTTGTATATCAAAATTCTTTTTTTATTTTTTTATTTTAGCCATGCTAACATGCACAACTTGGATGGTAGCATAGTTAGCATTCTCCTTGTGAAACTGTTTTTTCCTGCGCCAATTTATTTACCTTTGTTTTTCTTCAAATTAAGTTTGACTGTCGACTGCATTTTATTTTATATTTAGTATTATTGACGTTAACGTGCCGGCACAAAACCCAGAACCCAGGTGAAGGAAACTAAAAGCTTTCTGCAGGCCGAGAAGAGGCTAAGTGAGGAAGATAAATATACATATTAGTGTTTTTTTCCGGTGATTTGTGTCGCCGGCTCTTAAACGTTAACGGCGTTCGGTGTGTGAACTCACTTTAACTGATGACTGACGTAAAACCCTGAGAAGTGACTCACTGTCGTCTGTGTGGGTGCACGTCTCTTCCTCTTAACCTCCATTTCTTTTTCTTTTTCGTGTATCTCCCACCATCCCCCCCCTCAGTGTCTCTGGCGTCCAGCTCCGTCGGCCCGGGGGGGCAGGTCTTTCATGTGGAAACGAGCGAGGTCTTCCTGAGGGGGGATCCGCTCACAGGTTTCGGGATCCAGCTGCAGGGGGGTGTCTTCGCCACGGAGACCCTGTCGGCTCCCCCGGTCATCCGCTTCATGGAGCCCGACAGCCCGGCCGAGAGGTAACGCACCGCTCGCTTAACGAGCCAACGAGGGGGGAGTCACCTTGGTGCTGGTCACCCGGCCTCATGAAAACAGCTCGTTAACCGTTTCAGCTCAAGGTTTAAAGCTGCTTCTCTCATGCTGGTTCCCAAATGTGGGGTTTGGTGCCCGATGATTAAAAGCAGAATGAATTAGGAGCTTTTTCCCTTTTTTCGTCGTTTTTGCCAAATGACTTCATGATTTCACCTCAGTTTCTCCCTCCAGACCCCGTCCTCGTGGTCCAACAGCTCCTGCTGATGTGTTTTCATGCTCTCTCTAAGGTTTCTTCCTTTTTTCTCTCCGTTAAAGGTTTTTGTTTTTGGGGAGTGTTTCCTGTTCCGATGTGAGGTCCTGGGACAGGATGTGTACAGATTGTAAAGCTCTCAGAGGCAGATTTGGGGTTTTGTGATATACAAAAAGAAGTATGGAAGCCCATTTCCGCCAGCAAAAAATAAATAAAAAATCACTTAATACGCCTTTTTTTCATTTTTTTTTAAATTACTTTTCCGCCAGAAAAAAAACTTAACATTTCTTTTTTGGCAGAAAAAGTAATACAAAAAAAGGCTTTTTTTCTTTTCTTTTTTTTAAGTGATTTTTTTTCTATTTGAGTGTTTGGAGGGAGAACTTTAGAAAATCTGTCATTCTTGGTCACAACTGGAAGACCTTCTCAATATAACTGGTGAAAATGGGGGAGGGACTATATGAGCTTAGACTCAGGAGCTCCTACTACTGTGGACCTGTATCACACATTTGATTTAAATATGATGCATTCAGCAGTAGACTGATGCAAAGAGGTCTGGGGTCCCATCACCACTCGTGCATCTCTAGGCTCACGTCTTAAGACGAGCAAACGCACAAACCAGGTCAGTTTTGTGACGTTCTTGGCCTCTCGCAGGAGGTGAAGGGTTCATGTGCAGCTCACACGGCTCCTCTGCAGGCCACACTCTGGTCAGCTGCACAGTGATGAGGCTCAGAG
This sequence comes from Cottus gobio, assembly GCA_023566465.1. NCBI lineage: Eukaryota > Metazoa > Chordata > Actinopteri > Perciformes > Cottidae > Cottus > Cottus gobio. Next base: position 2,891,930 of record CM042215.1, on the reverse strand, counting down.
TGAGTGGAAAGTAGTTCCATGAAAACAAATGGATCAATACGCCATAATCGACTATCACACACAGATAAAGATGTCGTTATCAAACTTAACTAAGTATTAAACACATTTTAAAGCGCATTTTGCACTCATGATCAATCACCTTAACTCATTCTGCATTACATTAAACATTTAAAGGGCATAACACGCATTACTCTGCCGGACACATAATGAGGGCTGCAATGTCTGTAAATGAAATTTAACTCTTAATGATGATCTCATGAAATGACACTTTAAGACCGGGAGCGGACGGGGAGCGCTGGCTCTCCATCCCAAAATACCATTTTTATTTTGAGAGCTAAAACTTTGGAGGAACAGCTGTTTGCCAACGAGCTGCCAAGTCATCCTGGATGTTTACGTCTCATCTCATGACTGGATGAAAACACCATCAGCTGCTTGACGGGTTCCTCAGGTTGCTCCACACTGGCGTCATTACAGTCGGCACCCTGCAGAAGAAGTGGACGCTTGCCGACCAACGATGGTCACGGTTTATTTGATTTATTACATCGTGGATATCGATGCAGCCGCCGCTTGATTCCTTGTTTTTCCCCCGTTATTGGGACACGGTATTGATCGAGACCGTGCTGTGGTCCTAATTAACGCCCGGCTCTGATCAGGCCGGCGTGCTGCGTCTGTCCTTGTCCTGTGAGATTAATGGTGGCCCCTCCGGTCCCCCGCCCCCCCTCCGGTCCCCCGCCCCCCCATCCCCGGGGTTTCGTGACACGATTAGTCCGGGACAGGCGCGAGCGGCGCAGCATCCGGCGGTGACGTCGGCGTCTCGGCCTCCACAAGGTTAACGAGCGGCGGCGGGCAGTGAATTAACTCCACTTGACAGCTTCCTGTTTGCCCTTGTAATCAGCGCTCTGATCTTAAATGTGTGATATTTGGGGTCATTTTTTAAATTTTTTCCCCTGTGTGAGTTCTCACTTTGCGGAGGTGGTTTATTATTATTCATTTTTCAAAGTTCAAGTCGGGGAAGTGTTCGGTGGCCTGGAGGCCGTGTCGTGTTTTAAAGATGGCATTCTGAGCATCTGAGCATGCAGCTGGGAGGCGTGTGGCGTCCTGCAGGCGGCGGGCGGCTGAAACCCAACGCTCATACGAGTGAGGACGCGTTGAAAGTATAAATACATAAATACATGGGTTATCACAGTATTACCGTGTGTTTTAAACATGGTCTAATGTGTCCTTTGTCTGACACTGTTACCTGTTATACATGAAATATATATTTTCTAGCACTTTATGGCAAAATAAATGGCAAACAACTTGCAAACAGATATTTATACTAAAATAAAGTGACACAAACTTAAATATCTGAAGTTATATAAAATACTAACAATTTCAACTGATGCAAATATGTGATTAATTGGCTTTGTATATCAGTTATGAGGCATAAATACAAACATTTGCTGCGTCCGTCCTCATAAATGTGTCATGTTGACGTGTTTTTATTTTTGTATCATTTATAATTTTAAGTTTTGAACTGTTAGTTGGACAAAACAAGGAATTTGGGGAACGTTAGAATGTTCTATTATATTCACTGTAACAATCAGGAGTTTCCTTTATTTTGTCCATCCCATTCATGTCAACGAGGGTAGACAGAATAACAGAAACACCTCCATAATGCAATATTGTTGAATCAACACCTGAAACTGTTTCATAAAAGCTGAACATCATGAAGTGATGCAGTAGGTTTAACCAGGTGTATAAACTGTAATAAACTGGCCACTGGAATGAATGTATGTATTACTATAGAGTGCATGAATAAGTTGAAGACATTATCGGCTCTGCAAAAATTGCAAAAAAATGCATAATAATTTTTCACTTGTTTTAAAAAAAAAAAATCCACATCCAGTATTGATCAATAATTTGAATAATCGTTAGTTGCAGCTCTTGAAATGTGATCCATTTTATTTATTTGATTACATTATTTTCATCATTCTGTTGCATTTTCAGCCAAATTCCACTTCTTCTAAACCTCTGTACTTTATTTAAAATGTCTTAATTCCCTATTTATTGCCGACGAAGGCAACACAATAGGGATTGAGTCGGATGAAAGTATTTCAATAATATATATATTATATTTGCAGTATTATGAACTAGGTGCTATATTACAGTTTTTCTCTCTTGTATACACACAATAAATGGAAATGATTCAGGAAAAATCAACAATTTCAGACGCAAATCCCAAAAGAAAAATCACGAAGACTGAAATCTTAATGATTTCCACTTTTTGTGTGTCTGTGTGTGTGTGTGTGTGTGTGTGTAGGTGTGGGCTGCTGCAGGTTGGGGACAGACTGTTGTCTATCAACGGGATCCCGACTGAAGACGGCACTTTGGAGGAAGCCCATCAGCTGCTCCGAGACTCCGCTCTGGCCAACAAGGTCACCGTGGAGCTGGAGTTTGACGTTGCAGGTATATAATATTAATTATATATAATATTAATTATATATAATACTCAGAAGGAATATTCTTCTACCGGCACACTGTGTTTCCCTCCCTCTGACATTTCTTTTATCTCCACTTCAACTTCCAATTAGAGTCGGTGGTTCCCAGCAGCGGCACCTTCCACGTGAAGCTCCCCAAGAGGAGAGGCGTGGAGCTGGGCATCACCATCAGTGGTGAGCGTGTTATGCACCACGTGACCACCAGGGGGCGGTGCTGCTCGATTATACTGCAGAAACCTGCAACGCAGTAGATCTCTGTTGAATCAATGTTCTGTGATCCATAAACCTCCAGGAGGGCACATCCCTCATTAGCTCTGAATAATACCGGCCTGTCCCAGCATGCATCTGTGCTCTGAATACACAGAGCGTCATTAGTGCCACAATAACAAAAGAGGGTGTCGAGTGGTTTCAAAAGTCTTTCATCCTCGTGTCATGCATCCTAAAATAAAATGTTCTTGTGTTTTACCAGCAAGTAAGAAACCTGGGAAGCCCCTCATCATCTCCGACATCCGGAAAGGAAGCATAGCACACAGGTATGCTGGTGTCACCACCGCTGCTGCTGTTTGATGCATTAAACAATAAATAAATAAATTGCTTTCAGGTCACATTTAATTTCCAAAGCTTTACATTAAAGGTGAATGTTTGTATTTTTAATGCAGGATTATTTCCTCGTCAAAATAAAACAGTTTCCACTGTGTAATATTCCCCTAATTGGATTGAGCTACCAAAACTGGATCAGCAGGGCAGAGCAGCTACTTTACAGATCGGCTCAGTGTTCATTATGATGCGGGCGAGGTTACGGTCACCCTCAAGGGTCCCACTGGGGCGCCGGTGGCTAATGGGCTTCTCCCTCCGGCCTCGGCCCGCCGGCTCAGATCCGCTCTCTTGTGTCCCGGTAGAACAGGCACTCTGGAGCCCGGCGACCGGCTGCTGGCCATCGACAGCGTGCGCCTGGAGAACTGCAGCATGGAGGACGCCATGCACGTCCTGCAGCAGGCCGAGGACATGGTGAAGCTCCGCATCCAGAAGGACGAGGACAACATCGGTACACTGAGCCCTGTTTTACATGAATCAGTGGGAAGTAACGGTGCCAACAGTCATTTAGGACTCACACGTGATGACACTTTATACTCCACGAAATGGAAAAGAACGTTCTGATATTAAACCAGTGGTTCCCTTTATGGCAACACAATAACTCATAGAAGCCAGTCGCTGTTCTTTCCCCCATGGGACCTTTTTTATTACAGAAAATATCTTCAGCGAGAGTCGAATATATCATTTTTATTGTGTTTGACTTGCCCTCTGACACATTTGTCGATTCAAAAGCTAATTTTCCACGTGAAGAAAGTCACAACCACTTTAACTTCCATCCTTTCACGCTGTACAATATCCAAAAGCGGTAAAATGAGAAATAAGGGAGGCAGTGATGTGTTGGGTTAAAATGCTGCTATTATTGCTCCATATATTGTTTATGTCTTCATAATCTTCCGACCCGTGTGCTGCAGATGAGCTGGAGATGTCGGGCTCCATCATCTACACGGTGGAGCTGAAGCGGTACAACGGGCCTCTGGGCATCACCATCTCCGGCACGGAGGAGCCCTTCGACCCCATCGTCATTTCTGGCCTCACCAAGAAGGGCCTGGCGGAGAGGTGAGGAGGGGTCGGGCGGGTCGGGGGGGGTAAAGAAAGTTATTTGAGGAGGTGGCGACCTCTGCGCTGGGCTTGTCTGACCTGTGGCGTCCCGCAAACTATTTTTAAAACAAACGAGACGGTAAACAATGTCTGCCTCCATCTTTTTTTCCCCTCCCCGATAACAAGGAGCCTCTTTGTTCCCCGTCCCCGCCGGCGCTCTGGCAGCCTGACGGGGTTCAGGGCTCGGGTGGCCGGTGCCGTCTGGTGTACTCTAACTGGGTCTCCTCCTCCTCCTGTCCCTGCAGGACCGGGGCCATCCACATAGGGGACCGGGTCCTGGCCATCAACGGGGCCAGTCTGAAGGGAAAGCCGCTGAGCGAGGCCATCCATCTCCTGCAGATGGCCGGGGAGTCCGTCACCCTGAAGATAAAGAAGCAGCCCGACCGTACGGCCTGTGGTTATTACAGGGGTTTAATAACTGAGAGGAAAAATACACACTTTAAAAGCAGAATGTAACACAAAAGTGCAAACATGTAAACAAATAATAGGTGAGAAGATAAGTTGTCTTACGGCGCAACATAAACATTCATATTTCACTTTTTTACAGTTCATTGCTGATCGTACATCGATCTTTAACCCTCGAACACTAACGAGCGATTGTTGTTACATAATTATTATTATTGTGTTGCTTTTGTCTGAGTTGATTGGGTCCTTGTGTAGCTTCATGCTGCTCACTGATGTTATTGAAGGTGGGCGTGTCTTTATTGAAGGCGGGCGTGTCTTTATTGAAGGCGGGCGTGTCTTTATTGAAGGCGGGCGTGTCTTTATTGAAGGCGGGCGTGTCTTTATTGAAATGCACCCATCGTTAGTGTTCTGGGGTTAATGAAATGCTTTGTAATAGAAGTTGCTCAGCTCTTTCCAGGAACAGAACAAGAAGAAACAAACTGTACGAACCACGAAAAATAAGTTTGTAAATAAAACAAGCGTTGCATTCATTAACCTTCTGAGGCCTTGAAAGGAGAGTAATGTTTTATTTCTGCGGTTTTAAAAAGGACAGGATGTGCACTATGTGCCTGTTCTCATGATGGTTTCACTCCCTGTTCGTTCCAAAGAGTCCGACGGCCGGCGGCCTCCAGACCGAGAAACCGGGTTCCTGAGCGACCCGGAGGACGACCTCGCCGACTCCCAGAAGACCAGCAAGCACTCGGAGGCCTACTCGGCCACTCTGCCCAGCATAGACTCGGCGATGAGCTCCTGGGATAGCTCGGGGTTCGACGCCGGCTACAGCAGCCAAGGTGGGGTCCGCCGCCTGCCCGCCTTCTGCACAGTGACCCGTTTCCTGTCTTGACCTCGGGGTATTTTTTGTTCTTCCGTGGCTCCTTCAGGGACGTATCTTCACAAAGCGTCCGACATATTGCTCAACCCGCACGACTGGCGACGCACGAAGCCCCGGAGCCAAACCGGGTCCGGCTCCGCTGGTCTGGGCCACCACGCGGCGCTGTATGACGGGAGGTTCACGGAGGACGAGTGGGACAAGATACCCGGGTAAGGGCCGAGGCCTGCAGCTTCCTGTCGGCACCGCCGGTCATGTCGGTGCAGCTTTAAGTGTTTTATGTCATCGTAAAGAGCATAAAGATATCATTTAAGTCTTAAACAGTGGTGGAAAGTACATTTAATCAAGAACTGGCCTTGTGGTGTTTGTAAAAATAAAAAATAAATGTAATTACCATATATATTTGACAGATATATTTTACTTTACAGATCAAAGGTTTTACATAAAGCACATGTGATACGTTTTCAGGAAATATGACAACATTGTTTAAGAATAAAGCAACTTTTTTGGGGGGGTTTATGACTCCCATCAAAATGTCATGTTTCAGGTCGTTGCCAAAGAAAAAATGTTTCTCTAAATTTGTATCATTGTTTCATTTAATTTAAGTAATTGAGCAATAACAGTTCTCTATAGATATAAACACTACCACTTTTGTCCACAGGGGTCGTCAAATCATCACAAAGTTAAAGTTCCTTGTCGCTTTAACCAGTTAAATGATCCACTATTTCAAAATAAAAGCAGAGATTAAAGAACAGTCCAAACATGAGTACTTGTCCACCACTGTGTGTGTATTTAAGAGCTTCTGTGATTATTCTTTGCTTTGGGTTCATTGATGAAGGCAAACTGCTCTGTTTGACTTGTTTTCAGTTCATTTTGTGTTGTGTGCTTTCATGTTTTGTCCTTTTTCTTCTCTTCTCTTCTTCCTCAGGTATTCTCTCTCTCATCTGCTTTACTAACTGCCCACGAGCTCTTTGGTGTTTTCACATCTTTTTCTGTCACCCCTTCTGTCCACAACAAAAACCGTTCCACGGAAAAAAAAAAGCACCTAAAGGGCCCCAAGGATGCATCGGCCTTATCTGTGTTTCCCACTTGACTTTTTTTTTTTTTACTTTTGTGTCACATGTTTTAAATCTTCTGCTTTTTTGGGGGGGGGCATCGTTACTTTTGTAAAAACTCTTTTTTTGTAAAGGCTTTATCTAATCTAGACTCCATAGTGTTTGCCACAAGTTAAAAAAAATAAAAGTCCTGAGGATTCTCCAGCAGGCAGCCCCAAAAACTGCATTCCCCATGCTGCCCCCCATCTCCATTTTTTTTGGGGGGGTGAAAGCGGCGCCGGCCCCGAGACCTGCAGGGCTGCTCTCATGTTCTGGTTCCTGCGTTGTCATAGATTCGTCAGCCCCCCTCGGTGCCATGGCACCCTGAACCAGGATGACAGCTTCTGGTCCCAGGCTCTGCAGGACCTGGAGACCTGCGGCCAGTCGGAGATTCTCAGGGAGCTGGAGGTAGGCCCGCCCCCTCCTCTTCCTCCTCTCCTTCCCTCCTCCTCCTCCATCTGCTTCGTCCTGCTCATGTCTCCGGCCTAAATGACGCCGCCGGATGAAGCATTATGATAATCGCCAGAGTTTATAATCCTTTATTAAATCTGACAAGATAGGCCGGGCACCTGCTGCCACGCTGACCCAGGAACAGCTTTGCAATGCGTCTAATCAGAGGCTCTGTCTACACTTCAGGAGTTTAAAAAAAAACAATAATCCCTTTATCATAATGTGTGTGTGTGTGTGCTCGTTCAGGCGTCCATGACAGGTAGCGCCCTCAGCCTGTACCTGGAGGAAACCAAGACCGAGGACGGCGACTCCATGTTTCACTCGGAGCTCAGTCCCATCAGGAGCGAGTTCCACAGCAAAAGCAGCCTGCAGACGACTTCCCGGGGCAGAGACGCCTCTGATGCTTTGTCCCCGACCACTCTGGCGCTGCACAAGGTAGCTCTGTTCGGGAATCGCTGAATCAGCATTTTTTTTTTTTTTTTTTTTTAAACGCTTCTACTAATTGGTAGGTGCGAGGGAAGCGGCGCGGGGAACAAAGAGGTGGCACATTTGCTTTGGAGAGGGACGCTGTGCAGAAATCTAATATAAAATTGCCCAGAAGTTGCAGGGTTCAGACACCCTAATATCTCCTTTTTACAATAGCCGAGTCATAAAATGAGTCGAAACCAAAATAGAGTATTAACCGACACCGGATCCCCAAAAAACTACATCTGTTCCCCAGTATTTCATAAAAAAAATAATCATACAAATAGTTTTATAGATGCAGTAAAGCTGCAGCCCTCTTCCCAGTGTAGCCTAACGTGTGTGTGTGTGTGTGTGTGTGTGTGTGTGTGTGTGTGTGTGTGTGTGTGTGTGTGTGTGTGTGTGTGTGTGTGTGTGTGTGTGTGTGTGTGTGTGTGTGTGTGTGTGTGTGTGTGTGTGTGTGTGTGTGTGTGTGTGTGTGTGTGTGTGTGTGTGTGTGTGTGTGTGTGTGTGTGTGTGTGTGCACTGTGACCTCGGCCTTGTTTGGTGTCACCCATGCACCGTGCAGCCTGGGACGTGTTTTGGGTTAACACATCTCACGTGATGTCACGGAAAGTCATCCGGTGTCTCGGCTTCTTGTTTTTCCCCAAAGTCGTTTCTTGTGAAACCTGCTGACCTCGTTGCTGCGTAAGAGAAACCGAGGACACGGAGAGATGTCGGACATGTTTAGTGTCAACAGACAATAAGTGACGCGTTCATACATTAATCCAGTCTGGTCGGCTAGCCTGTGTTTATGCTAAGCTAAGCGATGCTACGCTAACTGGCTCCAGCTTCGTACTGGATGACCAGACATGGTCCTCGTCCTCAAGGTGAACTTCTGTTGGAGGAAAATGTTTTATAATAATGCGTAATATTAAGTAGTGTTTAGATTGTTTTATGCGTAACAGTACAGCTGATAAAGCACATTTCTTACCCAAAGGGCTTTGCAGATTAAATGAGAAATGCATGATGAAAAAATAGATAGTACAAAATAGATAATATGTATGTATCTTTTTTTTTATTGAAGACCTGCTCTATATGAAAATTGTCTCAAAATAATCTAATAAACAATATTTTAACATAAGCCTGTTATGTGTAGTTTGGAAGTTGCAGCCATTTAACTCGTACAACCGACTAAAATAAATCTGCCATCTTGATGTATTTATCTTGATTTATTTTTGTTATGTTATATGACTTGAGGTGAGCCTCCAGTGGTCCGTGAAGACTCGCTCTGTGTAACTGAGGTCCGGCTGTGTCTGCAGGTGACGATGAGGAAGGACGTCGAGAGCCACGACTTCGGCTTCAGCGTGTCCGACGGGCTGCTGGAGAAAGGCGTCTACGTCAACATGATCCGGCCCGCAGGCCCCGCCCACCAGGCCGGGCTGAGGCCCTTCGACCGCATTCTGCAGGTACTCTTAAAGAAAAGAGATGCGTTGGGACGTTTGCTTGTTTCTCTTCTTAGTTTGAGAAGATAAATACGACTCTCACGTCTGGACGCTAAATATAGAAGCTGCAGCCGATTAGCTTAGCATTAAACCTGTAGCTACGCTAACGTCTCCTGGCTTTATTTCTACAACCGATCCCTTAACTCAGCCTTCAAGTCAGTTTCTCTTTATATTTAAAAATATTCTAAGTGTTGCATTATTTTTGATTGAGTATTGATTTAAAAAATAAGTGTTGCTCAGCCCCTTTTACATGAAGGATGTTTTTTTTTGTCTTTAGATAAATAGATTAATCCCGCAAGGGGAATTGTTTTCACTACAGCAGCATTTGTACATACAGGTTACGCAATAAAAAAAAAAGCACACTATATAAAAAAATATTAGAAAAATGCGCAATATATACAACAAAAGAATAGAATAACCGACAGCCGCTCATCATTATTGCAGAAAGAAAAAAAACCGGCATGTGCAAATTTCCCAAAAATACCAAAGAAATGTATAGAAAACGTGAATGTAGTAGCACGATGACTGATTTCTATTCAATTGCAATCTTCTAGGTGAACCGGGTCCGGACCAGGGACCTGGACTGTTGTCTAACGGTGCCCCTGATCGTGGAGGCGGGAGACGTCCTGGACTTGGTCATCAGCAGGAACCCGCTGGCAGCCGACGCCTCGCTGCCCGACGACGAGTCCTCAAACGCACTGTTCTGCTTCCCGGAGCGCCGGACCAACAGCATCGCCCTGTGACCACGGACGCTCGCCCCTTTTAGAAACACTGGGAACACACACGCACACGCACACGCACACGCACACGGTGACTGTCTGACAGACCATCACACTCACGCAGAGCCTCCTCACAGATCAACAGCCACAAAGTGCATGTGCTCACCGCTGCCGGTTTTTCGTCACTGTGTTCACATGATGCAGTTCAGAGGAGGCTTCAGGGCAGCGACCCCCCCCCCCTCCCCCACACACACACACACCCCCTCTCCTCGCTTCCTCCCTTCCTCTCCAGAGGCAAAGCCACATGTAGGGTTATATAACGGGGAGTCATAGCTCCTGTCTGAGCCAGGATGTCAACGCTAACGCCTCAGCTCTGGAGAGTCAAATGCTGCACGCACGCACGCACGCACGCGCACACACACTTCTGCATAAATGCACCATCTTTTGCTTTAATGAGCTTGATGCTCACACTGCAAAAAACATTTTTTTTTTTTCACACAAACTGCACATGACATTCTTTACATGCATATTAAACACTCACACACTCTCTCACACACACACACACACACACACACACACACACACACACACACACACACACACACACACACAGGGTGTTGGTGGACTCGAGGTCCAGGGCACATTGTGCTTATTTGCGTCTTTCCAGCCACGTCTTGGCTCCCCGCCCTCGTTTCCAGCCTCTCCTCCACGCCGCTGCCCGCCCCGGAGAGCGGACCTCTCCTCCAAATAGACCGAACGCTCTCGGCTACTTTCCAAATATCAATAGAGTAATACCAGGAATGCTTGTGAAGACGCTGTACCCTGTCTGTTTTTAACGTGGGACATTCCTTGACGGGACAATAGTTTCTGAATTGTTCCAGAGAAACTCCAGAGATGTGCTGATTCTCTTTGGTTTTCTTTTGACTGTTCAGTTTCACTTTCTGCACGTTTATTTTTTTTCAAACCCTTGACACAACTCTTCTTTTCCACGTTGCACTGTTTGAATCTGTGACTCTGTATGTGGCATTACACCAGAATGACTTATGGGTTAATAAGTGAATTGCATCCTTCACCAAACGGGAGGATTAAATGCCTTTTTTTTCTTTTTTTCAATGTTCAGCGGTGAATGATTTACTTGTTTTTCACTCCGTATCCGTCTGGATCGATGTTCCTCTCTGGAGTAGCTGTTGTTCCCCACTGGTGTCACGTAGCATGCATAAGGTTTGTCCTCAGAAAGTATAGCTCTTCAGTATTACAAAAAAGTACAGGGAGTAATCTTTGTTACTTTTTTATCATGACGTGTTTTTATAAAGCTTTTGTGTATTAAATCTGGCCTGCTGATCCAGCTGCCTCTCTGGAACCAGAAACATGGTTTCACTGTCCCATTTAGACTGAGTTCATGTCTTGTATTAAATGTCATGTTGTATACAGAGGCCTATTTTTAAGGTTTTATATTAATTTATTCTCTTTTATTTAGCTGTATAATGTATCATGAGTATGCAGTGTTTTATTATTTCTGGTAAATACACATTCACTGTCGTTTCATGTAAGCTGTGTGATACTGAATGTGGCCGCACATTGTTTGGTTGATTTACACATCCTCCCTGAAAACGTCAGGATTTCTTTCAATTGAATCTAAAAGATTTATTTGATATGATTTTATTTTTGTTATTTAATTTATTACAAACTAAGAAATGTATTTCTTTTTATGATAATAAAGTTCATGAAACCATGATTGAATTGGCTCTGATTTCTCAGCTTCATCTCATGTTGGCTATCTAACACGCTTAACTTCAAAGGTGAGCATGGTAAACTGTATGCTAGCATGTTAACATGGTCATGTTGAGCATGTTAGCATGCTAATACGCTTAACTTCAAAGGTAAACATGGTAAACTGTATGCTAGCATGTTAACATGGTCATTTTGAGCATGTTAACTTCAAAGGTAAACATGGTAAACTGTATGCTAGCATGTTAACATGGTCATTTTGAGCATGTTAACGTCAAAGGTAAACATGGTAAACTGTATGCTAGCATGTTAACATGGTCATTTTGAGCATGTTAACTTCAAAGGTAAACATGGTAAACTGTATGCTAGCATGTTAACATGGTCATTTTGAGCATGTTAGCATGGCAACATTAATAAGCCACGAGCATGGCTGTAATGAAGAAAAATCTATACTAATCCTATAGGCTACTGTCTGTATGAACCACATGAAGTGTTGCACTGTTTTTAGCTGTAAACGGATGTAAAATACAGGATTAGTTGCATTTCAGTGGCCTCAACGGTTCTCACTGTGGCTTTGGCTGAGCTGGCAGCTCGTCGCTAACGGTGCAAACTACAGCAGAAGTGCTGATGAAGCCAACAGCGTTTACCTGAGAGGGAACCAGATGACTTCATTGTCCGCTCAGGTAGACATTACTCTGCTATATCTTTAGATAGCAAATATGCTATATTAGTGCGCCTAATATTGAACTTAGCACCATGTTAAAAACAAGCTTATGCTCAGAAGCGTTGACTCTACGATTTCACCAGGTGCTTTTTCCATTCCCATGACGCCTTTCTTTCCATTGCTCTCTGCTGTACTCGAGTTAATCATCCAGGTGATGTGAATTAAAGTCTTCGGGGGCTCAGCTCCTCAAGGGCTTAGGCCGGGCCGAGTGACACCAGAGACGTGACCAAATAAGTGCCATCCTTGTGGGTGAGATGTCAATGCGGTTACCACCTGCTGGTGGGCGTTAGATTGATGATGAGACGGATGTGTCAATGAGCTGTCACGGGGAGCGGTCAGTCACGGGGAACGGTCAGATGTGAGAGTCCGCATGTCATCGATATCTGGTCAATGAAAGACGTTCAAATGGATATAGCTAGCTATTTCAGGGGGGTCTAAATGTATTGTGATTTGTAGAAGTTGCACTTTATCATAACAGACAGTATTAATTGAAGGGACGTGATCACATCAATGGAAACGATGCTGGATGTTGATGCAAATGTTTCATTAGTGGGTTAAATCAGAGGCAAACCAGAGACTTGAGGCTGTGAGTGTAATTAGGTTATCTTGTAAATTAAGATTTCCAGCTTGGATTCATTCCTGTGGTGCCTGTACGTCTATAAAGATAGATAAGATGATGTCTTAACACTGTAAAGTCAGTTTGTGGTGCGTTTGGCTAACAGCTAACGGAACTATCGGTATACACATACACACACACACACTGTTGAGTACCTCTCTGCAGCTCACTTTTATTGTTTTGGACGGTGTGTTTGGCTAACAGCTAATAGAAGTACCCGTACATATTCATATTGTTGTGTACCTCTGCAGCTCACTTTTGTTTTGGACAGTGTGTTTGGCTAACAGCTAACGGAACTATCGGTATACCCACACACACACACACTGCTGTGTACCTCTCTGCAGCTCATATTTATTGTTTGGACGGTGTGTTTGGCTAAAAGCTAACGGAAATACCGGAACACATTCATAGTGTTGCGTACCTCACAGCTCACTTTTAATGTTTGGACGGTGTGTTTGGCTAACCACTAACAGCTACCAGAAATACCTGTACACATTGGTGTACCTCTACGCAACTCAGCCGCCGGTAAGCAACTTGTGAGTTTAATGTAGTTTTTTGGCAAGATTGTATGAATGTCTTATACGACAAATTTTGATCCGAGTGCGTGCATACAGCAGCACTTCATTTTCAGTTTGAATTAAGTGTTTTATGACACCTTACAGATCATTAGTGTCTGGACAGGAAGTTAGAGAATTGAGGGTTGTATTAATGTAATCACACAATACAGAAGTGGTCCTTGCAGACACACCTGGCAAAGAAGGAAACTGTTAATATTTACAGAATAAAGAATTCTTAAGACACATAATCCAAGGGAAAAAAATGTTTATTGTAATCTATATAGAAAAGATGCAATGTGCATCTCAAAGGGGACAACTGTGAGACAAAAATACTTTGGTACACTTGAATCTCCAATATTTTAACAGACAAAGCAGCACGGTACTGTGGTGGCTACTGCACATGCTCCAGATGTATCTAACTGTGCAAGTTGTTGAATTATTGAACATTATTCTAAATTTGATGGTGCATTTTGAGCGAGCAGAGGATGCCATTGCTTCAATGAATAATGCATGCTGAAAAATGAAATCCTGGCTCACAACGTAATTCATATTTAGAAAACAAATTGCTGAGTTTTCAGTAAGATGGTGATGGTGTTCATATGATGTGCAGTATAAAATTGTTACAAAAAGGCATATGTGATTTACAAACAATTCAAATTCTACAATATAAATGCCTAAACCGAACATTAGAAACTAGAATCCAGTGGTAGTTCAGCAGAGTGAATCTGCTATTGTAATGAGCACAACGGAGAGAGTTCAGGGTGTTTAGAAAGTAGTTTTTTTACTTTTAAAGTGACAAATTCTTCTAAGAATATTTCATGTCAGATTTCTACTCTATTCAGTCATTGTCTTAGCAAGTAGACAACTGTATATCAAAGTTTACAATATCCAAAAGTTAGAAGCTAAAAATATTTCCTCCTGAAATGTGTTGCAAATGCAACTCCACATAACCTTCCAACAATCGAAACAAATGCTACAATAAAAGGTGAAACATATAAAGTGCAAAGAGAGGTTTCAATAAATGCACTGGGACTGACTATAGTAGTCACACAGGCTGTGTACAAATACTCTAAAAATGCCACTTCCCTTTTCTCCTGACTTCCTCTTCCACTTCTTTTTTTATTATGTAGTCTCTGTATTTGAGGATGGATCTCATTTGGATGGATGCATTTCTCACAGTATTTGGCCAAGGCCTTGTTCAACTTGTATGTCAAGCAAAGATTAACTCTTCACACTGCATATTGCCACTCAACAGAGACGTGGGTGGCTCACGTACAATCATTTTCACTGCAGGGGTGACCAACAACAACAACAACAAGACATTAGAAGTTATCTTGGGCAACGAGACGCGAGGGTGTTTCGACGCCTTCTACCTGTTACGCGGTTAATTGCTCGTTTAGTTTACTAAATTTAAGTGAAATGAGAATTTCTTCTATTACACCAGAAAAAGAAAAAAAAATTCCTCATCTCTTCTCCGGAATCAACAGAATGGTAGTAAACATTGAACATTTTCTATCCCAGAATATTTAACTGAGATCAGTGCCAACTACAGCAATAACAATTGTAACATCAATAATATCTATATATTAAAAAATTAAAAATAAAATACAAGAGAAAAAAACATCAACATTACAACAATAATATATAACTCTCTTCGTAGAAATCAAACCAGAGTATCTCTAACGTGAATATATTTGATGATGTAAACCTACCGTTATCAATGTTAGCAAATATGATAATAACACAGAAAGCACATCAATCGTATTCCTCTCACAGAGAGCGCTCACATCATTGTTTCTACGACGGTGAGGGTGGGCTTCAACAAGCCATTGTTCCCGTTGGGGCTCAGCGGCTGCGTCAGCTCGCTGCCCTTCACGCTGTACTCCTTTGGGCGAGAGCTCACGCCTGACTTCGCCGGGGCGGCCGCCGCCTTTATCCTCTGAGGGGAAGGAAGACCAGAGATTGAGGGCGCGATCATCACGAAGCAAGCTTTTAAGGCTCAACGCGCTCGGCAATCAAATTACAAGTGGAAAACAACGTAGTTATAAAATAACGTTGATTTAAAATTTAAAATTAAAATAAAGATCGACACCGGTGTTGTGTATGAGCGCTGGATATGAAGCTACAGCCGGGTAAAGGCCAAGCGGTTTCCCCTTGCTTCCTGTTATTATGCTAGGCGAGACCGCTTGGCCTTAGCCTCACGACAACTACACTTTTTAACGGCACAATGGACACATTTCAGTAGAAAATATTGATAAAGAAATTAATTTTGTTGTCTAATAGTTACAACGGCATTGATATTAGCTTTTAGCTATAACTTTGAAAAGTGTTACTGGCCACAAAACAATATTAACAAAATGTTTTACTGGTAATTGTTTAAAAACTGTTGTGTTATGTGCTTCTTCCACTGAAATCCACGCCACATAGCAACCAAAATAAATCCAAAGTCTGTATTTTTAGCTCAGAAAATGTATATTTTCCCTGAAGAGGAAGGTTTTTTTTATACCTTTTGCAGTACAAGTAGACGTTAGCGAGCAAAGCTACCAAAGACGAGCCAACTGACGACTTCAGCGCTTTTACATTTTTGTGCCGATCAAACAAGAGTAAATGTGTTAACGTGTGAGCTTGAGCTGTGCCGGTTGGTGGATCATATTACTTTAAGGCGGAGCCAGACTCGCTCTTTAAGCAAAGCTAACCATCGAGCTTCATGTTCAAGGTGCCGGTAGACAAGAGTGATGTCATCTAACGAGCTCACCTCGATCAGGGATCCGTCGAACTGTAAGATCTTGATGACCATCACCATGGGGATGCAGATCATGGAGGACAGGGCCAAACACCATCCGAGGCCGATGGCCCAGTCCGGGTACTCGTACACCTTGTTGTAGGTCAAGGGCTTGTACTTCACCAGGGAGAAGACAAAGCAGCCCTTGGGGGTGGGGAACAAACACATGCTTTTATTGGTACGGCTGTGTGACCTTGGATGTTTGGCGATCAACAATTGTCACGCGTCGTCAACAACATGTCGCCCGGGACATTTAAAGGGGAGACATTTAAAGGGGAGACATTTAAAGGGGCCGCTCGTCTCTCACCATGCAGAGGACCGGAGTGATCACGGTCCAGCTCCATTTCATCCATGCGTTTGGTCTGTAGCCAATCATATCCTCCACGGCGTCGTAGAAGTTGTCCACTCCTGTTCCCCGAAAACCAAGAACAACATGAAGACAACAGCAAAGACATAAAGGCATCAGCAGCCTGCTCTATTCCCTGTTTATGGTTTTATTATTGCAGATCGACCTCCATATCGGCCTCTTATCTCCGGGTCAAGCGTAAACAGGCAGGCCATCCTTCACGCTTCCTCTGTGTTTATTGGCGTTACCCGAGTGTTTAATGGCAGCGTTAATAGAGGCGTGTGTGTTTTTATGCTCCTTCGTTAACAATAAGTTCTTCTATTTTGTTATTAGTTCCTTTTCCACATCTGGCGAGGGACGACAGATGAAGCCAGCAGCTTCGTAATGCTGCTGCTACAAAGGCATCTTTTGTCAAGGCGATAAAAAAAAACACTTTGAGAAGACGCTGGTTCCCAACTGGTGTGACTGGTAATGGGTTGCATGTGTCTGTTGGCCGTGAGCACGACAAGCAGAGAGGGACGAGAAGAGAAGGGATGCTCTTTGTTTGTAGAGTCCTGAGGAGTTTAAACTCTTCTGTAGTCCACAGGAGATAATCAAATACTTCAACCATTGATGACATTTAAAGTTTAATCATCAGTAAACAATGTGTACACATTTACACAATATTGGACTCTGTATTTCTGTCTCTAATGTTTATTTTTGGGGGAATATTTAATATTTACTAAGTGAAGAATGTTCATTTTTTACCACTCAGGCATATTATTATAAGAATATTATGAGTTTTTATGTTGAGGGACGTTACTCCTGTCTTGGTGTTTTTGCCTGTGAGTGTTGTGACAGTGGTTAACTAACAGTTAGTGGGTGGCGACCAGTTCCCAGCGGTAGTTATGGAGTAGGAAAAATAAATTAAATATCTGGGGAAACAAGAAAAAAAGCCTTCTGTGTTTGTGGTACACGCAACAGAGGCCAGTCATGTTTCTGTTTCTTATTATTTGTTTCTCAAAAACAAGAAAACAAAAGAACAATGGAATCGTGGCTGTCGCTGCCTTTCTTTGCTCTGGTAATCAAACAAACCCAGGTGCATGCTGGTCCTACACCTGCCGACGACATCTACGACCGCAGGTGCCCACGAGTGTTACCATAAACAAAACAAATACTAACTACACAAAAATAATTAAACTACACAAATGACTGGCAAAAGAAAAGTGCACATCTATTGATTGCACATTTAGGAGTTTTATTATTTATTACAATTAACAGAATCAAGAAGTTTCGAAGATGGAGCGTTGCCTTCAGGAACAATTGGGCTTTTTTTCATGAGTTTAAACGTTACATTAATAATACGAGGATGTAATGTGTTGGGAGGCAACCCCTGGACAGCCAATCACAATCCCCCCCCCCCCCCCCCCTCCCAACCGCTGCCATTCGTGCAGTTAAATTTATTTACTACTGACGTGGGCAGAACCACAAGGACACCTTTGTGTACCAAAAAGACATGTTTTTCTCAACTGTTCAGGATAATTACTTTGAAAAACGACACACACACACACACACACACTAGAGAAAATGGCTTCCACTTACCATAAACCCAGGCTACAGCGATGCATTCAAAGAATGCAACCCACAAAAGGCACACACCACTGGCTGCATAGTAGTCAAAGAGCTGAAACACATACATGCCACCCTGGAAAGAGAAAGGGGGGGGGGGGCATTAATTACCTCTGTGATGTGTCACACTGAAGAAAGTCAGTGGGTGGGTGGTGTGTAGTGGGCGATGGGTGGGTGGGTGTGTAGTGGGTGATGGGTGGGTGGGTGGTTGGGGGTTGTGTAGTGGGCGATGGGTGGGTGGGTGGTTGGGGGTGATGGGTGGGTGGGTGTGTAGTGGGTGATGGGTGGGTGGTGTGTAGTGGGTGATGGGTGGGTGGTGTGTAGTGGGTGATGGGTGGTGTGTAGTGGGTGATGGGTGGGTGGGTGTGTAGTGGGTGATGGGTGGTGTGTAGTGGGTGATGGGTGGTGTGTAGTGGGTGATGGGTGGTGTGTAGTGGGCGATGGGTGGGTGGGTGTGTAGTGGGTGATGGGTGGTGTGTAGTGGGCGATGGGTGGGTGGGTGGTTGGGGGTTGTGTAGTGGGTGATGGGTGGTGTGTAGTGGGCGATGGGTGGGTGGTGTGTAGTGGGTGGGTGGGTGCTCGGGTGGGTGGTGGGTGGTGAAATCCATGAGCAAGAATGCTGGCGCCCACCCAATAAAGGCAGAGTTCAACAGGTGCTGAGATGCCATTGAAGCGCGGTTAACTGCTTAATGGAAAAAAAAAACGGTGGTCCGAATTTGTTCCATTCGCGCACACACACACTTGGCACACACACACACTTGGCACAAACACACACACACGCATGACGTGAGCGGTGAATGTGGATAGGAGGACATATTTGGTGGTGACAATGGGGCAGCCGGCGGTGGAGAGTGGAAAGTCTCGGGCGTTATCTCCGCCGCTGATCCGAGCCCCGCCTCCTCCTCCTCCCTTCCTCCTCCTCCTCCTCCTCGTTGTTTTTCTAAGCGAAGAAGTGGCTGCTGGGTGAACTCACCCTCGTTACCATGGCCAGCCCCAGGAGGTAGCTGAGGAAACACATGATGGCGATGAAGATCTCCCGGCGGTAACCCTTCCTCAGGACTTCGGGGTACAGATCCACGATGGAGGTGATCTGTCCTTCCACCTCAACGAACTGCGGGGAACAAAAGCAACTATGAAGTTCTCAGAGGGGGAGGAGGATGAGGGGGGTAAGGGGGGGGGACGACAAAAAAAAGTTTATTTCAGGGTTTCCATGCAGCTCTTGTTTTGCCTCCACAGACCAGTGATCACAGAATGAGAGCCGTCTTTGTGTGGCAGTAATGAGGCTTCAGACAGGGCTCCTCTCTGCAGCGGCGGCCTGTTGCTACCAAGACACAACAGAGACCAAACAACAGTGCATCACTGTCTCTCTCTCTCTCTCCACCTCTCCCTCTCTCCCTCCCCTGTGTCTCCTCGCTGCCTCACGAGCGACATAGTGCCGTAACGAAGTCGTTCCCATCCACCAAGAACATGCTTCTTTGTTCCTCACATAGCGGTGGCATGTATGTGTGAGCGGTGACGACAATATGTGGCATTCAGGCCCACGAATCTGCATGAAATCCATGGCCAAGAACGACACACACACACACACACACACACACACACACACACACACACACACACACACACTCTTCTCTATTTCTCTCTTGGAAATAGCCTCCTGTGTATTTACACATTTGGAGCCGGGTCTTGGCTGCGACGCGAGGCGGGACGGAGTTAGCACGGGAGTAGAATTACACTTGGGAGGCAGGAAATGTGACCCGGCCGGCGAATCCCTCCGGTGCACACTTGTGTTTTGTCTACACAGATTATCTCGTCTTAATCAAAGCTCTGCCTCCGACCAACGCCGGGAGGCTCGCATGCGAGCTATTATAATGATGGTGGAAGGCCTCGGCGGTGACAGGCGGCTCGACCCGGATGTCACCTGATACCTCGGAGTATCAGAGAGACGCTTAATGTGTTTTACACATCGGGGGGAGGGGAGGGGAGGGGGATACTGACCTGGCTGTCCAGGCCCAGCAGCAGCAGCATGATGAAGAAGAGGATGGCCCAGAGGGTCGGCATCGGCATCATAGACACCGCTTTGGGGTAGGCGATGAAGGCCAGGCCAGGACCTGGAGGGAGGACATAGCAGGGACGGGGAGAAGGGGAGGAGGGCGGGATTAACACTTCTATCTGATTGACAGCTTGGACGACATAAAGAGGATTGGAAAGAAATGTATTAAATAATGCAAAAGATCGAGAGGCTACTGCCAATAATCTACAAGATCGATATGCATTTAACGACTGTAATGTGTTAATGTTGTGTTTATGTTCATGATAAAATCACTGTGTACTTTTTTTTTATATTTTAAAGCTTTGGCAACTTTTCTTTTGAGAACTTTCATGCCAGTGAAGCCAAAAAAAAGTGTCCAAAAGTCTAAAGACGTGTTCATTCTTTGAGGAAATTCATTTTTTTTAGTCCGTCTGCAGGAAATATCAACAGCCACATTCAACTCAGCCTATTGTCTCGTTTACATTGTACAGATTACATAACTGTGGCCTGTTTATCCTGAATATGACCCACCCAGACCATTCTGCACATGCTCTTCATTACACTGGTGCTTTATCGTTGGGTGTAAATCACATTTAAAGCTCTAAATGCACTTTTTGCTACCGTTACATCATCCGGCTGGATCCTAATCTGCCTTGCTGGTACTTACTGTGAGCAAAAAGTGGAATCTAAAGTAAAACAAAGCCGATGAGGACTGCAGCAAAGCAATGAAACATGTCGACATGGTGATAATAGGAGGCACAAAGTCAGCGTGCCTCAATGGAAGAGCTGGGCTAAAAGTTAAGTTATTTCTCCTTCAATAATGAATTTTGGTTTCTGTGCTTTCATATGTGACAGAAAGTCTCGTACGCACACGTGTTGTTGCACACTTTGTAGTTTGATTCTATCCAAGTTGCAAGAGTTTAATTTGAAAGGTCCACATGAGAGAGGCGGGAGGCCGAGCCGGTGGCGCCCAGCTCAGCGGGTCCACATCTGGTTAACAGAACTGGGCTTACAGTCGGGGTGCCGGAGCCCTCACAGTAGGGTGCATTCAGCCCGTCTTCTCAGCAATGTCGCCCGACCCCAAAAAGACGGGAAGCAACTAAATGCCGATGGAGCTCATTGTGTTCATTGTGCGGCTAAAACACGAGGCCTGCCGTCGCTTTGAGGCTTTTATTTCAAGGCGCGTGGCGACACCTCTACGTTTCAGCGTCATCGTTTCCGAGACTTTTTGCTGCATCAGCTGTTTTGTAAAGTTTCCAATCGTCTTTTTAAAAAAAAAAATTTGGTTGTTGTTTTCGTTTTTTTGGCAACAGCGCCCACCATCGCTGCTGCCATCACCTCGGACCCTCGTACCTGACTCTGCCACATCGGCAATGTCCACCCCTTGTTCTTGTGCCATGAAGCCCAGGACGGAAAATATTGCGAAGCCAGACACAAAACTGGTAGCGCTGTTGAGGCCTCCCAGCAGCAAACAGTCCCTATGTCACACATATGTCATGGAGGTTGTTAATGAACACAGGCGGAACCGAAGTTCCCATTTTCTTTTCACGCAACCGTCTCTGACACGAGTTGCTGTCACTACTACAGTCCCGCTCCCCGGACAGCGCTCACCTGTAGCAGTTGTACTTGTACTTGTTGTAGCTCCCCAGCGACGTCATGGCCCCCAGGCAGATGGCGTAGGAGAAGAAGATCTGGGTCCCGGCATCGATCCACACCTGAGGGGTCGGAGGGAATAGATGACGTCGACCTGGCCGTTTATTGCTGTTATTTAACATTTGTGTGGTTTCTTGTGTTACATTTGTGTTTGTGACGAATTTGTTAAGTCGCCATTATTCTTTTTTTTTTTCAACATCAACGCGGAAGTGCTTTTATTTTGAAAAGGAATTGACAGAAAGGGAAACAGCACAGTGACGGTAACATGGAGTTAAAAAAAAAAAGATGACGAAAAATGTAAGTTTAGCTCCAGTCGAGGGGGCACCAAGTTGGTCGAGTAATTCAAATGTTTCTAAATCTCTCTGGATAAAGAAGCTCAATGTACTTTTTCTCTTCTTTCATAGTCGATTAAGTTAATGAAAAACATAAAGAAATGTTATTTCGACTGCGATGCCGCAGGTATTTTGAGCTCCTTGTCATTAAGCTAAATGAACGTAAAGAACCAACATGGCTGCTGTTGGGACTCACAGCCGTCAAGCAGAAGCTTCCTGAGTATATAATCTGCTTTTTGCTCTGTTTTTAGTCTCTACCGACTCCTTAAAGGCAGCTAAATGCTTCACTAGCCTTCATATCGGTGTCTGTCTGAGGAGCAGCCAGCGGGCTTTTAGAGATTTGACGCTGATACCATTAATTAAATAGAGAAACAATGCAACAACTGAACATTGTTGTTCTCTACCGTCCACCTGGTTCCCTGGGAGACTTCTTGGAAGAATTAGACGTCCTCCTATCAAATTTCCCAGAAAACGGCCCTCCTCTCATTCTTCTAGGTGACTTCAACATCCAGACCGAGAAGTCATCTGACCTGGTGCTCTTACTGTCTTCCTTTGCTCTCTCACTCAGTCCTTCACCTCCGACTCACAAAGCTGGAAATCATCTTGACTATATTTTCACCAGAAACTGCTCAACATCTAACCTCACTGTAACTCCACTTCACGTCTCCGACCACTTCTTTATCTCCTACTCTCTCCCACTCTTGGGAACTGACAACCCTCCCACAGCAACAGACTCTGCACCTATCCGTCGCAACATTCGCTCCCTCTCTCCCTCCTCTCTCTCTCTCTCTCTCTCTTCCTCCTCTCTGGCCTCGTCTGTTCTGTCAGCCCTTCCTTCAACTGACTCTTTCTCACTCATGCATCCTAACTGTGCCACAGACACTCTCCTCTCTACTCTGTCCTCCTCTCTTGATTCTCTCTGTCCTCTTACGACACGTAAGGTCTTCATCTCCTCTCCGGCTCCGTGGTTGTCAGACCCGGTCCGTGCCCAGAGAGCCACTTTGCGAGCATCGGAAAGGAAATGGCGAAAATCCAAACACACAGACGACCTGCACGCCTATCACTCTCTTCTCTGCCTCTATCTCTGCAGCCAAAAGCCTGTTCTACCAATCCAGAATTGAATCTTTTTTCTCTAACCCCAAAAAACTCTTCTCCATTTTTTCCAACCTCCTAGACCCCCCCTGTCCTCCTCCTCCCTCCACCCTTCTACCGAACCACTTTGTCGACTACTTTACTAAAAAGATAGATGACATACGCTCCTCATTCACTGATCCCCCGCCCATAACTACATCTCTATTAACATTATCCGCCTCCCCTTCACTTTCCTCTTTCACCCCTCTGTCCCCCAACCAAGTTCTTACCTTGGTATCCTCTGCCCGCCCAACCACCTGCCCCCTTGACCCCATCCCATCTCACATCCTCCAGTCTATTGCTCCTGACCTTCTTCCCTTTCTCACCCATCTAATTAACACCTCCCTCTCAACTGGTTGTTTCCCTAACTCTCTGAAGGAGGCAAGAGTTAACCCTCTCCTGAAGAAACCCACTCTCGACCCGTCAGAAGTCAACAACTACAGACCTGTCTCTCTCCTTCCCTTTCTTTCCAAAACCCTGGAGCGAGCTATCTTCAACCAAGTCTCCTCCTTCCTCCACCAGAACAACCTTCTGGACCCTCACCAGTCTGGATTCAAGGCAGGCCACTCAACAGAGACTGCCCTCCTTGCTGTCTCAGAGCAGCTTCACACTGCGAGAGAAGCCTCTCTCTCCTCTGTCCTTATCCTTCTGGACCTTTCTGCTGCCTTTGACACAGTGAACCACCAGATCCTCATCTCCTCCCTCCAGGACCTGGGTATCTCAGGCACTGCGCTCTCCCTCCTCTCATCCTACCTCAGTGATCGGACCTACCGGGTAACCTGGAGAGGATCTGTGTCTGAACCTTGTCCTCTCACTACTGGGGTCCCTCAAGGCTCAGTCCTCGGTCCTCTCCTCTTCTCCCTGTACACCAACTCTCTTGGCTCCGTCATTCGCTCGCATGGCTTTTCCTACCATAGCTATGCTGACGACACCCAACTGATCCTCTCGTTTCCCAAATCGGAAACACAGGTAGCAGCACGAATCTCTGCTTGTCTGACTGACATTTCACAATGGATGTCCGCACACCACCTGAAAATTAACCCTGACAAGACGGAATTACTTTTCCTTCCAGGAAAAGTCTTCCCCACTCACAACCTGACGATTACTTTCAACAACTCAGTCTTGGCCCCGACCCCGACTGCCAGGAACCTCGGTGTGACTCTGGACAGTCAACTCTCCCTGACTGCCAACATTACCGCAACAACTCGTTCCTGTAGATTCATGCTGCACAACATCAGGAGAATACGTCCACTTCTCACCCAGAAGGCAGCACAGGTTCTCGTCCAGGCTCTGGTCATCTCGCGTCTAGACTACTGTAACTCCCTCCTGGCGGGTCTACCTGCTGGTGCCATCCGACCGTTGCAGCTCATCCAGAATGCAGCAGCTCGACTGGTCTTCAACCTCCCGAAATTCACCCACACTACTCCGCTCCTCCGAGTCCTTCACAGGTTACCGGTGGCCGCCCGCATCCGCTTCAAAACATTGGTACTGGCGTACCGTGCAACGAACAGATCTGGTCCAGTCTACATCCAGGACATAGTAAAACCTTACACCCCAACTCGTGCGCTCCGCTCGGCTTCTGCCAATCGGCTTGTAGCTCCGTCACTGCGAGCTAAACACTCAACAAAGTCTCGACTGTTCTCTGTCCTGGCTCCTCGATGGTGGAATGAGCTCCCCATTGACATCAGAACATCAGGAAGTCTCTACATCTTCCGTCGCAAACTAAAAACACATCTTTTCCGACTATACCTTGAATAAAGGATGTAGCACTATAGTAGCACTGAAACGGCTCTTACTGATAGCACTTTGTAGTTGAACTTTTTGTCGAAATTGTACCTTCGTGATTCTTGTTCTGATTCTTGTTGTAAACGGTAGAATGCACTTATTGTAAGTCGCTTTGGATAAAAGCGTCAGCTAAATGAAATGTAATGTAATGTAATGTAATGTAATGCAATTACACCACAATTACCGACATTGGCAAAGCTTCTAGAAAGACAAAATATTAAAATGTAATGCACACGTAGCGGTGACATTGATTTGATCTGAAGTAACAACATGCGCTCTGTGAGGCCGTCACATCTTCTCAACTGAACAGGACACACAAGGGCTCGCCGGTCCAAATATGCCCGCTTGGTTTTGATGTTAATCCAAATCACTCACGATAAATTATGTAATCCAGTTACATAACAAAGAGAAAAAAAAGATAAGAATGAAGAGCTGTGGCATGTAAAGCTACACATCTACACTACGGTGATTTAGATATTGAGAGTTAGATGAGAGGATTGATACAGCCAGTTAGCTTAGCTTAGCACAAAGACTGGGAACAGCTAGCGTGGCTTCTATAAACAAGATTAGCGCCTCTGAAACTGACAAATTAATACATTATATCATGTTTGTTGTGTATAAAAAGTACAACAATGCTGTGCTTCTATCGGAGCGCGGCCGCTTCCTGAAGCCACCGTGACATCACAACGGTTAGTGAGCTTCAGCGGTGCTGGGAGGAAAGAGCTAGGCTAGCTAGCTGTTTCCAGGGCTTATGCTAAGCTAATTGGGCTAGTTTCAAATTAAGCTAACATAAATAAAAGAGGTATCAATGTTCTCATTTAACTCTCAGCAAGAAATAAAACACAACGAGGTGAAGGCGGACTAGTCGGGGTTACGACTTTTTCAAGACAGTTTTATATCGATTCTTAAAATATCTTAAACGTGTGTGAACCACAGGCGTTTAACCTGCAGCTCCATGTGACAGATGGAGAGCAGCAGGGCTCTGGATCCTACCTCTGGGTCTTGCAGGCGGGTCAGGTTGGGGTAAAGGTAGAACTTGATCCCTTCAGACGCCCCGGGCAGCGTCACTCCGCGCACCAGCAGCACAATCAGCATCACGAACGGGAACGTCGCCGTTATGTACACCACCTGGACAGGTTATGGTTAGGGTTAAGGTTAGGGTTAGCCCAAATACTGAGCAGCAGTCACGCACTCACGACTCATCACCTTTGAGATATAAAGGGACCAGCACTGCTTCCTTTTAGAAGTTCTATTTTCTAACTTACTTTTTTTTTTTTATGTCCCTCTCATGTCCCGAGTATTTTAAGAAAAAGGAAGGTGAGGTCTGGGAGCAGTGATGCGTGCACCGATCAGACAGCAAGTTTTAGCAGCCAGGTGCTGCTTTTTGTAAATGTTTTCAACGATGGCCGCCTCACTTTCTTCAGCTCATCGCACCCTTAACGCCTCGAGTTGGAAAGAAAAGCACTTGTTTTAATTCATTTTAACTGAACAATTAACTTTGGAGGCAGCGTACAGGACATTGTGTTAAGCTAACATTAGCGCTCATCCGGTGTTTGTCGAGCAATAATAATTGTAATTTTTCTGCAAACAAAATTAAAGTGGTACTGTGTGCCTCGGGCTTACTACTCTTTTAAATATATTATTTTCCAGGAATTCTTTAAATAATGATCAAACTGGTGTGACAGCCGGGCATCGCTCCATCTTCTAATATGTTTAAATCATTATCCAGGACAAAAACAAGTTGTTTTTTTCTTGGGACCTTCTCTCACATTCTTCCATGTGTTTTCCACGACTGGAAGATCGGTCAACTGTTTTCTTCCAGGTTTTCCAGGGAACGTGTTGGAAACCTGATATTGCAGCCCACAGACGTCACGATGAGGGTGTGAGCTTGTGCACACTACATGAAGGCTTCTCACCGAGATCAATTCATTTTAATGCACACTAATCACGACAAGGCACCTGGCGTTGTGCGTTGAAAGGAACCCACAAAAAGAGCTCAACAGAGCTCAGAGTCTTTCCACCCGGAGCTTGTCTTGTTGGCTCCGGCCCATTTTCTGACAAAAACAGAGAAGAGGCTAAGCAGCGGCAGTCAGTGTTTTACAGCCGACAGAGAGTCTGGCCAACTAGAAACCTCCAGACAGCGCAGAAGTACGAGTCTCTAAATCAAGCAAATTAACTGCTTTCCGGGCATGTGGCTTTCCTCTAAGCAACAGTAAAAAACAAAAGAAGACGTAAAAGGCCAAACAGACTCCAGGCGACGTGATAAGTAACAGGACGTGTCTCACTTTCCCCGTGGACTTGACTCCCTTCCAGATGCAGAAGAAGCAGATGACCCACATGACGAAGAGACACAGGGCCAGGTCCCACTTCAGGGGCCCGATGTCCTCGATGCCGCTGGAGATGCTCAGGACGTTGCGTCTGCAGGGGGAGACGGCAGCAGCTTAATGGCAGTTTTGTGGTGCTTTGAAACAGTTGAGGTTATTACATTTACAAAGCACACCCGAGGATTATGTGACAAGGACAATAAAGGTGGAAAACAAACTGAATATGCAGAGAAAGAAAGCGTCACGGCTTTAACATTTAAGTGTCTAATGCTGCACGAAATCATTTCAGTTCGGAGACATTCATTGTGATGAATTATGTGGAAATTCAAACAAAAGCAAACCGGCAACAAATAAATAAAGTCAAAGTTTGTTTAGCTGCGTTTAAAGTCCCAGTTAAACAGAAGCTAGAGCGCCTTTAGCCTCCGTTACATAGCCCATAATAGTATATAACAGGATATATACAGAGAGATTTAAATAAAATCCTTCGCATTTGATTGGAACACATAAAAAGTGGGCGGCGCCCTTAGAATGTAGCACAATTACATTAGAATGTAGCGCATTACATTAGAATGTAGCGCATTACATTAGAATGTAGCGCATTACATTAGAATGTAGCGCATTACATTAGAATGTAGCGCATTACATTAGAATGTAGCGCATTACATTAGAATGTAGCGCATTACATTAGAATGTAGCACAATTACATTAGAATGTAGCGCATTACATTAGAATGTAGCGCATTACATTAGAATGTAGCGCATTACATTAGAATGTAGCGCATTACATTAGAATGTAGCACAATTACATTAGAATGTAGCACAATTACATTAGAATGTAGCGCATTACATTAGAATGTAGCGCATTACATTAGAATGTAGCGCATTACATTAGAATGTAGCACAATTACATTAGAATGTAGCGCATTACATTAGAATGTAGCGCATTACATTAGAATGTAGCGCATTACATTAGAATGTAGCACAATTACATTAGAATGTAGCACAATTACATTAGAATGTAGCGCATTACATTAGAATGTAGCGCATTACATTAGAATGTAGCGCATTACATTAGAATGTAGCGCATTACATTAGAATGTAGCACAATTACATTAGAATGTAGCGCATTACATTAGAATGTAGCGCATTACATTAGAATGTAGCGCATTATAAACGTTTCTGTCGCTCCACCGTCACCAAAGTATATATAGTAATATAGTAATGTAGTAATATTGGACCCATTTTTCGCAATGTGTTCCCGATATTCTGCCACTTTTCAAACACACAAAGGGAAAAGAGTTCGAGATCTTTATTTTCGTCTCCGGCCCCAGCTAACTGACTCATTTCCGTGATGCTAAATATGTTAGCTGTGTAAGTATCGAATGCTAGCAAAAGAAAAGAAAAAATCCTAATTGTAAATACAATTGCAAATACATTTATTTTTTGTGCATATATTGTAAACTGAATGCACAATATGACCCGCGATCTGATCTTAAGGGGTTAAAAATATTTTGTTTTCATTTTGATTGTGCTGCACAAACACAGTTTGAGATAAACCTTTTAGAAAGCTAAAAGTAAACGGGGCCTTTTGTTGCACAGGAATCGTGCCTGTTCAAACACATTCATGCAAGCAAGATAAAGAGGCAGGGTAACTTTAGTATATTCACGTGTGTGTGTGTCAGAGTGTGTGTGTGTGTGTCAGTGAGGCATGCAGTCAGTGAATACTCACTCCCAGAACTCGGTGACGGGGGAGGTAAAGTTGGTCATGTTGGCTGCGAGCCAGAGGGTCTTGTTCCGGCGGACCGTGTCCTCTATACAGAATTCGGTGTTCCAGGGCTGGTTGCATTTGGCCCAGGGGAGCTCCGGCTGAAAGCACTGGAACAGGTAGTACAGTCCCCAGGCCAAGATCACGATGTAGTAGACGTTCAGTAGAGACACGATCACCACGGAGGCGTAGCCGATGCCTGGAGAGGGGACCGGAGAGGAGGCAGATCTTCAGATATAACATCCAGGACGGAGTTATGTTGTGTTTCTGGTCACCTGATGAATGTAAGCTTGTTCTCTTTTATCTCTGATTTAATCTCCACTGACTCCTGAAGGGTAATTCTGTGTTTTCAACACTTTTCACACGTGAGTAGTCACGTAATCTGCTGTTACTTATAATCCAATAAGTGATAATGTCGCTTTAACAGCAGTTAATAATCTTGTTTTTTCTGACCTTGAGTAGTTTAACTTTCATATAAGAGGTCACCACCCACTAGTTAATGGACTGGCCTTTTGAAGCCTCGAATTTGCCATGTTAGCCGTCGCCATCTTGGTTTTTGCAACCAGAAGTGACACGAGAGGGTGGAGCCAAGTACAACCGGACGCTGAATAAGACTTTTTTTAAGATACGGAAATTGTTGCAATTAATTTTCATGACGTGAAAACACACTGAAAGGGTTAAAGTTGTAAGACGAAAACAGGCACAACGCCAGGGTAGCGACCCGTCAATCACCTTGTAGCCCCGCCCTAAAGCGTCCCCTGCTTTATGGTCTGTTTGACTCTAAATGAGCATAATTTACTAAATGAACATCATGCTGTATTGAAGAAGACTTGAAACTAGAGATTGAGACATAAACTCATGTTTACAATGTTTACTGAGGGAATACATCAAGAGAGAAGTAGAGTCATTTATATAGACTTCTATACAACCAGAGGAGTCACCCCCTGGTGGTCAGTAGAGAGAATGCAGCTTTAACACATGAAGCATAGACTTCTATACAACCAGAGGAGTCGCCCCCTGGTGGTCAGGAGAGAGAATGCAGCTTTAAGACATGAAGCATAGACTTCTATACAACCAGAGGAGTCGCCCCCTGGTGGTCAGGAGAGAGAATGCAGCTTTAACACATGAAGCATAGACTTCTATACAACCAGAGGAGTCGCCCCCTGGTGGTCAGGAGAGAGAATGCAGCTTTAACACATGAAGCATAGACTTCTATACAACCAGAGGAGTCGCCCCCTGGTGGTCAGGAGAGAGAATGCAGCTTTAAGACATGAAGCATAGACTTCTATACAACCAGAGGAGTCGCCCCCTGGTGGCCAGGAGAGAGAATGCAGCTTTAACACATGAAGCATAGACTTCTATACAACCAGAGGAGTCGCCCCCTGGTGGTCAGGAGAGAGAATGCAGCTTTAAGACACTTCTCAGACCCAGAGGTTGGCCTTGCTCCAGTGAAGTGTACTTCTGACAACACACCATTCACTGATCTTGGGTGATAAATAACTCGTTACACGACAACGTTGTGCGAGGGGGAAGACCACAAACACAAACGGCAGCCATGCTCTTCATCAGCTCAGCGAGGGGAAAGCATCCTGAGCTCGACTCCGCTATCCACTGTTATAATGTCCTTAGTGTTTTAACACTATTTTTAGATGACTTTGCCACGAACCTGGAGACAGAAATCCCCGGTACTCTTCCACTGCTCAGGAGTATTTTTAAACTCATCATCTCCGTCGCCCCCACCGCCTCGTTCCCACATACCACATGCAAACTGATGGACAAGTCAATGCTGTGACAGGTGTGTGTGTGTGTGTGTATGTATGGAGGGTAGGGTGGGGACAATGAGGAGGGTTGTGATTGGCCAGATTTGCGGCCACTTGTGCGGCGGCAGATGGACAGACAGCAGCCTCAGCGCTCCCCGGGTAACGGAGAGCGTCGGCAGCTGCCAGAGACCGGAGAAGAAGCGGCTTCCTCTCTTTTCATGTGCTGCGTGAACACGAAAGGGAGGGCGAGGAGGCGGCAGCTGAGGGCGCGCCGGCGAGGAGGCGTGGCCTCAGCTGCCGCTCGGCGATGGAGGGTCGTGTCTTAAAGTATTCGTAGCTTATTGGTGACCTCGGGGCCAAAGATCCCGACTCGGACAACGCAATCCCGTTATTTATAACACACGTACTGTACATCCTGTAAGGGAAGACCAAACATGCTGTCAACAACAACAAGAAAACATCATGTGTGTGTGTGTGTGTGTGTGTGTGTGTGTGTGTGTGTACCTGGAATTAAAGTATAATGAAATAAAAATCCTTCATCCTTCATGGCCGAGGCGTTTTATTTCTTATTTTAAAGTTTGTCTGCTAATGCTTTTCATATATATTTATATAATCTTTATATTTACACGTTTTCTTTTTTTAAACTACTGTTTGTTCTTTATGTTCATCTGTCCAGATGTTGTTGTCTTCGTCTCTAACTGTTATTTATTTCTATGGACTCCTACATTCCCAGGACAGTTACATATATTTTATTTATACTTTCTCTTGTATTTCTTTGTTTAACTTATTCCATTGTATATTTTCATACATTTATATTGAATTACATCTTTTAATAATGCACAGAGTTTATTGTCAACCACCAAGCCAAAGTCATGTGTGTGTAATAAACGTTTCTGACTCTCGTTCAATTTAAAATCGTATCCTCGTCCCATAAAGCTGATTGTGTGAAAACGAGTTCAGTCTCTCAGTATTCCTGCTTCACTGAGTCATGTGACCCAAAGCAGCCAAATGAAGGAAAACTGGTCCAAGAACATGCAGAAAAATGATAAATACCTCTGGTTCTCTGAGTCTCTGGTTCTCTAGTTCTCTAGTTCATTGGTTATCTGGTTCTCTAGGTAATTGTTTCTCTAGTTCTCTAGTTCATTGGTTCTCTGGTTCTCTAGTTCATTGGTTCTCTGGTTCTCTGGTTATCTGGTTCTCTGGTTCTCTGGTTCATTGGTTCTCTGGTTCTCTACATGCTCGGACTGACCGGTGAAGATGGGGCAGAGCTTGGCCCAGCAGGTGATCCCTCCTTCGGAGGTGTACTGGCCCAGAGCGACCTCCAGGAAGAAGACCGGCAGGCCGCCGCCGAACAGGAAGATGAAGTACGGGATGAGAAACGCACCTGCGGGGGAACGGACACCGGAGGTTAGAGATCACCGGTACCTCACCACCCTCACCTCCGCGTTGGCGTCTCGTGGAACCCACCTCCGCCGTTTTTATAACAAAGGTAAGGGAACCGCCAGACGTTTCCTAATCCGACGAAGCCTCCGGCCACCGACAGGACAAAGTCGAGCTTGCTGGCCCACTTCTCCCTCTGGGGGGCTTTGCCCTCGGCCTCGTCTTCGGGCCGCGTGCCCGGGCTCTTCCCCGGGGACGGCTTCAGGGTGTCCTTGTGGAAGTCCTTCAGGCATTGGAGCTTCTCTTTTTGTGCCATGCTGTGGACGGAAAAAACAAATCACCTGTTATTATAGTATTAGATGGAGGGGACACAGAGGTGGGCGGGGTAAAACACGGAGGGGGGCGGAGCTTGGGGGAGATAATGCCGTGAGACCAGCGACACGATACACAGAAGTAAATTGCTAATCTGGCTAATCTGAACACGGAGGTCATTCGGAGATGAGAAATGTTTTCGGGGAGCTGATGGAAACCATGACAGCGAAATCATTCAATCCACCAGTTGGAAAACTCATCTTTAAAGGCCATAGCTTCACATTATATCGCTAAAATTTTATTGTTTTACTTTACTCCTGCTTTCTTTGACCAATTCATTAAATGTATTGATCTCATGTTGTACCTCTGTCACCTGAATGTACCTGAATGCATCTTTTCTGTTACCTGTAATAGGTAGGCAGGTACAGTATGAGGATTTACATTCACTTGTCAAGTGATTGAAGTTAATTATATAGTTATTAATTCATGTTTCCTATCCTCTACTCTTGTGGGATAAAAACTTTGAAAATCAATAAACATCGACAGCAGCGCTCTGCTTCCCAGCTCGGCCTCTCCAGGTGTGTTTTTCGGCTCAGAGGGGGGCGCATTGTCACCGGAGGGGAAGAGGAAGGGAATGTTTGAAGCACGGCCTTTTATAAAACCTCGCCTGACCCGGGAGGAAAGTTTCCTCTTCCAGCTTTCCCTCCTGCAACCGAATCGGCAGCAAGTCGGGCCAATTTAGAGCCGCCGACGTCCCTCTGCATTCCCAAAGGCCGGCTGCTGCTCCCAAGAAGAGACAGCGGCTTAAGTCCATCTGAGCATCGACACTGTGACCCGCCTTTCCAAGAAAGACCGGATTTGTTAATACCGATAAAGGTATCCGATCTCCAAGTGCATGGGCCGAAGAGGAGGAAAGAACCCCTAATAGGGACTGGAATAACTGGGCTGGACGTGCCAAGACTTAAGCTCCCCAGCTGGCAAATAACAAAGGACTACCAGAGACAATGGGGACGCTGTAATTAATGGTAAGATACTAGATTCATTGAAAAAGGGGGTCTGGGGTGGCATTACGTCCTCTTTAAATTAAGAGGATCCACATCACACACTTCCCCTTTAAGACCGCTGGCACCGAAAACACAATTTAGGTCCCTTTATTTGTCACGCTGTGCAAAGAAGCCTCCAAAATATTAACACGGGTTTGGACCCCGGCTGGAAAACAAATGCGTAAAACTGTGCTATTTAAAAAGAAGAAATAACAAGCACGGCGTGTCCCGACTCAGGGACGGCGAACTCCCCACATCAGTGAGGACACACATTCCTATAGGGAAGGACTCCATCAAGCCTCCATCACACACACACACACACACACACACACACACACACACACACACACACACACACACACACACACACACACACACACACACACACACACACACACACACACACAGACACAGACACACACACACACACACACACACACACACACACACACACACACACACACACACACACACACACACACACACACACACACACACACTCCCATCATTTTCCAGGATTTCTCTCTCTTCCTGTTATGCATGGCAAGTCAACTAGAACCGCTCTCCCTTCTAGACCTCCTTACGTAACTGGATCGGTTCTTGCCCACTCTGCCTCTCATCCTGTTTCTCTCTCTCCCTCCCCCCCTTTATCTCTTCCCCCCCCCCCCCCCCCTCTTCCCCCCCTCGTCTGCTCAGCGTATGCTTTCACCTGCCGGCATGCTGTTAGCAGGTCAGATAAGACTTAAGACAAACTGTCCTTGGGATTTAAACCAGGCAGACATACTTAAACACAAATTCTTTATCCTTTATTTAAAAAGAAAAAACTCTTTCAATCTTAATTCTTTCTTGTCAAAATCCTGTCAACGTGAATCACAAAAGACAACAATGAAAATCCACTTCGCGGCTCTTTTTTCTTCCATCTATCAAACATTTAAAACACACCAAAGCGTCACAACTTCTTAAATCCATTCATGAAAAAGGGAAAAAAAACAACTCGCAAACTCTTAAGAAACACAAATCTAGTGTAGGAACTAAAAAGTAGTTTATAAAAACTTACATTTCCTTCATGGCCGCGAATATGTTTAGAGTTCCTCTCTCTCAGCTGTCACCATTCCTCTGTGCTGAATGCCTCTATGCCGACACGGGTCAGAAGAAGTGGAGCTGACAGCCGGGGGAGGAGGGGGGGACCCGCCCCCTTTGGCTAAAGACAATTAAATCCAAAGTGGAGATTGGACACCGCCTCGCTGTGACGGACACCCCAGGTACCAACGTGGAAGACTGTAAATTTCCACTTCCAACTGCTCCCTGCCCACAAACACACACACACACAGCCAAGTGGTGTGTGTGTGTGTGGGAGGGGGGAGTATGTGTCTCATACACACACACACACACACACACACACACACTTCTTGTTCATGTTGGAGACACAGAGGACAAGTCAGAGGCTGGTCCAACACTGAGGGCCGGCTTTGAATTGTGATCCTGAAGGCAGCATTGAGAGTTTTAATGGGTTTTTCTTCTTCTTTCAAACAGCACTTACCCCCCTCCTCCTCCCCCCACCCCCCACACACACTTTAGTTTTTCTCACACACACACACACACACACACACACACACACTGATGGATCCTGGACATTGCGGACACTCCCCCCTCCCTTTCTGTAATTTTCATGATATGCGGTTCGTTATCTGAGAAATGTAAACAAGTACAGTATGGACGGTGTAACAACTCCTAATAACCCCCCCCCCCCCCACCCCCCCCGGTCCGTGGGTCTGTCTCGATGCCGTGACGGCCCCGGGTGCTCACAGTGGAGGGACAAAGGACCGGCATGCAGGAATTCCTCTGCAGGATTTACACAGTCAAATGGGAGGGAGGGGGGAGGGGAGGTCAAAGGTCAGCTGATGACAAGCCGTGGTCTAAACACACACACACATACATCTTTGACGCCTCTTAGCTTTGCATGTCATATTTTCCCAGTGCCATGCTCTGGATTTGAGGGGGAAGAGAGAGAAAGAGTCACATGACTCCGTGATGAACTTATTGTTGACTAACAGAGTGGAAGACATACAACTCGTTCTTATCACAAGATATGAGCCTTAAAACATATTTATTTATAGTAGCATGGAGTGTTTTTTGTTATCAATAATCCTCATGAATATAATGGATAAGCAGGTAAAAGACATGTAATAGAGTCTAAGTTCATAACATGACATCACTGTATTGTTATGCAGCCTTCAAACACTTTACGGAATCCAAAATATAAGATGATATCTAGTCTTATATCACGATATCAATATGATAACTAGTACAGCGTGACTTCACTCATCCATTCATTTAATTATAGCTCGTGGGTGTGGAGGGTGACACACACACACACACACACACACACACACACGCACATCACATGTCACTGTGAAGTCGGGGCTGTGCCTGAACGCACCACAGCAGACCTCCAACAAAAAACCATCAAAGTGAAACGAGGTTTATCAGCTATAAACACAGGAAACCGGGTTCAAAGGCCAAAGCGGAGTCGTTTCTGTTTCACGAGCGAAACAATATTTGCTTAAGTAGTTTTGTTTGTTTAAGCTTCAGAGTTAAAGCGCCATGAGTTATTATTTATGTGATGTAGCGGAAGCTTTATGGGAATAATGAGCACACAGCATCATGTTAAAGAAAGAAGAAAAAAAAAAGAGCGAATGTGTTTTGTTTATGTCAGAGAATGAAATCAATGAAATCAAAACACGGCGACGAATGACGAGAGTTTCAAATCAAAAATCAAAACCTTAAAATAAAAATAGCGATATCTTAAAAAGCGGGTTTGCATCACTGTTTCTGTCCGTCTCGCGCTCTTTTCTTGTTCTTGTAATAAAGCAGTGTTTAGCATCATTTGGTAAACAAGGAGCGGGTTACCTGAGCGGCTGGTCCTCCTCGTGTTTATGCAGCCTGCGTGTAAACGGAGTGAAACCATTTAATATCAGTTTGAGTGGAAAATCACCAGCTTCTCCATGCAACAGCTTCTTAAAGCGACAGACGCCCTCCGCCCGCCCCGAGGAGCGATCAGATGGATAGATAGATAGATAGATAGATAGATAGATAGATAGATAGATAGATAGATAGATAGATAGATAGATAGATAGATAGATAGATAGATAGATAGATAGATAGATAGATAGATAGATAGATAGATAGATAGATAGATAGATAGATAGATAGATAGATAGATAGATAGATAGATAGATGAAAAACACTCAATATATACAACCAAACAGTTAAAAACAATAAAGAAGTGCAAAAATGCAAAGTATCGTTGGTGTATAATGTTTTATAGATCAATAAGCAAGCAGCTTCATTTATGCAACATTAGAGTCATACTTTTTTATTTCTTCATGTATTAATTCACTTGCATCAGTTATTTCCCAGCATGCTGCAGCGTGTCTCTCTGTTCCAGCCGAACAGACGAATGAAGATAATCTCGTGTCTCGGGTACTCCGGCTCACCTCGTTGTGTTAATCTGGAGCCTCGGCCACCGACAGATGGCTGTCCACCTGCTTTACGTCATGTACTGCAGGTGAAACACCACGATGGAGGCACCAACCAACCACACCGAGCCCATTACAAGGTCCATCACACGCCTTCATACACCTTTGACACCTCTTGGTTTTGCATGAAGCCATAATCCATCATATTTTATTATTTTAGGGTGCATAACCTTTTGACAGACTCCGTAATAACGTGAAATCTTTGAGGCGTTGGTTCATTGCAGAGTTCACTTCATGCCGACTAACAGCATGCTGTCAAAGTGGATCTGGTAGATCTGCTATTTGAAGCCTGTTCTGACTCATATTCTGGTCATATAGGGACATGTCAATCATTCATACCTCTGAGAGGGTATGAATCACAAGATATGAGCCATAAAATGTCTTAAAGGATGCATATAGCACAGGGATGGGTAACATGTATCACGGTATGTTAAGTATATTGTAAAATCATCTGGATGGCAGCCATATATGCATATATATAAATATATATTCATTGAGCCTGAAAGCCTTTCATTGTGCAATTTTATGGAGAACCCCCACACACTCAAATAAAAACGACAGGAAAGGACAGAGTGTTTGTTCCTCGTTTCTATGCCGCTTGCACATTTCCTCATTAGCCTCAGAAGCAACATTTCATGTCCGCGTCGCACAAAGAGAAGTGCGTCTCAAAGCCCGGTCGCCTCCAGTTTCAGCGGCGGTTCTCCCCGCGGAGAACAAAAGCTCCGTCGGCAGGACAACTGCTTTCTGATGGCCGAGGGTGAAACGGCTAGGAAACAGGAAAGTAGAAGAGTAGAAAAAGGAGGAGAAGAAGAAGAAGAAGAAAAAAAAAACACCCGCAAGTTTGGAGGCTCGCTGTTTGTAACTGTGACAGAAACCAACCTTGAATCTCAAGTAGCTCCACCAGGCCGGCTGTGTCGGGTCACAACAGCAGCCGGTCACGCGGTAAACATCCGTAAAGATGAAGCCATGCTGATAACGCGGCCTTTACAACTCCCACGAGGCCGTAGTCCTGTGAGGAGACCAGGTCGCTGATGACTCAAAGGATTATAAATGTTATTCACGTGGAACTGTTCTGTGACAAGTTGTGAACATTTTGTATCGATATATTTGGACTTTGGTTCAGATCGTTGCCGTAAATTCTGAAAAAAACAAACAGAAAACATCTTTTTTCCAAAGTCGACATTCCCTGCATGCAAAGCATCAATCAGAGCCCTGCATTAAGACCGAACAACCAATCAGGTTCTCTGAGCCGTGTGCCGTTGTATAGAAGTCTATGCTTCATGTGTTGAAGCTGCATTCTCTCCCCTGACCACCAGGGGGCGACTCCTCTGGTTGTATAGAAGACTATGCTTCATGTGTTAAAGCTGCATTCTCTCTCCTGACCACCAGGGGGCGACTCCTCTGGTTGTATAGAAGTCTATGCTTCATGTGTTAAAGCTGCATTCTCTCTCCTGACCACCAGGGGGCGACTCCTCTGGTTGTATAGAAGTCTATGCTTCATGTGTTAAAGCTGCATTCTCTCTCCTGACCACCAGGGGGCGACTCCTCTGGTTGTATAGAAGTCTATGCTTCATGTTTTAAAGCTGCATTCTCTCTCCTGACCACCAGGGGGCGACTCCTCTGGTTGTATAGAAGTCTATGCTTCATGTATTAAAGCTGCATTCTCTCTCCTAACCACCAGGAGGCGACTCCTCTGGTTGTATAGAAGTCTATATAAATGACTCTACTTCTCTGTAGATGTATTCTCTCAGTGAACATTGTGAACATGAGCTTTCTAAAAGCCGTTCAAGGTCAAGGTCACGCTCCGGCCGCCTGACTGTTTACATCTGAGGAGCTCGGGGCGGAGGAAGTTGTCCCGGATAGATTTAGCCCGTCTTCTGTCAGCGGCCTGTCTGGGGTGACATGGTCACATGGGTCACATGGGTCACATGGGTCACATGGTCAAATGGGTCACATGGGTCACATGGTGACGCCCTAATCCTGCCTCGCATGGGGGCGTGGTTTGTATCTGCCTAGCTGGCCAACCTTGTGACTCACCTTTTAAAGGTAGTGGAAAAACAGAGCACACGGGGTGCACGATTGTGTTGTTGTTTGTGTTGTTGTTTGTGTTATTGTTTGTGTTGTTGTTTGTTTTGTTGTTTGTGTTGTTGTTTGCAGAACGTGTAAACACTTTCTCAGCGTCTCAGTTGACTAATCAGACCACAACTCGCCTGCTCTGTCCGTGACCCGGCGGCTGACACGATGGGGCGTGTCCCATGTCACCGTGTGGAGGGCTCACACACTTCAAGGTGATCCCATAAAGAGATCTTCTTGGTGGGAACCTCTCGTGTGACGTAGCTCTGTCGTCTCTTACGTAACAGCTGGACTACACTGTATTTAACCAGGTCCTGAATCTGTAAACTCCTCCTTCCTGTGGCCCAAAACGCCTCCACGTGTTGTGTTGTGTCATTGTGTTGTGTTGTGTGTCATTGTGTTGTGTTGTGTGTCATTGTGTTGTGTTGTGTGTCGTTGTGTTGTGTGTCATTGTGTTGTGTTGTGTGTCATTGTGTTGTGTTTGTCTTTTTTATGCTCGACAGAGTGAGACATGAGATGGAGACAGTTTATCAGGTCAGTCTCCAGCTAATGAGCTTACTCTCTCTCTCTCTGTCTCTTTCTCTCTCCCCTCTCTCTCCATCTCTACCTCTCTCTCTCTCTTTCCCCCTCTCTCTCTCTCCGCCTCTCTCCCCCTCTCTCTCATGTCTTCATATCAACACTCAGAGACAGACGTCGTTAAACTTGATTTCAGACAGTAAACACAAAGAAGATGTAAATCCTCCAATAAAAGAAGAATTAAGAGCTTTACGTACTTTAAACAGTTAAAGACAAAACACAGAGACACGTTGTACATACTGTGTAAGGCACCAGCATTTCTATGACTACCTTTATGTATAATTATGTTTGTATTCTTTTTTTTCTTAGTTTGTGACCCGCATGTTATCAGTATTTATGTTCTCTTGTCAGGTTCTTCTTTCTCATTTAAATGACCCCAAGGACAATTATATCTATTATAATTGTGTGTATATATATATATATATATATATATATATATATATATATATATATATATGTCTCTTGAACTTAAACTACATGTATTCAAAATCAAGTAAAAGTACTTATTATGGAGTATATTGTCAATTATATTATTGTGTTATTAAAACATTTTTACAGACTTTATTTAACAGCATCACATTTTATTAACTCTTTTGTATGTAAAATCATAATTTGCATAATTTTCATCTTACTGTATCTGCTGGGAGGCTCGGAGGGTTCTGGTCATACTGTATCAAACAAAATCAAAGATTTGAGGAGCAAGACCTGTACTTATCATGTGATATTCATATATATATATATATATATATATATATATATAAAAATATATAAATAAAATAAAAAACAAATATATACATATATATATATACATATGGAATACTCATATAGCTTTCTCCATCTGTTCCACCTGTAATGAATCCTACATGTGAGCAAGATATAGAAAACCCCGTCACGGTTGAGATATTCGTTCCAGGAAAGACGTTCCCACGAGCGGCCGAGACCCGGAGCCACGTGTCCTGTTCACGGCATGAAGTCCACCTCCATAACGACGGGAACCACTCGAAGAACAGGAATAAGTCAGTGATGTCGTATGGAGAGGGAAACTAACGTGCTCAAAAGAAGGAGGAAAAACCAAACAGGGTAAATAACCTTTATTGTGAATTACATTGGACTGGTGGAGTCAAGATCCAGGACTCCTCACCCTCAGCTGACCGCTTCATGATTGAACAAAAAAAAAAAGAAGTGAAGAAATAGGAAATAATCCGAGCAAAACATGTTTTGTAAGCACTGTGCAGTCACATGACTTGAGTGTGAGTCAACACTGAGTCAGTTTCAGTGTCTTCTGCAGAAAGAGGCTGCAGCTGGAGGACATCTGCAGCTCGAAGGTGGAAAACTCAGTTTAGAGCCAGCTGAGAAGTTAACATGTAACATTAGAAACGATGACTGACACTAAAGTTAGAGTTATGAGTTATCACATGGAAACAGCATTAAGAGAGGAAATCAAGATAAAGGAAACATCTGGTTTGCTTGACAGGCTGCACAGATGTTTTCTTTTTTTTTGTTGTCACTGGGCCAAGAAACAGACCACGAGATATGACTGTTATTCATGTTCACGGGCAAAACAAAGTTTTGCAATCAATGTGGAGAAAAACAAGAGCGAGAGTTCCCGCCCTTAACGGCGATGCATGCTTTGCACTGAATGTTCAAATATCTCAGTTTAAGTCAGGATGGTGGTTTCTGGGAACCATGTGCATCACATTTTATGACAATGCATCCGATAGTTGTTAGAAAACTGCAAATGTGGTGATTAAAAAAAAATAGTCAAAGGATCACAAACGTCATCGGGTTTCATCCTCTGAGGAGCGGGAACGTTGGCACCAAATTTAGCGCCATTCCATCCAGTAGGAACGAGAACATTTAGACAAAGAACGGTAAATAAAGTTGCCACAGGATCTGGTTTCAGTGACAAGTTAATCTAGTTAATAGATTCAGTTTGTGAGTTTATGCTTTGCACTTTATTCCTTTTATTTGATAAAGATTACTGATGTTTGTTTATGGTCTGGCCCCTGGACAGAGTGAACCTGCACTAGACTACAGGAAAGCCAGGGTTCCTCCTCTGGGTTCACGGGAAGAAAACTATAAAAATACACTGCAATTAAATGCAATTTAATTAATATTTTCATATCTCAAAGAGGGTTTACAATCCAAACAGCGTACGACCTCCTCTGTCCCATGTGTCCCGTTATGTTTGAGTTATTTGTTTGGAGTTATCACTATTTCCTGTTTTATTTTGTCTTACTTACCTCTCATTTCAGGTCACTTCACTTCACTTCCTGCGTGTGTGTGTGTGTGTGTGTGTGTGTGTGTGTGTGTGTGTGTGTGTGTGTGTGTGTGTGTGTGTGTGTGTGTGTGTGTCCGTGTCCTACACCTGTGATCGTCTGGCTCCGCCCTGATTGATCCCACCTGTGACCGTCTGGCTCCGCCCCTGATTGATCCCACCTGTGATAGTCTGGCTCCGCCCCTGATTGATCCCACCTGTGACCGTCTGGCTCCGCCCCTGATTGATCCCACCTGTGACCGTCTGGCTCCGCCCCTGATTGATCCCACCTGTGATCGTCTGGCTCCGCCCTGATTGATCCCACCTGTGACCGTCTGGCTCCGCCCCTGATTGATCCCACTTGTGATCGTCTGGCTCCGCCCCTGATTGATCCCACCTGTGACCGTCTGGCTCCGCCCCTGATTGATCCCACCTGTGATCGTCTGGCTCCGCCCCTGATTGATCCCACCTGTGCCTCATCACCTCCCAGTGTATTTAAACCCAGTGATCTCCTTTCTCTGTTAGGCAGAGTAGCAGGTGGAGGGATGCCGGTCCCAGAGAGGACAGAAGGGCAACAATCACGTGTGCACAACAGCAACACAACACAGTCAATATATAGGATATAAATTATTCATATAATGAGAGTAAAGAAATCAGGATAATGATGGAAAAGTCACAACTGCTAATAACAGCAGCATCAGTGGATGTACCAGAATGACGATGAAAAAATAAAAGCATTAAAGGCAGCAAATAAAGTTTGTGTACTGACATTTCAAAGTAAAAGTCCTGTTTCCACGCGGCTATAAGGGTTGACTTAGTCAACACAGTCTCCATGGACACGATGGAGTGAGGAGAAGATAGAAGTCCATTCCTGAGCACCGTGTAAATATCCGCTCGGTTCCCACCCAGGACCAAACACAGCGGGTCGCTTGGCAACAACCGTGAAACGCTCGCAAAGGGAGCTCGCCGGGGTCACGGGGGGTCAGCCTCCGAGACGCCGGGCTGGGAGCCAACGGGGATTTGTCCTTAAGAAGCTCACTTCAACGGCACTTTTAATGTGTTTGGACGGCGCAGCTCCCTGTCGGGGTTCAGGGCCCGGGACCTGAACCCGGGGTTCCTCTAGTCCTCACCTCCAGAGACTCTTTGAAACGAGAGCGATGAAGCCAACGGAGATGCAATTATAAACCGCACACGCACGCACGCACAAATCACCGCTAACATGTAACGGCGCCCCACTATTTACTGCCCTTCTTCTGGTCTTTGTGGACCGGTGATGAACGAGTGATGTGAGAGATGGACGGACCGGCCCATTCAGGGGAACGTTCCCA
Organism: Cottus gobio; assembly: GCA_023566465.1. Lineage (NCBI taxonomy): Eukaryota > Metazoa > Chordata > Actinopteri > Perciformes > Cottidae > Cottus > Cottus gobio. The sequence goes on along the minus strand of CM042215.1, from coordinate 2,848,626 downwards.
TGAATCCTCTGCGATGGATTCACTGCTTTCCCACAACGCATGAAGAGGTCTGAGGCCATTCATAACTGAGAAATGGCGCCACCTGCAGGCGGCTTGGGGACTTAACGTGTAAAGATTTAAAGTTACTGGGAGGAACGTTGAACTGGTCATGAACTGGTTGACCGGCATAGGTGAACAGGACATAGCAGGAACATAAAGTTATTCTTCATGCGGGTCATTGGCGCCATCAGGTCCTGCAGGTTCCCCCAAACAGACTCCACACTGCTTGAGGCCCAGACCGTATTGCTGGAGGGAACCAGAACCAGAACCAGAACCAGGACTGAGCGGAGACCGTCAGACCCCTTGCTGCAGTAAAATGAAAATTTTTCTAAAGGGAGTCTGGTCCATTTTAATCTGGATAAATGCTGTAAACTTTCACGTTTTCTAGAGAGTAAGATTTATAGCATATAGTGTTGAGGTTCCCAGAGGTCATTACAACTCAAAATATGTAAGTTTTTCCAAATAATGTACATTAAAAATAGAGTTTTCTAAGTTTTTAAAAAGGTGGGAGGTAAACTGATGAGGTACCAGTACAGCTGAGGGGTCAATAATCTCGCAGATATTTGCTAAAACCAAAATGATTACAGATGATCCCGTGAGAACATTCATGAAAGTATAGTTTCCATGCCGGACCAAAGTGGTCAACAGTGACTTTGCTTCCAAAATAAAATGTCATCATGAATTATGGAAGTCAAACCAATGAAATGCAAAATTCATTAAAAACACAACTCCTGCCTGCAACGCCTCGTTTATTTGCCCGCAGCAGGAGATGTTCCCACTTCCTCCTCTTGTGGATTTTACATGCAAACATTTCAGTAACAGCTTTAGAGGTTTGTCGCTTACAAGGCAGCAGGAAATGACACGTTTCTTTTTTATTTAAAGGGTTAAATTAAAGGGTAGGAATATATTAAAGGGGAATAAGTTCAAGAATAATAATAGTAATGAAGAAAGTGTCACACAGGAGCAACGCTACAGGTCGGATGGGGTCCGACAAAGAATAAAAGTTGCATGTGTCTGCGCATGAAATACATAATAAAACTATATTCTAGAATATTTTCCAGATGAAGTAACTGAACTTTTACACATATTTTTACCCAGAGGTATCAAGTACTCGTTTGGCTTTCACGGAGTAATACAATAAAATCCCATATGAGAGCTCGTGTTGAATTGTTTTGGGGCCAAAGTACAGTTTAAAAGAGCGAAATACCCTTTAAGCTTAAAATAATGCCTAAAACAAACCCACGCATGTGTAAACACATCATACACAACATCCTCAAACTCCGTGCTACCAAATGTCTTTTGATATGTCTTACTTTAAAAAATCATTTACAGGTGGAGTCGGCGATTCTAATCCGGTTCTCCTCCCATGTGAAAGGTCGTGGTTCACGCCATCGGCCACAGGGGGGCGCTCGTGCTCGTGCACGGACTTGAATGGATGAACGTGGAGCCGGGAGGCTGAATTCAAAGTAAAGGATTCTTTGGGGATTTCTCCAGAATCGCAGACTCCGCCTTTAAGAGCTGTAGGCATCGGAAAACATTCACCTGCAAATATATATTCTGTACAATATACCGTAAACAAAATAAAAAACCCACGGACCCAAAGCCGTAAACGCCTCAAACCTCAGCAGTAAATATTGATGCTGCAGAGCAGCTCCTCCAGGGCCTCCAGCTTCTGATTGGCCTCCTCGATGGCGCTGTAGGTCTGCACGTTGCCCGTGATGTGGTAGCGGATCTCGTCCACCAGGGGGACGGAGTCCGTCTCCTGCCGCTCCTCCACCGACGCCGCCTCCTCTTTGATGATCTCCGCGAACTCCGCCTGCTCCACCAGCTGCGACAGACAGGTTAGACAGGTGTGAGGGGGCGTGTCCATCCAGAGCGCCCACCCGAGCTCGTAGGTGTTGAAGCTAGCGCTTGTAGCTCACAGGCGCTAATCTAGAAGTTTTTTTTTTTAATGCCTTTTATACGGTTTTTGCATAAATATGATGACACAAGTTTACTTTTAGTGTTTTTTCATAAAAGCCAATTACTTTTATAGGAGCGCTTGTTTAAAGGAACAGTTTTTTGCATTTTGGGAATACGCTTATTTGTTAAATGTCTTTCTGCTAAAGATGAAGCCCGAGCTAGGACATGGTTAGCTTAGCACATAGAGGAGCAACAACTAGCTTGGCTCTGGCTAAACATGAAAAATTTAAAATAAATCCGCTACCAGCACCTCACCAATTAACACGTTAAATCTTGTTATTTCTACAAAATCAGAAATGTCCAAATGAGAAATTGTAGTTTTATGGGGTGTTGCATGTTTCTTCAAGCTAATTTGGCTCCAGATTGATATTCAACGCATGGCCACGAGGTGTTGTTGTGTGATCCCAGACGCTGTTGTGAATAAAGCTGTTGTAAATAAAGCTGTTGTAAATAAAGCTGTTATAAATAAAGCTGTTGTAAATAAAGCTGTTGTGAATAAAGCTGTTGTGAATAAAGCTGTTGTGAATAAAGCTGTTGTGAATAAAGCTGTTGTGAATAAAGCTGTTGTGAATAAAGCTGTTGTGAATAAAGCTGTTGTAAATAAAGCTGTTGTAAATAAAGCTGTTGTGAATAAAGCTGTTGTGAATAAAGCTGTTGTGAATAAAGCTGTTGTGAATAAAGCTGTTGTAAATAAAGCTGTTGTAAATAAAGCTGTTGTAAATAAAGCTGTTGTAAATAAAGCTGTTGTAAATAAAGCTGTTGTAAATAAAGCTGTTGTAAATAAAGCTGTTGTGAATAAAGCTGTTGTGAATAAAGCTGTTGTGAATAAAGCTGTTGTAAATAAAGCTGTTGTGAATAAAGCTGTTGTAAATAAAGCTGTTGTAAACGAAGCCGCAGCAGGACTCACCCGCTCGATGATCCTGGCCATGAACACCGTGCAGTTGTCCTCCAGCCTGGAGAGGCGGAACAGCTTGGCCATCTTCCACATGTACAGGACGTTGTCCTCGCAGATCGTCCTCGTCAGCGTCTTCCCACAGAGGCGCTTCAGCCCGGGCAGCAGGTACATGTCGGCCACGCACAGCACGTCGAACACGATGTCTGTTATCAGCTGCACATGCAAATAAATACATACATAATCAGCCAGCTGTCCCAAAAATTACCAAACTTTCCCAAAAATTTGATTGTAGTTTTTGGTCGATGTTGCCACCGAATTTACATTTTAAATATTGAGTATGTTGCATTGGTCTGAAGACGCATTATAACTAAGATTATTTGATAGTTATTGCATTTTCTTATTTTCAAACATTAAAACAATATATTAGGAGAGCAACATACACATGTGGTCAAATTAAACAAGGATTTAATTGTACTGCTGTCGCAGCATGAACACATATTTAAACACATATGTATTTAACAAAAGGCACACAAAAAAAGAATAAAAAAATAAAATAAAAATAAAAAACTATTTATCCATTATAGTGTGAAATAAATGTTTTGCTGCTGGTCGTTATTGGCCGATAACCAATAGAAATCTCAGATAATGTCACATCGTAAACAACAGAAGGGGCACTAGCAACGTTAGCTTCACCGGAGCTAACGGCTAACGTGCGGAGGCTGCATTCAGTTACATTAGGATGCGTTCATGCTTCAGGATAAATGAGCATTTGGTTATTATGATGAGTACAAAGACAACAGGAAGAACCTATTTTTCTAAATCAACCCTTGAACTGCATATTTAAAACCCCGCTCCCTTGACACACTTTTTTTTCTTTTTAACGAGCTCATGCTGAACAACAGGAAATCAGTTTGTCGGCTAAACAAATCGGTCCATAAAAGCTGGCGCTTCCGTTTTTATTGTGTCTCTTACGACTCCTCCGCTGGTAAACTATTTTTTTAAACATAGTTTGGATGCTCACAACATAAACCAGACAGGAGCCGGTCCCTCACCTCCGTGTCGTCGGTGTAGATGTAATACATGACGTGGATGAAGATCTCGTGTGAGATGTTGTGCAGCGTGATGACGGGGGTGCCGGGCTGGGACTGCAGCTGCTCCCCCTCACTGAAGTGGTCCTCCAGCAAGGCCTTGAAGTAATCGCTTCGGCCGCAGAAAAATGCCTGGAGACACAAACACGGCAATAAAAAAACGACTTTGAGTGACGGGGGGGGGGGGGGGGGAGGTGTTGTGCAGGTTTTCTGGTTCGCACCTTGTGGCACAAGAAGTTGTAGCCGTTGACTCTGAAGCAGATGTCGGGGAAAGTAGGGAAGCGGTCGACTCTGTTGAAGGGAAGCTCTCCAAACCCGACCTGTCAACAGAAACAAGGCTCATTGAGCTGCGACTCAGACGCCGTCGCCTGCTTTCCCTCCTCCTGCCGCCGGGTCCTTACTCTGAGTTCAGTGGGAAGAGCACAGTCTGCTAGCTGAGCCATCTCCTCCTGCAGCTGGCAGCTGTGAGGCTCCAGGCTGAGCACCTTCACACAGATCCCCGGCTTGTTGGACACTTAGTGCGAGGACGGGAAGAAAGAAAGAAGAGACAGACGTCACTAAAGTAGTCTATTCTAGGCACCGATCACGCTATGATATCGTCAACAACAACACGTGTCACGCGCCACCCGATCCCTTCTGCACATGTGCAGACTTATGAGCTGGTTATGTTCCGCTTACCAAATTCATACAGCTGTTTGCATTTGTTCTCCAGCTCCTCTATGAGGCCTTCCATCTTGCACTGTTTAGCGAGTCGTCTGCAGTCCTCCACGAGGCTTATATCGATATCCATCCGTCCTGTAACGTTCAGCGGGGAAAACGGTACAATACTGTAAACCGAAAAATTTGGATTTGCCATGAAAATGAAATGTTTTTTTTGTTTTTTTTACTACTAGGGATGTAAATTTCCTGCAAAGTCCTCAAACTGAAGCCAACGTAGAAGCCTTGATATTCACAGCTCACCTGTATAGGAATATTGCAGGATGGCTCCGAAGGCCGAAGGGTTGATCTGAAAATGGAAACGTCTTTTAATCCGAACAGATCGACACAACCCGCCTGCATCATAGACACGACCGTCCAATAACAAAGCTGATAACACACAGCATGACAGATTATACTATATATATATACGTATATAAATAATGCATATGTTTCTCTACCAAAGGGTGCTTGAGGGTGATCAAGGTCTTCCCGTTCCACTTGGTCTCAAACATCTCGGTGAAGTACTCCGAGCGGGCGCTGAGGACGCACCGGTGGGCCGTGAATATTTGCCCGTGAACCAGGAACTTGACGTCGCTGTGCGGGCCCTGCTCCAGCAACCTAGAGCAGAGGGAGGTTGTTTCACTTCCTGTCTCCTGCCCCTTTAAGAGGAAGTGGATCTTCTCCCCGATTGGCCCACTCACATGTGCAGGAAGTAGTTGAAGTCGTCGCGCTGCATGGCGCGCACGCTGATGCACTTGTAGTCTCTGAGCAGCCGCCGGACCGAATCGCTCAGAGAGCCGTACATGCACCGCTCGCCATCAAACGTGTTGGCTTCACACTTTGCTCCTGAAACGACAACAACAACAACAAATACGTGATTTATAAAACAGAACTTTTCATGCGCAACATGACATCACACTATGGTAGTTTTACTGCTTTTATTTCTATTATTATTTGTATCCCCGCCAAGAGAAACGTGCGCGAGTGAGTGACTGTGCACCTCCGTGTCCGTCCACAGCTAATCTCGCATTTAGCAAACTGCAGAATACCTCAGGTGGCAGTTATGAGCTGAAGGACCGCTCGTGCATCACTTTTTTATTGCCTGTTTTTATTCTGCCACTGACCCGTGAAGCCAGACAGGCCTGTGCACGGTGCACGAGGCTCTGCAGGTGGTCGTAACTTAGAGCTCACTGGGCGGTTTAAGAGTCTCAGACGTGTCTGTGCTAAACATTTACTGATGAAAGCAGAGAAAGAAAGACATTTTTAGATTTGTATTCTTGACTTCTGTCTTTACAAAGCTTCTGTAAAAGGCACTTTACGCAGAGACACCCGGCAGAGATCTGCACTGCACTGAGAGCACCGATCTGCGTGCGTTACTTAATTATTCATTAATTATGTATTAACACCTTACCATTAGCCAACAGGTACTGGACCAGCTCCTCGTGGCCACAGAGACAAGCGTAATACCTGAAGAACAAGAGCGTTAACTTGATGATGTCATGTTAGCCAGTAGGAAGTAGATAGATAAATAGATTTGAATATAAAAATGCAAAATATATAAAAAAATAAGTTGTACTTACAAAGGGGAGCTGTCCCATTTATCTCTTACATTGAGTTCCACGTCCCGCTGCTCAACAAGGTACCTTAGAGAGGAAATAAAAGGGATGAGAGGTCATAAGAGCGAGGGGCCCCTCCACAATTGATTGTGCAGTGTTTGGTGTTGGCATCGAACATGCGAGCTGTTAGTGTGTCTGCGCCCTTCCTCCTGACCATCGTCACCTGGCGTGTGTCTCAGAGTCTGCTTGAGTTATGCTGTTATCAGGACTTCTCATCCTTCATTCCTCATGCAGGGTCAGGACTACATGTGTGAAACAGGCATTTGGGTCTAATCACCAACGTGAAACCCGCATGACGTGAACACAGGACTCCACCCTGCACGTGCACGTGCGGAGCTTCCAGGTATGTCATTATTATTTTTTTTTTTTGTAATGATGCGTTCAGGATCCTGCTCAAGCTCCGGAGACGGACAAGTTACTAGAAGTGTTCCAAGCGCTTTCGCGCGGTGTGGAGGAGCTCTAGTGTGCACACATGCTCAGATGTGATGATCCACAGTGGGTTAGCGGACCCGCACGCAGCGACACAGCGTGGGTCCGTGTTTAGGGAGCACTGCAACACACGTCTCTTTAATCCCGCGGATTGAGCTGCAACACCGGACACCTCTATGTTGTTGCATGTATTATTGTTATTATTGTATTATTTGACGTGGACCTGTGCGTAAAACCGAGCAGCTGATTTGCGCGTAAACGTGAGCTACGTCACAGCCCGTGTTTACCTCCCGAAAACAACGCAGAGTTGAGCTGCAAGCTTCAGTCCTGCAGCGGAACCTCCGCAGGAGGCCGAGGGAAGCAGCTGTTGTGTGTTTTAAAAAAGCACAGTGTGGAATAACGTTGTGTGCAGCAGCGATCATAACACACACGCACGCACGCACACACACGCACACACACCGAGCATGCAGCTGACCAGCTGGTTACCTGACTCTGCAGACGTCGCCCTTTCTGCAGCTACTAAACAGGTCGTACACGTCCATGATCGCCGCGGTGTTCTCGGTCCCCTGCGAACCATCGAGACGGCCCGGTTACCGGACAGGTGAGCGCGAGGACCCGGTGTGAGCTTCAGGGGGAGGAGGTTGTCCCGCTGCTGCTGTCGCTGCTCACCTTGTTTGGTTGGGTTTGTTTTGGGGGGGTTGTGTTGTGTTTTTTTTTTGCACGGTTGTTTACGAAGCTGCTCGATTCCTTCAGGGGGCGGTGGAAGTGCTCCGGGAGTCACGTGATCCAGAGCGCGTCTACTTCACGTGCTGTCGAGAATAACGGGGAATCTGACGACTGTTCGATGTGTGTTATTTCCCTGCAACACAAACAAGGTGTGTACCGCTGCAATTTGTCTTGAGAACATCACATACGTGTTAATTTGACAACAAGTTGTATTTGTTGTCACGTCAGACCGCCGGAAGCAGAGGCAGCTTGAGAGAACGCAGAAGAACGGAGCTCACGCAGGGACCCTGAATGCAGCACACGTCATCGCGTTCCATCGACCATCAACTTGTTCAAAAGTATATTTATCTTCATCATCTGATCCAAGAAATTATGAAACAGTTTACCCTAGTTTGAATTCATTTTGTTTGTATATATAATTATTGTTGTATTTATTTATATATATATTTATACATATATATTTTTTTATATTTATATATATAATCTAATTTATATTTGTGTGTATGTGTATTATACCATCTACCTACATATGTTCTGTATATGCTGCTAATTCATACCTGAATTAATAAAACACTTCTTGAAATACGTATTTGTTCTTTTTAAAGTTTGCAGATTTACGTATCATAATAAACTCGTTCATCTCACTGCTTTAGTTTTTATCTGGAAGACAAACTGCATCTCCATCCTCTCACTGGGCCACTAGCAGCCTCAATGCTTCATATCAGGGTCAAATCACAATCAAGGGGTTCGTGTATGAAACCATTTTTTATACATTTTTGCAATATAAAATCCAAATTATACAAAAAATAAAAACATCCAGTCGTGTTTGAGATCTTCGGCTCATTGTTGCAGTGTGACGAGCCGCTGTTTCAACAAGGAGATCTGGAGTCCAAGTTTTTCTTGCTCCAACAGGAGATTTTCCTTCTGCAGTTGCAACACATCACCCTGCAGGCTTTCTACACACACACACACACACACACACACACACACACACACACACACACACACACACACACACACACACACACACACACACGTTTCTTTTGTTTTCACGAGGCCAACACCTTGACTCACAACACTCATTATCATATTTCACATATTTTACAGGTGTTTTTATAATCTTAGGATGTTCATGCACAAAAAATGCAAAATGTTGTTTTAAACTGAAAGATAATCACTTTCTGGACCAGAAAAGCTTGTGTGCATTTCAAAAATAACTATTAATGTCAAATCTAAATGAATTAAATAAAATAAAAACTCTAATGCACTTAGAATACTATGACAGTGTGTGTAAGTCTGTAAGTATAAGTAAACATAAAAAAAGCAGAAATGGACAAATATTTGTTTCTGTTCGTGGCCTAAGGGCCAACTTAAAATATTATGATGTAAATGTGAGATGAATTGTCAAATATTAAGAATTAACAAAGCAAACAGGCAGAAATAGTAAAATACTGCTTTGTGCCAAGATAATTTCACTAAATTTAGTCGACACCTAGTGCAAACAAAGTTACATCAGATATGAAAAGATATGAAATATCTGAAACATAAAATAACCTCCGTGTGTGATTTGGTAGTTTTCCAGTCAGAAACAAAAAGTTTCGTCTGATGTCAAACAGTAATAACAGACCATCTCTGCTCAGCTGTGGAGTGAAACTAATCAGGTAAAGGGAGGGCGAGGGGCGGCTTCCCCCTGAGCTTTGTCTGAAGGGAGGAGCACGATCTCAGGCTCTGGAAACCTCTCGTCTACATGATAATCCTGCAGGTCCTTTCATTTTGGCATGAAACCAAAATAAATGTGTGCTGATGTTTTTTTAATGTCTTATCAGTGATGGTTGACGCCTTCTTGGTTCTGACCTTTCTCGTATTTCTGAATTCCAGCACGCCCGCCGCCCGTCTGAATTCCAGCCAAATGACAGAAACAAAGCATCTTCCTGCGTGCAGGTGGGAGGACACCTGGCAGACCGGTTCACCCGCATTGGGGATCTACATAACTCCACTATCTCGGCACACCCAGCGCAGCCTATAAAGCAGGACCCTGAAGATAAGGCGATGCTCAGACTCTCTCTCTCAGCCGTCACCCATCCTCCCTCCCTGCCTGCCTCCAGCACCACCATGAGTTTGAGGACCAAGCGAAGCAGCCGCCCGGGACAGCGCGGGTCCCCGGGGGGCTTCAGCAGCGTGTCCCTGGGGTCCTACTCCATCCCCAGGGTCAGCCACGGGACCAACCAGGCGGGCTCCATCACCGCCGTGACCGTCAACAAGAGCCTGCTGACCCCGGTTGACATACACATCGACCCCGCCGTGCAGGTGGTCCGCAACCAGGAGAAAGAGCAGATCAAGAGTCTGAACAACCGATTCGTCTCCTTCATCGATAAGGTGAGAGAAGCTGATTTAACTCATAACCCCCGAGGAGACGTTCACGTCCTCTGATCTCTGATCGGGTTGGTTTCCTGCTCCCCGGGCCGCAGGTCAGATTCCTGGAGCAGCAGAACAAAGTGCTGGAGACCAAGTGGAAGCTGCTGCAGGGCCAGACCGCCGCCGCCTCCAACGTGGAGCCCATGCTGAAGACCTACATCAGCAACCTGCAGAGGCAGCTGCAGCTCATCCAGAGCGACAAAGACCGGCTGGACAAGGACAACAGCGTCGTGCACAAGAATGTGGCCGAATACAAGACCAGGTGAGAGCCGGGAGAGGTGTCGGGGGGGGGGGGGGAAGCGGGTCGGTGCTGATCACCTGCAGGAGTCATGTGGTGTTTGTGGCCGTTTCAGGTTCGAGAACGAGATCAACAAGAGGAACGAGGCGGAGAACGACTTCGTCATGCTCAAAAAGGTACAGAGATAGGAACGTGAGCTCTTTAAAGCCTTCACGGGTTTAAGCCTTTTCTCTGTTGGGCTTAAAAAAATCTATCTTTTACTTAAAATTCCACCTTTTTCTAACTGTAATCATTTTATTTTTATAGGTTTTTAATTATTATTTTATTTTAAACTTATTTTTTATAGTTTATTTCTTTTTATCTTATTATTTAATTGTAATTTTTTTTCTTGTGATGCAATTTGAGCTGCATTTTATGTTCTGAAAAGTCATTATTTTATTGGATGAAGTACAAAGTTGTATTTGTTTTGTTTGTGTGCTGGCTGGCTGCAGGATGTGGACGCCGGCTACATGTCCAAGGTGGATCTGGACGACCAGGTTTCTTTCATCAGCCATGAATTTGACTTCTACACTTGTCTGTACGAGGAGGTGAACCAACGCCGAACGACAACATGAGCGGACGCACACAGAGTGTGAGGAGTGTGTCTTCTCACTGTGTTTGTTCTGTCCTGAAGGAGCTGCGACAGCTGCAGGACAGCCTGAAGGAGACGTCGGTGGTGGTGCAGATGGACAACACCCGCGGCCTCAACATGGATCAGATCGTGGCGGACGTCAAGGCTCAGTACGAGGACATCGCCGCTCGCAGCCGGGAAGAAGCTGAGAGCTGGCACAAGAGCAAGGTGGAGAGCTGGAGCAGGAAAAGGGGGTCTGCAGTTAAACGTATAGAATACTAGAAACCTGATCGTCTACATTTCTCCTGCACCAGTTTGACCAAAAGGCCGCTGAGGCGGACCAGTACAGCAATGAGATGCGTAGCGCCAAGAGCCAAATATCTGAACTCCACCGGATGGTCGCCCGCCTGCAGAACGAGATCCAGGCTGTGAAAGCTCAGGTGTGTGAAGTGTGTGTGAAGTGGAAAAGTCAAAGGCGTTTGATGGATAACACTTCAAGCCTCGGGGGTTTGAAACCATAAAAGTAAACCATAGTGTGTGAAAGCAACACTTTTCAAGTTTAGTACTCCTCCTCAGGTCAGAGTTAAGAACAGAGTCCATCGCTGTTCACACATTTACATGACAGGACACATTCTCAATGGAAAAGTCAGTAAAGAAATATCCAACCCGCTATTTGAAAGGGTAATCGGCATTTTTACTTTATAGTGGCGTACTCTATTTTATTTATTTATTTTATGTAATTATTTATTTTATGTAAATTTATTTATTATTATTATTTTTTTAGACTACCAACCTCGAGGGCCAGGTGACCGAAGTGGACCAGCACGGGGAGAGGGCCGTGAAGGACGCCAAGGCTCGCATCAGGGACCTGGAGCTGGCTCTGCAGAGGGCCAAGCAGAACATGGCTCTGCAGGTCAAGGAGTACCAGGAGCTCATGAACCTCAAGCTGGCCCTGGACATCGAGATCTCCACCTACAGGAAACTGCTGGAGGGCGAGGAGGACAGGTGCGTCGCATTGTGTTAAGGTGTCACTGAATAATAACGCACTGGTTGAAGGGCCATTTAGGCTTTTCAGGGCTTTTTTTTAAATGTATTTAACCTCCAGGTAATCTTCAGCTCAAGGTCACAGTGGCACCAACGAGTTTAAGAAAATAACTGAATCAGACAAACTTTATTAAATGAATTTGTAGCTTTACCCAGTCCAGAGGTCACAGGTCACAGCACAACACACATGGGCCAATACAATGGACAAGTACATACAATAAACCATTTTGCTATAGTTATCATGAACCCAATTTAAAGTCAAATATATATATTAAAAAATAAATAAAATTATATTCTTCTTTTAAATTTGTGACAATGTGTGTGTATAACCCCAACGTCCACAAGGGGGCACTACTGAGCCCTATCCAGACTCCAAAACAAACCTGTTTACTTACAGTTTCATGTTTTTTTATTTGCATTTCCTGCTTTCTCACTCACAGACTTGGACACAACTCTATTGTCAACATCCAAACAGTGGCCAACAAATGTAAGTACTTTTTAAACACAGTTTTGTTTTTGTATTATTATATTGCATTGTTATGATATTTTCACTGTTCTCTCCACAACAGTCACCCAAGTAAAGAAACAGCAGCCCCGCCGGAGGAGTGCAATTCTCATCAAGACAGTGGAGACCAATGACATAATGTACTGAGGAAACTGGACGACTGTAATATTTAACTGTTACCTTAACATGAACCTCTGTGTAACCTACCATGCACCAATGAGCCACATGTGTATGTTTGTTTTTTCTCCTCCAATATATATATATATCTCACGTTGATTATTGTGTTTCCAATAAAGACGTTATCAGCTGCACGGTCGTTTGTGTTCCTCTTTTTTTTTTTTAGTAGTAATCAGGCGGCTAGATAGTGTTAAAATTTCAGAGTCGATTTAACTCTGGTAAGAGTTTTACACTACACTGAAAAGTGTTGCTCAGATTTATAACTGAGCTGTGAAAGGATAGAGTAGAGGATAAGACAATATTCATTAAATATAAAATGATTTTGAAGAAATGACCGTAAATACAAAGATTGAAATTGTTTTGTTAAATGAGGCAATCCCCAAAGGAAGCTCACAGCAAACATTTTACACATCAACTCACCTGTTGGGCCTCTTGATGCTGCGCAGCCTTCTGGAGGGTTGAGGTTTCCTCAGCCTGAGAGGTGCATCCTTCTGGAGGGTTGAGGTTTCCTCAGCCTGAGAGGTGCATCCTTCTGGAGGGTTGAGGTTTCCTCAGCCTGAGAGGTGCATCCTTCTGGAGGGTTGAGGTTTCCTCAGCCTGAGAGGTGCATCCTTCTGGAGGGTTGAGGTTTCCTCAGGGCCGCGGCCTTCTGGAGGGTTGAGGTTTCCTCAGGCCGCAGCCTGAGAGGTGCAGCCTGCAGCTGTAAACACACATTAGAGGACTGGATGTCAGTAGACAGCAATATAATGCTCACGTTACTTTGATAATTCAGTTGAACTGGACAGAAAAGAAACGATTGTCTGCAGTAACTGATTCCTGACTGACTAGCGTCACGGTTTCCAATCCCGATCGCCGTAAGCTCCTATTGTCCAATCCCGAATTTTCCGACGTGACGCAGTTTCCGGTCTTTTTGCCGGCATTTTCTTCCGCGATCGCCGGCAAAGTGTAAGTAGTATTACTTTATGCATATCAAACAATCTACGTGTCAAATTTCATTAACATACATGGACGTTTACATATCTAAATACTATAGGAAAGTTACTTAGATGTGAGAAAGCAGAAAGACCACTCGGCGACACTCGGGCGACGATCTTTACTCTGAAAAGTTTTTCTGTATTGTCATCGTACTGCTACTATGGGTTAGCATATGAGTGTATTTCAACGCTAGCTTAACACTACTTTGTCTAGCCAATGAAAATACACCATCATGTGTGACGTGATCTGTAGTCAAGGGGAGGAAGGGAGGGGGGCAGGCAAACAAGTTTGATGTCTGAAAAGAAAGTTGCGACAGCGGGAAAAACGAACAAATAATCGGATCGCTATCAGGTTTGTTTTGTAGATCTGAAACGTAAAGGCAGACATAATCAAATGTTTTTCTTGTTTTTCATAAGCCAAACTACATCAAGTATTTTCATGCACAATGATAATATGCACTTACTAATACATTATGCAAATAATGTTGATGTGTGTGTGTGATTGAGAGTGCGAAAGACTGTCTGTACATCTGTTAAGTCAGCAGTGGCTCTTATGATAAGAAATGTTGTTTGTGTAGGTACACAAACAATATAATACAGTGCTAGGTTATATAATATTGTTGAGTCAATTTCTCTCTTGTGTGTTTTATGAAAAGATAGAGAACAGAGACAGAGCAAAGGACGAGAGGAGAGAGAGAAAATAAGGAGTTAAAGAGGGAGCAGAAAATACTTGATAGATAGCAAGGAGAAGAAGCAGAAGCAGGAAAGACTTGAAAAGAAAGATAGCAAGAAGAAGAAAAGAAGCAGGAAAGAAAAGAAAGATAGCAAGGAGAAGAGAAGAAGCAGGAAAGAAAAGACATAGCAAGGAAGAAGCAGAAGCAGGAAAGACTTGAAAAAGATAGCAAGAAGAGAAGAAGCAGGAAAGACTTGAAAAGAAAGATAGCAAGAAGAAGAAAAGAAGCAGGAAAGAAAAGAAAGATAGCAAGGAGAAGAGAAGAAGCAGGAAAGAAAAGACATAGCAAGGAAGAAGCAGAAGCAGGAAAGACTTGAAAAAGATAGCAAGAAGAGAAGAAGCAGGAAAGACTTGAAAAGAAAGATAGCAAGAAGAAGAAAAGAAGCAGGAAAGAAAAGAAAGATAGCAAGGAGAAGAAGCAGGAAAGACTTGAAAAGAAAGATAGCAAGGAGAAGAGAAGAAGCAGGAAAGAAAAGACATAGCAAGGAGAAGAAGCAGGAAAGACTTGAATAGAAAGATAGCAAGGAGAAGAGAAGAAGCAGGAAAGAAAGGTAGGTAACGTGTGTCAGTATGAGAGTTTTTTTCCTTTACAGGAGGATCAAGAAAAGAAAAGATGGATATAGAAATTGTAAATCTGCAATGGTTTAAGGTAAATATATATACATGTATGTCTATGCATGTGGCAAATATGCATGTGCCTATACATGGCAATTTATAGAATTCATCAACATTATTAAGACATTTTAAACTACTTTTGAATTTAATTTCTGACTGTGCCAAAATAAATGTGTATTTGCAGATGCCAAACATCCGGCAAATGAGGAAGAGGGAGAGGACGACGAGGAAGTGGACCCAGGAGGCCATGGCGCAGGCCCTACAGGAGGTGAAAGCAGGCAGGCTCAATCTACGGCAGGCAGCCCAGGTGTTTGGGGTCCCAAAAACCAGCCTGAGTGACCGAGTCAGTGGAAGGGTGTCCTCTGATTGTGTCCCGGGTCAGAGGACTCTCCTCACCCCTGCAGATGAGGATTCCCTGGTGGAGTACCTCTTGTACTCTGCCAGTCATGGGTTTCCACTGACAAAGCCTCAGGTCCTGGCCCACGCTCTGGCCATCTATAACCTCCGCCACCAGGCAGCCCCCAAAACCGGGCTTGGCCAGACGTGGTGGATCAATTTTAGGGAGCGGCACCACCATCGCCTGACTGCCCGGACCCCAGACATCATTGACCGTGGGAGGGCATCCTGCGCCAAGAGGGGGCCAATAGAGGAGTACTTTAAGCTCCTCACCACCACCCTGGAGGAGCACGGGTTGAGGGAGAAACCCCGTCAGGTTTACAACTGTGACGAGACGGGGTTTCAGCTGGACTCTACAAGAAGAAAGGTCATAGTGCCCCGGGGGACTAAACATGCTTACAGGCAGGCCCAGGGAACCAGGGACCACATCACCGTCCTGGCCTGCCTCAACGCGGCTGGGGAGGATGTCCCCCCTTTCATCATCTACAAGGGGGGATATCCAGGGGGGCCCTATAATAAAGAAGGGGTTCCCGATGCCCTCTACGGGAAGTCGCCAGCAGGGTACATTGACAGTGAGCTGTTTAGGAAGTGGTTTGTCGGGCACTTCCTGAAGTTCGCCGCTCAGGAGCGCCCGCTGCTGCTCATAATGGATGGACATCAGTCCCATCTGGATCCAGAGCTGGTCCAGGCGGCACAGAGGGAGGGTGTCATTCTCCTGTGCCTGCCACCACATACTTCTCACATCCTTCAGCCTTTGGATGTGAGTTTCTTCAGACCCTTGAAGGCAGATTTCTCTGGTGTTACAGGAGATCTGTCGGCAGTGAGCCACTCCTTCTTGGTTTCTAAGAAGGAGTTTTCAAGGGTCCTAAGAGACTCCTACCAGAGGGTGAAGGATCGGAGAGTGGTGGTGGCTGGGTTCAGGAGGTGTGGCATCTACCCTCTGGACTCGATGGCCATTGACTGGTCACGGGTCATGCCGTCCGGGCCGCGGTGCGGGCCCTCCTCACAGCCTCCGCCAACTCCATCGGCATCTTCCTGGGCTGCACCTGATGTTGCCCTTCCCTCCCAACGTCCCCTTTTCCCAGCCCAACCCCCACCTGCTCCACCTGCCTCTCCTCCTGCCCCCCCCACCCCAAATCCTTACATCACCCATCCCCTGGTAACATCAGGCCGGATTACAGTTGACCTGGCCCACCTCCTGGCCGAAATCCAATATAACCGCAACACCGGTAAGGTCAGGAGGAATGTCACCAAGGCCAGGTTACTGACAGCCCAGGAGATGTCTGATGTCATCGAGGAGGCGGAGGACCGAGCTGCAAGGAGGGAAGCTCAAGCTCTGGCCAGAGCAGACAGAGAGCAGCAGCGGGCCAAAGACACCTGCCCGGCAGCCACTTCCTCCACCCTGTCTGGCGGCTCCCGCCCCAGCCGCAGAAGACAAGTGTCCCTCTGGGCTACTTCCGCCTCCAGCTCCGGACTTCCCATCGCCGGTCCCTCATCCCACTCTGTCCCCTCTTCTGCCTCCCACGGTCCCCGGCTGCCTGCCAGCACAACATCGCTCCAGAGCCTGCCTGCTGAGGACCACGGCCACCTTCCCCCATCTCCTGGTCAGCACACACCTATTTACCATTTTAATTTGCATATAAATGTCAATACATTAACTATTGTGACAGTTAGACATTATGAGTATGTATTTTAGCATTGTTATAATAAAATATGATTATTTTTTAGAGCCTTCAACATCGGCAGGGGGATGTGGCCTCCGTGGGTCTCAGAGTCGTTCCTCTCCCTCCCACTGTAAATGCTTTATGTAACCTGAGAAAATACAATATTATAACATGATGGTGACATTAGCCTTGATGAAGACTAAACAAAACATGGTTATGCTTTTTCTGTTATTCATACAGCCTCCAAACCTGCAGACGCCGGACCATCATCCAGCTCCTCGTCTGCTGGACCCACGACATCCACCGGTAGTGTACTTCATGTTAACTTTCTTTGAATGCCAACCCATGAAAATCTGATCTTTTTTTAGTTCAAAGTTGTTGTTTTTTATTCTGTGAATAGGTCACACTCCTGAAGACATGGAGACAACAGTTTGGGAGTGTGGCCGGTGCAGGGAACCTGACCCTCCCGAGAGCTCGGAGGGATTGGTGTCGTGGGTCCAGTGTGACAGCTGCCACACATGGTATCACACCATGTGTGTGGGCTGGGACGAGGAGCTGGATGACGAGGATTATTTTAAATGTTATTTGTGTCCAGATTAGTGTTGTATTTTCTTTTTGTCTGTTTTGTATTTAAATAAATGTTCATATTTTCAAAGATTTGCACAAGTCATTTGTCTTTTGTTAACCGTCCTGTTATCTTTGACCCCATTCAATGTTTAACGTCTCTAAATATACGATTGACTTTTTTTTTGCTTAATATTTCATGACTTCCTAATCTAACTGAATAAACGTTAAATTAACATATGTTTTCAATGTTCTGTACACATGCGGTACACATCGGTGTTCTTTGGATAAAAGATGTTTGTACATTTGAAGGGTTTTAACAATGTAGCTTCTCGATCTTGAATACTGGTGTTTTTATCTGTAATACAACTCATACTCTTCACTGTGTGTTATGATAGTAATTGTTATATACAACATACATGTGCATAATTGTTAACTTGCATGCATCAGCAGGTGTTTTGCAAGGGATTGACATGAGAAGAGTTTAACAAAACATCCAGTAGGTGGTGGTATACGCTCAAATTGAGCTTTTATTGCATAGTTTGGAGATGTTGAAGCGTGATATCTTATTGTGAAGGACATAACTACGTTCCCGGATATGTTGACAGCATTGATGGTGTAGAGAAAATAAATACTACATGTAACAATATGACAACACACACACTATATTAGTCACGTGGTAGATTCGAAAGTACTAAAAGGGTCATAAACCGCGCATGACTGAGAGACACACACACACACACTTCGGAACCCCCCCCCTTTTGCAGCAGACTGAGGACTTGTCAATACATTAACATATACACCCTAGTCACGTGAAAAGAATGATAAGATGTGCCTCTTAGAGTAGTAGTAGTAATGAATAAAGTTAGATTCTTAGAGTGGCCAAGGATTAAGGCCTGGAGTGGAATCCCAGGGAGGACAAAGACTCCCTCAGTGGTCAGAAGGTGAAGAAAGGAATGTGAGCCTGAGTAGATAAACTAAACAGATAACGACCAGAGACAGGGAAACCAAACATGTATTGACAACAGTTGTAAATCGTGAGACTCTGCTCGACAACAGAGAAGAGAAGAAGGAAGAGCGATCGATCGGGATCCAGTGTGGGCGGAGTATGCTCAGTGATCCAATCAGGCTGCGCGACGAAGGATAGCGTACCGCCTGCAACACGACTCAGAGCCAATAGGATCCCTCGAGCTTCCAATACAAAACTTGAAGCGCACTCTCTGTTAGGGGCCTTTTGTGTGAGAAGCGAACTAGTCGTGACTGCCATCAGGTCCGTGCACGTATTACTGCCCGGAATGTGATGTTTCTGCCTTAAATTGAGTAAATACAGTGTGGTCCAACTTAAATTCTTTCGAGTGTTTTATTGCACCGTCGCCTCCTGAATTGTTTGTTGTTTTCCGCACAACAAACTTGGTAGCAGAGGATGGTTTGACAACGATCTGAATTCGAGGACAAAGTTTTTAAACTTCTTTCCTCGCCCACCGGCGACGGAGACGGCGGAATCCTAGTCAGACGGACGACCCATCCGTGAAAGACCTTCCAGACTCGGACTCGGGAACAGATCACAGCCGCGGCTCAACTAAAAGGTAAAGCAGAGCCTATTTAATTGAAATCTGCATATTGTAGCATATGTTTAAACTAAATTTTGTGATCAGAAGTACCGAGTGTGAGTATGGAATGTATATAAAATACTAAATTGTGACACACTGTAAGGGCAGAGATAATACGTTATTTTATTGACTGTGCGGATTCATCACATTCTGTTATATTTGGCAATGTTTGTTTTCGGCTGTGTGATTTTAAGTGTGAATGAAGAGTATGCCAGGGGCACTCGGAATGAATGAACCATAGAAGGTTTGGAAGGTTGCCAGGGGCCCACATCAAGTCGATAGCATTTCCCATTGGGACCCGGATGTGAGACCAGACCGTCAACCTGCAGGGCGACGGGCCTATATTATGAAGGGCAATGTTTGTTATTGGGCTTGAAAAGTGTGAAAGCAGAGTGTGAAAGGAGACAAGATATCTTGGAAGCAGGGCCACGGGATACTTGCCGAATATCAGGGATATTCGCCGAAGGATGCCAGGGGCCCTCGGAAAATCATTGTGCGCTGACGTGATTCTTGGAAGCAGGGCTTCGGGACTGACTAGTGGCATTGGCCTGGTCCAATAAAGACGTTCAGGGAACGTCGACCAGGTGGTTTGTACACAGCAGCATTGTTCACGGCAGACGCCGCCAAGGCGGGAGCACAGTACAGGGTGCTGTGTGGTCCGTGACAGGATCCTTGTACAAAGCTAAATGTGTGTGTAATGTGTAGCTTATAAAAGTGTGTGTTATAAAATATTATTACGTAAGTGTGCTCGGTTATAAATAATGATTTAATGCAAATTGAGATTTCCGTGCTTTCCGCTACATCTGAAAACAGTATCAGACCACGTGATTGCAACAACCCGGTTACCATAGAAACAGTATAAGATTAGAGAGACTGGTAGTCTGTTGGACTCTGCTTACGAGTATAGAATTAAAAAAAAAAGGAGAGTTCACATATAACACAGCAACAGACCACGACACACACAGACACATAGCTAACACCAGACTAACACAGATAGATGGCAACATCATTGTGGGCTTCTTTGTGTGTTTGTCTTAGTGTGTGTCAAAACTGATGTTGTGTTATGAGTAATAACGACGTACAGACATAGTGAATAAAACTAGATTCTGACTCAGAAAGTGAGGGTGCTGGTTGAATTGCAAGCTGAGAGCCCCGCCGTGGGTAAATAAATAAAAAAAAAAAAAAAAATATAAAAAAACATATAAGAAACCGATAACGCTTAGATTTTTGCAAATAGATATATATAACATATTCAAACTTATAGCCTGATATACTGTGTTGTTTTCACTTGCTGGTGGATTTTTCCTATTATCGTTTGGTTAATAATTATAAATTAATATAGAATAGGACTAAATAGAGCAGCAAAATGTCTTCATACGGAGAACAGTTAAAAGTAACGCTAAAAAAAGAAGGAAAATATAAGAAGGGTGAGGGAAAGATAGTGACAAAGTTAGTTGCTAGATGGGAAGAAGGTGGATGGTTGCCAAAGGCGGGACCACCGTCCAAACTTGAGTTGGACAAAATTTTGGCTGATTGTAAAGAAAGACACTGCCGCGCTGTGAAAAATGAGCAGGAGGAAGAGAAAGAAAGGAGGGGCCGTTTTGCTGCAAAACCAATGAAAGCAGGCAAGGCACGACAGGATGTGGAAACCACGGTTGCAAACACCATAGTGGCAAAGATGTGGAGAGACAGACAGGGGCAGGGCAAGGAGGAGGAACTGACACCAGAGGCCCAGCCCCTCCCCGAGAAGACAGCCTCCCTGTACCCGACACTTCAGCAGCCTCCCACAGCCCCACCCCCGCCATATGTGAACAGCACTAACCCACGCGCCCCCCTCCTGCTATACAGGCTTCACTCATGGGAGCTACAGTGAAGAGAGTGCTGTTGGATGTTGATGATGGAGGCATGCAGGACCAGATGTTAGAGGTTCTGGAAAACATTGAGGACAGATTGAAGCACCTGGAGGAACAACTAAGGTTGACGCAACGTACGCCTGCCTCTGCAGCGTCATTTTCCTCGTTTATACCCGGCCCTCACAGCACCCCGCACAACAACCCACTACCACCCAAGCCACAGCAATTGAATGAACAGCACTTCCTGGTGCCAGAGGAACCACCACGACACTCATCCATGTTCCCCCTGCTCCCAGACACTCAAGACCTGTTGGCGGCACTGACACAACAGCTCTACGTGGCCCCACAGTTTCCGCCAGTCCAGCAGCAGAAAAACTGGACTCAACAGAGACCATGGCAACCAAGAGGAAGAGGAGGACCCACCTCCTTTTACTGCTACAACTGTGGACAACCAGGTCACTACTCCAGGGAGTGTCTGGAACCCCGCCACTCCGGCACCCGCCCCCCATTGGAAGACTCGCCCACACCTGCACTAGCACCATTGCCGACAGTACCACCTACACCCCAGGTGACAATCCCACTCCAGCTGTTTATGGCACTACAGCAGCCGCAACAAAAACAACAGCAGTGGCAACAAAGATGGCAACCGAATGGTCGTGAAACAGGATCAAGGGGAAATACTGGAAGAGGATTCAGAGGCAATAGAGGAAGAGGTGGAGCAAGTGCCCCAGCGCTCTACTGCTACAATTGCGGCCGACCGGGTCATTTCGCCCGCCACTGTCCCATGCTGAATCAGCCTGGGAATCAGCAGCAGCAGACAGCAGCTGTAGGACCTCTTCCCCCTCAGCCGTCAGGGCCGCAAGACCCTCCCTCAATGCAAGCACTGCAGCAGTACTATCAGCAGCAACAATGACTCACCTCCCCACCGCACTCTTTTTCCGGTCTCACTGAACCTCTGCTCACGTTGACAATCAACAGCCAAGAACACCTTATGTTAGCAGACAGTAGAGCTATTTTTTCCTGTTTTACCACACCTCAAATTCTCTCAGACAATGGAACACACTTTAATAAGATAGCTAAAGTCTGTGCAGCCACCAAAATGACATGGGTGGAAGCTCTCCCTTTGGCCCTCATGGCTATGAGATCAATAGGAGGGGGGGAGATACGCATCTTTCACCGCATGAGCTTTTAACTGGTCGGGTGATGCCCGGCCCACCCAGGGATGGAGGTCATATGCCATCCCTGGATGTATGTCAGATTGAGATGACTATATGCATGAGCTAACATCTCTGGTCTCAGCCCTCTCTACCCAGGTGGCGAAAGCACTGAAAAAACCACTGGCAGCAGAGAAGGAGCCAACCATTAAAGTAGGTGACTGGGTCAGGGTCAAGGTTCACAAGAGGAAGTGGACTGACCCCAGGTGGACTGGACCGTACGAAGTGAAGGAGGTTACTTCACACTCGGTCCAGGTCAGGGGAAAAACAGGAGCCCCCTGGCATCACCTGACACATTGTGCCCCAGCTCCTAACACAAACAGAACACTCTAGGAAGTGCGTGCTGATTTAGCACAGCATATCAATTAGACAATGGGGAATTCATTTCCCTCTCTAAGAACAGATGTGTGTTGTTTGCTTTAAAAAACGTTGTATATGTCTCGGCTGAGACAGAATGGTGTGCTTGGTTTAATGTACATGTATGTGTCATAGAAGAATCATAGATGAATGAGATAGTGTTGAAAAGTGTATGAATGCAACCACACACTGAACTTGACAATTTGGTGAACCTTACGTGATCTTTGTGGTGAGTTGATGTTGAAGAATAGTGATTTGAACAAAGGACCAGACTTTTCTCTGGGACCCCTGGGATGATCCCCCCTCTCTGCTCACATGAGGCCTCACTAAAAAGGTAATGGCAAGGACCTGTTGATAACCGAACCTTGCATAGGTAGATCTAGGACAATTTAGTTGTGAGCAGGAAGGGATGGTCTGACGAGGGAATAAATTATTAGTGTAACAATTACATAAGGATAATGTTCAAATAATGAAAGTGGTGCAGTCAATCATCAGTAGTGGGCGGATAACATAATAAAGAGTACTTAAATAATAATAAAATAAATAAGGTAACGAAGTAGAATACGATAAAAAACTGAGCAAAATCATTTCTTGATTGTTGACGCTGGTGACTGTGTGAGATCTGAAAGGGGGTCATGCAATGCTGGTGGAGCCTTCCTCTGATTTATACGGTTAAAAGGATTTATGGAGTTTCCTCATAGTCAGGGTGAATAAGCCAAAAAAAGAAGACTGACGATGCTCTCACACAGTTATGATTGACATATCATTTTTATTTCAGACTCAAAATATTAAGCCGGGCAAAGTGAGCTTTTAAGAAGTAGAGAAAACTAAAAAAAAAGACTACGTTGGTAGTGTTGTGCTATATAAACTTTGAATTGGATTAAAAGTATGTGTAAAAGTTGGAGCAGGGTCAAGCCTGTGCAGCCAGTCTACTAAGTCTTATCGTAGGGATAAGAGGTATGTGGGAGGAGGACAGACAAACTGTCCAACAATGGGAAGAATGGATTCCTGAGAAAGGCAGTTTCAGCTGCAACAACTGGAGCAGCTCGGAGTGTGTGTGGAGCGGAGAGAGGAGGGGCAGCAGAAAGTAAGGAAAAAATTTAAAAAAAAAATGAGTTTAATAATAAATAACATTAATGTGAATGGATGGAAAAGAATGCACTGCTAAACCGTGTCCTTCTTTGTCCGAGGTACATGGTCACGAGGATCCTGATCTGGACTCCGTGCCGCCTCTATATGCTCTAAAGGGGAAAGCCGTCCAACCACCAGTCCAAAAGAGGAAAAGAACCGACCCTTCACATGGAAAGCTGAGCTGGAACCATGCCAGGACACACCCAGAGCCTGCTTGCCCCTCTCCGAACCCCAGGTTGAGATGATGCCCATGGGGAAGAAAAGACATTGAAGACGTGAAGAATCATGGGATAAGCCCAAAGATAAACTGACTGAGGTTGAAAGAACTCTTCTCTATTTTGTTGGAGAATGCAGGCCAACAGGCCACCTGATGAGCAGAAGGCTCAAACTGGACATTGACAAAATTGCAGTTGTGTTTTCGAACAAGATTTCCACCCGAAAGAGAAGAAGGGGGCAGGCAGAGGAAGAACTGAGGGCCAGAGACTTTGACCCACATGAACCAGAGACTTTGTGTGCCACCTGTGGCAAAGCTGGACATCGGTGAAGGGACTGCCCACAAGCTCCGTGGAATAAAGACAGGACTGGTGGGAGGACCCGGCAACAATCCGACTGAGGGGAGCGGAAGGTGGCGGGACGGACCCCAGGGAAGGACCACGGGACGCACACACAGCTCAACACACAGGGTGAGCAAATTCTGATTGGGATTATGACAAGCCTGTTTATGCAATACACACATTAGAAGTTAGGTACACACACACAAACATATATATTTGAATGAAAATTAAGGTTTTAGAAAATGACCATAAGTCATATTAATTAACTATTAAAAGGTAAATATGTTCCATTTTTGGTTGACTCAAGAGTCACTCAGTTTAGTTTCCATTGGTGCTGCCATATACATTTATCAGGCCGAGAATGCTGCTGCTGTCTCTGTTTCTCTGTCTTCCGCACGATCTGAGTTGTTCAGGGGGGAGTTTCTGCATGTTGGAAAGGAGTGAAGGACGTGGCTGGTTGGCTGAGCATGCAGACTCTGCTTTCTGGCTTGAGGCCTACAGAGGATCCTGTGAACCGATACAGTGTGAAAGGCAAAGTATACAAAACAAAATGTACATTACTAACAGTAAAAAGAGAGTTATTCAACTTATGTTTAATCAAAACATAGACACCATGGGGTCTAATGTTCCATCTGTCGACATGGCTGAGCTGTCTGAGGTGCCCACCTCTCTGTGGTCTGCGCATGAATATGACGTAGGACCGATGAGGAGTGCGACACCGCTGGTGGTTCACCCAAAATCTGATTTCAGGCCAGGTGATGAAGGTTTTGCGGGCTCCCTGGTGGTCTCCATACATGTTACCCACAGTCAACAATCATTTCCAATGTACAATGAGGGAATCTGTGGAAGGGAATCTCAAGGTGTATTATTCCTCCTCAGTAAAACCTACACAAACACTGAGTTACTGTAGCAGAAATTAAAAAGAAGTCTAAAACACGTGAGACATCTTTCCCTCTCCTCAAAGGAGGAAGAGGTTTTGAAAATAATTGAAAAGAACTCATGGTCAAAAGGGGGAGTAGAGCATGTGACAATATCCAATACAACCAGAGGCTGCTGAGAGAATAATACCAGTAGATGAATAATCTTTCTTTAGAATCAGAGGTATTGTAAAAGTCCCACCAGCCCTTCTCAGATAATGGCTGCTAAACTAGCTGAAGTTGAACCTCCACAGTGGAGACAGATTTTACTTTATGGTGATATTCTGGTATGTTCCAAAACACAAGATAAGTGCAGAGAAGACACTCCGGCGCTATTGACATTACTAGGGGAACAATGACATAAAGTAAGCAAAAATAATAAATACTGGTAGATCATAAGCTAGGGAAATTGTTTGTCTCTAATGAAAAATATTCAATGTGAACAGAAAGAATGTACAAGGTCACAGTGGACAAAGGGCCTCTGTCTGAGCCTGTGAACCTAGCTAGATGAGAAACAGTTTGTCAGGTGCGTGAGGGAGTTATAATGAATCTTCTTCCTCCATCCTCCTCCTTAACATTCCTGATTATGTGGGAGGATGTCTGCTGTATAGAAACAGGATCTGGATTGAACTGGTCTGGTCAAGCCCAATGACCCTGGTGTTCCTCTGTGAAGGGGTGTTGCTTTTAGTATATATATAAATATGCATGTGATTTTCTATCTCTTCGAAGAAGAACTCTCATGAACCGCTTGATAACTACTGTTTTGTCAAAAGAACCTCCTCCCCCTCCGTACTAAGCAGCTCATCCATTGCTCTCGCTGGGGGCCACAGATGATGATCCGCTCTCCGCCTGAGGTAGATATGTCACAATAGATTATCACACCAAGTGGGTGTGAGAAGGGGGATTTGTAAATAAAATAATCATGTTTGAACAAATAACCACTATAATGTAGGTAAGAATAGAAGCCTTTTGCTTTCCATTGTTAGTAGAGACACTCAGTCATGAATGTAGTGGGGAAATGTTAGAAGTTGCAGACGGTGCATATTTTCACTGATAAAGCAGGAGAAGGGAGGATAGGGAGAAGGAATGTGAGATGACACACACACACACATACATCTAAATAAACTGTCCAGTACATTATGAGCAGAGAGCATATTGGTGACAAAGTTTAAGATGTTTGTTGGCAGGAATGTAAGAAGAATGGAGATGACCATCCCCCGACCATTTGGACCACGTGGGTCGTAAAGAGAAAGCCTTGGAATGCAGTAAGGGGGAAAGGGCCATTCAACTAGCATTAGCACACCAACTGCTGTTCGCACATCAAAGAGAGAGCATCCTGGATTCATCACACCTACTGCAAGAAGGTGCATAGGTTGTCTGCAGAAAACTGCATTACTGAGGACTCCTAAGCGGGCACCCATCTCCTCTGTGGTGAAGTCTGGTTACAAAGGGAGGTGAAACCAATAGGGACACTTGTCTCAACCCAGTGAAGAAATCATCAAACACCCAGAGGCTTAGGGAGTGTCTGTTTATCAAGGGGAGCTCAGTGTTGATATTAGAAGGAGAAACTGGTTAACAACTATTGACAATAGCCAAAAGGAATCGATAATTTTACTGTGATGCTGAGAAAGGCGGAGTCTGTAAAATGTTTGGATTTGCCTGTTTTTATTTCATCCTGAGCAACACAGCTCCTGATGGATCAGTGACCGAAGCGCTGACTGGTCTTACGGCATTAAGTCACCACCTTGCAGAGAATGCTGGGATTGATGAACCCATCACAAGCTGGTTGGACAGTATGTTTGGAAAAGGAAAATGCATTTCTGTCCATAATAACCACACTTTGTCTTGCCACTACAGTCATGATCCACTGAGGATGCTGCTGCAGCCATGGACTTCTGCAGAAATTGATTGAAGCTACCTTAAAAAAAAAAAAAAAAAAACATTCAAGGGAATCAATTAAGAATTGAAGAAATAAGCTTTTGATTGATGTATCTGTTTATCAAGGGGGGACATGATTAAGTCTGTAAGTGAATGACTTGTGGATGTTGTTGCATGCTTTGCCTCTGTACCCTCATGAGTAGACTCATCATCGCCGCATTGTCCAAAGGAAAATCACCCCATCACCATACAGCAGCGGCTTATCCTCTGCTCGCAGTGGACTTGGAAGAGGAGCAGTGGGATGAGTCATCGATAATAGACAGTTCACGCTAGTATTGGTCACACCTTGCAGGTGTGAAAAGGGGGAGATCGATTTTCATTCTTTATTGTTTGTTTTTCTTTTGTTTCTTGCCTGTTGTATTGCATTACGCCTTAAATGATTATCACACCTAGCAGGTGTGAAAAGGGGGATTTGTAGAGAAAATAAATACTACATGTAACAATATGACAACACACACACTATATTAGTCACGTGGTAGATTCGAAAGTACTAAAAGGGTCATAAACCGCGCATGACTGAGAGACACACACACACACACTTCGGAACCCCCCCCCTTTTGCAGCAGACTGAGGACTTGTCAATACATTAACATATACACCCTAGTCACGTGAAAAGAATGATAAGATGTGCCTCTTAGAGTAGTAGTAGTAATGAATAAAGTTAGATTCTTAGAGTGGCCAAGGATTAAGGCCTGGAGTGGAATCCCAGGGAGGACAAAGACTCCCTCAGTGGTCAGAAGGTGAAGAAAGGAATGTGAGCCTGAGTAGATAAACTAAACAGATAACGACCAGAGACAGGGAAACCAAACATGTATTGACAACAGTTGTAAATCGTGAGACTCTGCTCGACAACAGAGAAGAGAAGAAGGAAGAGCGATCGATCGGGATCCAGTGTGGGCGGAGTATGCTCAGTGATCCAATCAGGCTGCGCGACGAAGGATAGCGTACCGCCTGCAACACGACTCAGAGCCAATAGGATCCCTCGAGCTTCCAATACAAAACTTGAAGCGCACTCTCTGTTAGGGGCCTTTTGTGTGAGAAGCGAACTAGTCGTGACTGCCATCAGGTCCGTGCACGTATTACTGCCCGGAATGTGATGTTTCTGCCTTAAATTGAGTAAATACAGTGTGGTCCAACTTAAATTCTTTCGAGTGTTTTATTGCACCGTCGCCTCCTGAATTGTTTGTTGTTTTCCGCACAACAATGGTCAGTTTGGTGACCCTGGATCAAGTTAATATCCCCGGAAAAACAGCGGCGGCGAGTGTTTACTACGAGGATAGAAGTGCGATCGGGATTGGACAAGAGTAGCGCACGGCTAATTTCCCGGCGCTAGCGTCCTTTTACCGGCTCTAGTAAAGGCTAGGCTAACTCTAAAAATAAAAACAATATTTAGCTCGAAAGGTAAGAAGTTAAAGCTTAACGTGACATCATTAAATCAGCTGAAAACGTGATACGATCATTTTTATCAATATTTGAAGTGGCATTTTATCAGAATGTTAGCTAAAACCTGGCCGAGATTGGACACCGTTCCGTTAACTAACTAGCTTTAAAGTTAATCCCATGCAGTCATAGGAACATTTGCAGTATGTATTATATTTCCTCCATGTACATTAAAACAATACAACACCATTAATCCT
This sequence comes from Cottus gobio, assembly GCA_023566465.1. NCBI lineage: Eukaryota > Metazoa > Chordata > Actinopteri > Perciformes > Cottidae > Cottus > Cottus gobio. Next base: position 2,820,026 of record CM042215.1, on the reverse strand, counting down.
CCACTTTGAGCTCTCGTGCCCACATTGTCCAGTTTGATGTTAGCTAGCTAGCCTAATGTTAGCTTAACTGTGCCGCACATTTAAGCTAACCTTCAACTCGGTCCGTTAGCCCTCTGCCCAATGCTAAGTCAAGAACAGAAAACAACTAGTGTATGTTTAATAACAATATAAAGGTGTTATAATTACTCTCTTCTGCTTAAATGACAACATATTGTTTCATAAGTGATTTAGAGAAACTTACCACGGTCTTTCCAGAGGTGCAAGATGGCGCGGTGAGGAAAATCACGATCCGTTAGAGAGGAGAAGGAGGTGGGCGGAGCCTCAGAGTACAGAGGTGGGCGTAGCCTCACGGAGTACAGAGGTGGGCGGAGTCTCACGGAGTACAGAGGTGGGCGGAGCCTCACGGAGTACAGAGGTGGGCGGAGCCTCACGGAGTACAGAGGTAAGCGGAGCCTCACGGAGTACAGAGTACTTTCCAGAGTACACTACCTTCTAGCAGTGTACAAATACATCAAAACAGGGGGATGTTTTACTCTTGAAATAGTCAATGTACTTTGACACAGCTTTTTTACACTGAAAAGTTACATTTTTTACACCGACACTGGCAATAAATTGGTAGTAATTACTCGTGCCGTTGTTGTAATAACTCTGGAAGAGTTAATATACTTTGACAATGCATATTTAACACTGGGGAATTTACTGTGCACTACACACTGTGGGTTTAAGAAAAAGTCAAGTGTTATCACATACATGTACTTTGAAGTTGGAAATTAGCATCAATATGATTTGATTATGATCAGACAATTGATGGTGGGGTTCATTTTAACTATGTAATCTACTGTTTAATCTATACTAACACGTCAAAATGTATATTTTGTATGAATAATCAGGATCTGCAAAGTAAATAAAGCTGTTTAATGCAGTGCAGAGTAAAAAGCAGAACCACTCCCTCTGAAATGCATTAGAGTAAAATATGAAAAAAATATATATAATACTTGTGACCTGAGTCACTTGCAAACTGCGGTCAAGTGAGCCGCCCCTTAAAAATGAATGACCGTCTATTCCTGGTATTACGGTACGATGACTTACGGTGGCTTGGATAGCCCAAAAAGAACGGAGATAGAGCTTTGATAACGAATTGAGTTACACTACTGTACTGTTTTTAATTAAAAAAAAACTTCGAACAATATAATATTACCAAATCATAATACATAATTACCAAATCATTGGTTAGCTAAAATTGTAAAAAGACAAAGATATTCACAATTTCAATATTTAAACTGTTATAAAAGCAGACCCTTGAAAAGGTAACTAACAATTCAAAAATCATGATGTTCTACTGTACAGTTTTGGAGAAAATGTATTGCAGTCAGCTCAAAAGACAAAGATATTCATACTTTTCCAATGTGTTTTACTCTGTTGTCTTTAATGTCTTTTTTATTTGTTTATTTGTATATCATATTATATATATGTACGATACGTTATGATGTGTAACCGGAGTCAAATTCCATGTATGTCTTTGAGCTGACTGCATTCAATTTTTTCTTCTTTTGAGCTGACTTTGCAATACATTTTCTCCAGAACTGTACAGTAAAATATCATGATAATGCACATTTAAGGTTCTGCTTTTATAGCCGTTTGAATTTCTCCGTGCTTTCTGAGCTGTACGAGCCCCCGAACCGTAACACATAGAATAGAGGTGCATTAATTTTCCATCAGCGGCTCATTTCACCGAGTATCCACGGATGACGGCTCACTTGACCGCAGTCACTTGCAACCACTGTGCGTATTAAAGTTCCGTCTCGCAGCTCTCCCTGGCCTCCTGTAAGGCAGCGCGCAGGGCTTAAAGAAACACGTTTTGCTTCCGGTTTTGTGGCGCTCGTGGTTAAATTGACAGGGAGGTCGCGTGCAGCAGCAGCTCCGTTCCCAGTGCAGGCGTCACCTCCACCAGTAAAACAAAAAACATATCCGTCTGCTTTCCATAAATATATTTAATATCTCTTTGTTTTCCTAGTGGAGGTTCTACAAGGTAACTGCTCCTCCACTTCCGTGTTTTATTCCTTCACATTACAGATGTTACTGTAGCTTTAAAGGACAGTTGGCAGGACAGTGAGGAAGTAGTTTATTACAGTGTCGTCTACATGTTAAACATGTGTTTCTGCAGATAATCCTCTAACTGCTTTATATTGAACATAGACTTACAACATGGACAAAGACTCCGTGCTGGCTCACACCCTGAGGTCAAAGGTCACGCCGACCCTTCTTGGAGGAGAGCCGCCCGTCACTGTGATAAACAACAATAAGTACATATCCCCGCTGACCGCTGGAGCCCAGGGGTCAGACAGCGATGTGGACGACTCCCTCGATGGCGCCGTCCACGCTGCCCTGTCCGGCGGGACCAGGACTGTGGTGCTGGTGGGCCCTGAAGGGTCGGGCAAGACCACTGCTCTGGAGAAGCTGGTTGTGGGCTGGGCCCAAGGGGAGCACCTTCAGAACTTGTCCTTCGTCTTCCACTTCCGGTTCGGGGAGTTGAGTTCCCTCAGCGGGACGCTCTCCCTGGAGACGTTGATGCTGCGCCATCACGGCCATCTCCCTCCGGAGTCCGTGCCCCAAGTCCTGCAGAAGCCCGACGGCGTGTTGTTTGTCTTTGACGATCTGGATCGGTGGGAACCCGGCCCGGACCCCACCGTGGTCCCCCTCTGCTCTGACCCCGGACAGCCGGTCTCCGTGTCCCGCTTGGTGGCCAGCTTGGTTCACGGGTCGCTGCTGAAAGGCGCCGCCTTCGTGGCGGCGACCCGGTCGGCCGAGAGTCTGACCTTTCTGAGTGGCGCCCGGGTGCAGGTGCTGGGGTTTCTGAAGCCGCAGAGAGAGGCCTACTTCAGGGGGTTCTTCCACGACGACCCGGCTGCCGCCACCAAAGCAAGAGAGCACATGGAACGCACCCTCGGCTTTTACGATTTCTGCACCTCCCCCAGGTTTTGTTGGACGGTTTGTTCCATCTACAAGTCTCTGATGGACGCCGGAGCCAAACTTCCAGAGACGCTCTCCCAGCTGTACGCAGACGTCCTGGTCCACCTGGTTCAGGCGCTCCGGCTGAACCAGGCCCGCAGCAGAGCGCTGGTCTCGGCCCTCGGCAAGATGGCGTCCGATTGCCTCGTCGGCCAGAATTCGAGTTGCACCGAAGAGGAGATGGATTCTTTTCTCCCCTCGGCCGGCGGTTTCCTGCGAGTAGACGGCGACCGGTTGGATGGACGGGTCTCCTTCCACTCCCGACTGATGCAGGAGTACGTCTTGGCCACGGCCTTCCTGCTGGGCTCGTCGGCGCCCGAGGGGGTGGAGAAGATGTTGGAGAAGCACGAAGGCCGCGCAAAGTTTCTGGACGTCTTCCTGTCGGGGCTCTCGGAGCCCCTTCAGCGCCGGCCGCTGGAGACCCTGCTCGGGGAGCTGAACTCCGATCGGGTCACGGACTTCAATCGCTGGTTCAAGAGCAGCTCGCGGGAGGCGCTGAAGAGATGGCGCAAGGACCAACACCTCCGCTGCTTCCACCTGCTTCTTCAAGCTCGAGACGAGAGTTTGGTGAAGGAGGTCGTCGACAACACGGCGCGAATCGGCATCAGCTACGCAGACCCGAGCCTCCAGGACTGTGCGGCCCTGAACTACGTCGTCAGCTGCCTCGGTGGGATGGAGCGGTTGAATCTGTACCGAACGGGTCTGACGGCGGCCCAGGCAGATGCGCTGGCTCCCACCATGCGATTGTCGCGTGAGATTAAGTAAGTCCACGCATCGGTCCATCCGTCAGCATTTCAGGTGTTCGGCACTCCGGTGTACGTAAGATCGCTCCGTCTGTGCCCCCCAGCTTGAATAGCGGCTCCCTGAGTTCTGCCGCCGCCCCCCATCTGGCCTCGGCTCTCAGCGGAGGACTCACCGAGGAGCTGGACCTCTCCCAAAACCGCCTCGGAGATGAGAAGTTCAAAACCCTCTGCGCTGGACTCAGAGACTGCAAGCTGCGCACTTTAAAGTAAGAACAACGGGAATCGAAGGCCTTCTTTTATCAACTAGACGTTAACAAACCCCTTCGATGCTTTCTGTCCGCCCCAGACTTCGAGCGTGCACCCTGACCGAGGTGAGCGGTGGAGATCTGGCGTCGCTCTTGACCTCCGGCGCCCCTCAGCTGTGTGTGTTGGAAGTCGGGTTCAATGCGATCGGGGACCAGGGCTTCAGGAAACTGTGCAAAGCGCTGGAAAGTCCTCTCTGCAAACTGCAGGAGCTCCGGTTTGTACTTTATACTGGGCAGTATCTCAGTATTAGAAGTCTTGTTTGTTTACTTGTTTGTTTATTTAAAGGCTGGACACCTGTGACTTGACTGCCGCCTCCATGGAGGCTCTGTCGGTGGCTCTGTGTTCGGGCCACTCGGCGCTGAGCAAACTGGACCTGACGAGGAACGTGATTGGTGAGCGGGGAGTGGCGGCGCTGTGCGAGTCCCTGCAGCACCCGCTCTGCAGACTGCGGAGCCTCAGGTACGACCGTCACAACAGGAAATAACCCTCGTCTGACTCCTTAAAGACACAGTGTTGGGATTCGATGTCCCACTGTCGTATGTAGAGTGTTTGAGTCTCTGGCAGACATTCTGAGCCCTTTTATGAACCTTTTCCAGAAGTCGGCATTAGATGCAGACCAAGGGTATTACCCACAATGCATAGCAATGTGACGTTAGACATGCGGTTACTTCTTTTGCTGGGCGATAACGACCAAAATCTTCCATCACATTGTAGGTAATTATAATATCTTGATAACTATATACACCTCGATAGTTGAATAAATAGTTATGCACAAAGAACTTTGGTGCAAAACTGGCGCTTATTATCAATTTAGATGACGTAAATATGATTGCTTCATATTGAGTTATCGCCCAGCCATATGTAGATATAAAAGCCTAATTTTAAGATAACAAGACACAACAATTCTCAGTTTCACGTGATTATTAATAATAGATGTTATTCCTGCCAATAGTTCCCCTTAAATCCTACACACTGTACCTTTCGAACACCGAAAAAATAATCCTGAATTTCTGTGATAAATTACACTTTCATATCCATATATATTTTTATTTTCAGTTTATTTGACTGCGAGCTGACAGGCGCATGCTGTCCTCCCTTGTCGGAGGCCCTGATGTCGGAGCGCTGCTGCCTGTCTGATCTGGACCTGTCAGTGAACGACCTGCACCAGGAGGGGGCGCTGCTGCTCTGCAGAGCCCTGCGTCGCCCTGGCTGTCCGATGGAGAAGCTCAGGTACGAGTCGGGCTCGCTCCTCTCCAGCGATTAGACGGCACCACCTTTCCCGTGATGGATATCCTGCTCTCTTCTTCCTGCAGCTTCCAGCGATGCAAGTTAACGCGGCCGGTGATGGAGGAGCTGAGCTCGGTGCTGCGAGGCGGATCCTCTCGGCTCAAGTCCCTGAGAGTCGGTTTGAATGCAGTGGGGGACCAAGGGGTCAAACACCTCTGGGAGGCTGTCGCGCATCCACACTGTCTGCTGGAGGAGCTGGAGTGAGTTGACAACAGTAGAAAATAACAAAAACGACTCCTCCTGGTTTAAAAACCCGTCTCGTTCTCGGCAGCGTCGAGATGACCGGCCTGACGGACGCCTGCGTTCAGGACTTGTGCGGCGCTCTGAGAACCAGCAGGACCCTGAGGAGCCTGGAGCTGAGGAACAACGGCCTGACCGACGCCGCCGTCCCGGCCCTGGTCCGGGCCGCGCAGGACAGCGAGCACATGCTGGAGATGAAGTAAGAGAGATTCATCTTCATCACGTTTTGAAATGAGGAGTTCCTCCTTTGGCTTAACGGCTGCTTTTGTCTCCTTCAGCCTGAAGTGCAACGACTTCAGCGAGGACGTCTTTCAGATGATGGACGAGTGTGAGAAAATAAGATACTGAAGACGGGTTGGTCTCAGACTGCTCACGTGCAGAGTTTATTTAAAGGTCTTAAGATGAAATGAACTCAACAGGAAAAAGAAATCAAAATACTTATTTTTACGTCATTTTCAGGAAAAATGACACATTCACTGATTCCAGCTTCTCAAATGTGAAGTTTGACATTATGTCAAAAATATATTTTTAAATCTTTTAAAGTTTGGACTTGAAGAAACTGCTTTATTTTCCAGATCAAACCAGAAATAAATCAGGCGGATTAACCAATGATTAAAATAATAATAAAATTAAAAAATCCTTCACGATTCATTGCTGAATTTGGTACAATAACGTTGTGTTAAGAAATCTTTGGCTGGTTTTCTTCCGGTTTAAGGCAGGTCGCAGTGATTGTGTCGTACAGCTGTAAATATATTACCAATTTCACAAATAAAATGTATTTACATGTAGAAAATGCTTCTTTTTTTTGACAATAGCAGTGTTGCTCCGTTTCTATTTCTAACACACACACGCGCACACACACACACACACACACACACACACACACACACACACACACACACACACACACACACACACACACACACACACACACACACACACACACACACACACACACTTCTGTCTACTCCTGTAAGCAAAAAGCAGGTGTAAACCTCACACAGTGTAAACCCGCCTCAATAAGACAACCCCGCCCCCCCTCCACCTCCCCCCCCCCCTCCCCCATATTTAAGTCCATGCTTTTCTTTTGGTGTGTCGTCCTCCAGGAGGTCAGAGTGATGAGGTGGGCCACACAGGCAGCAGGTGAGTGAAAGCCACACTGGAGGTAAACATCCTCCCCCTCCTCCCCCTCTCCCCCACGGTGCTCAGTGCTCGTGAGCCTCTCCATTCAGGTTGCCGGTGTGAATGCTGTCCTTTGCTTTGAGGGTCTGACTGGGATAAATCTCCTCGTCCGAGCTGCTCTCGATGTCGCTGCGGTCGTCTTTTGCCACCTGCACGATGAAAACAAAATTTTTTTTTTTTTTACCATCGACTGGAATACTGAGTTCAGAGCCAGCAGCTCTCATTTATATATTTAACACATAGTAAAGATGAGCCATTGAGGTATTTAGTGATGAACCAAAGTACTGGATACATTTAAATGATTGCGCTCGATGGAAAGACGAAGGATCGGCAAAGTTATTGTGATCTTCCGCTGAAGGGAAAGTATGTTTATGAAAGTATGTTTTCCCCATTAGTCCCATTACCCATCATATACATCAGCCTGACGCCGATACGCCTCTGAGGGACGAAGGGGTTGAATTTCTAGGACTTCCTTCTCTGCTCGCTGCCTCGTTGTTTACACTCCAATCAGCGACTCCGGAGTCGAGAGGCGACGCCCACGACCGGCTTGTTGGCAGAGCTCATTTTGAACCAACGAAAAGCCAAATCACCGTCACCGGGTTCCCTGATGATTGCATCTGGGCCGAGGCCTCTTTTCGCTCTCCACAGGGACCGTTCTGCCTGCTGCGACCTGATTGGTCGACACTGCTCCGCCTACGATAATAACTAAAATCTCAAGAGTCAGCACGTAGACGCTGAACGTTCATGAAGTTTAAGCTTTTATAACAGCTGTCGAGACGTTTTTTTACTAAAAACCCAGAGACGGAGGAATCACCAAACTCGGCAGCAGCCATCCTGCCCGGGAACATGAATATCGATCCAACCAATCGTCGTTGAGCTGCTAGCCTGGCTCAAAAAAATAAATTAAAAAAAACAATCCACCCGCACTGACCTTGCCCTTGAATACGGCTTTGATGGCGATGCGAGCGATGAGGTAGAACCAGATGATGTGAAGAGCCTGCAGCACCAGCAGCAACCCGTTGATCAGCCAATAGGTCTGGTACGGACCAATGATCTCCCAGCTCTCCACCAGGATCGAGTGCACCACCCTGCAACACACACACACACACACACACACACACACCTCGTTATATTCTTTTACGCCAGAAAGTATAAACATGGCGTCCGACAGTCAAAACGCGTAGACGACAGGCATTTGATTTGTAAATAGCAGCTCATTTGACTCACCAGAACGGGTACACGACGAGCCGGGTGATGAAGAAGCTGACGCTGAACACCACGAACAGGCCGTCGCACAGCCTCTGGTACTTGGCGTAGTTGGCCAGCTTGGCAGCCTGAAGGCATAAATAAGGAATTAGATGATTCACAGTATCAAAATATCTCTCACGCACACACACACACACACACACACTAGTATCTCCAGGAAGTGGGTCACTGACAGAAGGAGCTCTATTCTGCTTTTACAACTACTTTTTTTATTTTTATTTCTAGTGGATCAGATCTCTCCAGTTGCTTCTGAAGCTTTCTCTCATGCCAGGTGATTTCCAAAAAGGGATCTCAGAACTCATCTCTGGTGAACAAACAAACCGTTTAAAGGCCGTCGATCAAATCAACGAGCAGATAAGCGGATAATCATCCTGCTCGTCTGCGTCTGTTCGAAAGGGAAACCCGAACCGGTTCGGCTGCATTCCCGAGGCATTGTGGTGCGAATGAGAGTTTGACATCCGACTGGTCGTGCAGGTAGATCCACACCACGCCGGTATCACCTCCGCCGTGGTGCACAGACAATGTGGGTCACCCCCCCCCCTCCCCTCCCCATCAGAGCCTGATCAGCTCCTTCAAATCCAGATTCAAGACTTTTCCGTTTGCCGTTTCCTTTAATTGAAACCAGATTCAAGCATTTTAATCAATTTCTTCATTTCACTACCGAGTTTAATTTTTTTTGTGTGCAACTTTTATACTATTTTAAGCTTTTTAATGCTTCACCGACTGTTTTATTGTTTAAATGAATGCTGTGAATAGTCGTTTTCGCATGATGTTCACAGCTTTAAGGGCCCTTTACCTCGAGGAAGATGTCGGACGCGTCGTGCACGCACATGACCAGAGTGCCCGCCCGCAGCATGTTGTTGCCGTAGGAGATCGTGATGAGGAATATGGTGGCCAGGTGGTGCACCAGCATGATGATGAAGTCCTGTCGGCAGAGAGGAGGTGAGCGTCACTTTAACACAACACCTGCAGCTACACGTGAACAGATGAAGGGAAGCCTCCACGCCGGCGGTCCTGATCCGTTAACTGAAGGACTTGAGTAAACACCGAGTCTGTACATTCAGAAAAGGTCACGCCGATGTTTACTCACCTTGCGCTTCACGTCTATGAACTGGGAAAACATCAGAGACCAGTAGAAGGAGAGCTCGGCCGTGTAGTGGATGAACTGCTCGGAGCTCTGATGCTGTTGGAGGGAGACGTGGAAACATGGAAACACACCTTCAACAAACACGGAGCCGACGGCGCCGAGCAGCTGCTTATGATGCAAAATGAGATTCAGAAATAAAAACTACTATTCACCTGAAACGGGTAGTTGTACCAACACTGTCTGGTGTCCCACGTCCACGGCGACTGAAACGTTCATATCATTACGTCATCAAGCAGCAGACATTGCAATGGAAAGCTTTTATTTACCATTTTTGACTCCATTTTTATGATTTTATTTTGCTCATATCTTCATCTTAAATCACTTTCTTAATGTATAAAGTGTATGAATACAATTATTTTTATGCAACAGTCTTTTTTATTCCTTTATGTTAACAGATGGTATATTGCTGTCTTCTATTATAGTTATTATGCAACATTATTAATGTCTCCCTTTAAATCTCTTCTTCAGACTCAATGTTGTTTAATCAAATATTTCTAAACTGCTGGTATATTGTTTGATATTATATATATATATATTATTTTAAGAATTTCATCTTGCTTACATCCTCATCTTGGTCACCTGAATCATGTTTCTTTTCCAAAGAACATAGTAACATTGTGTTTGAAAGGTGGCCTTTAAATAAAGTTATTATTATTATTATTATGATGATGCAGCTGCTCACCGCCCACAAATGCCGGACGCCATAGATGAAGATCCCCAGGTAGAAGGTTAGCCGCCACCTGAGGTGACAGAAAAACAAACAATGCAACTCGTTCTCTGCAGGCGACCCAACGTCCAGGAGGGGGAACCCTCCGGCAGGCGGGCGGGGACTCACATGCTCTCGCAGAACTTTTTCTGCACGCCGGGCTTGTCCTGGTTCCGGCGGACCCGGAACCACCTCTGTATTTTCCGCTCATCCCAGTCCAGCTGCTTGCAGAGTCCCTCCAGTTGCCTGGTGTCCGGACTCTGAGGAGGACAAGAGAGATGAACTGTGGTCACTGAACGCATCACTACGCCGGCCTTGTGGTTGGCGTCTCGAGCAACGTTTGATGGACGTGACGCGTACCGTTTTGGACTGATACACTCTCTCCAGGACGCCATTGGGCTGAGCCTTCCGAGGCGGTCCGGCCTGAATCTGAAGTATGTGGGCACAGGGCTTTGCCACTAGCCTGTATACACAGAGGCAACGACAAGAGAGGGGGGGGGGGGGCAGATGTGGTGAGGAATGCAGACAGACGTACAGACAGGAGAAAGTCAGGGAGATCAGTTAGGCATGTTGCAGTTAGGATGTAGCCTCCTTCACTGACTCAGGCTGCCGAGTGTGCAGTTTGCTCAGAGTACAAAGTAATGTTTGACTTAGTCTTACGGGAGGAGGGGGGAGGGAGGGAGAGCACAACAGAGTCTAGGACACGCGCTGGGAGGGGATCCTGGGGAATGTGGCACCTCATCTAAACAGAGCATGATGACCTCTGTCATGTGAGGATGGGGGGTGGTGGGAGGGGGGCCTGGACCACAACACTGATGTGTGTCACATGCCCAGCCAATTTCATTTTCATCTAAAAAAATAGCACAACACCAGACTTCTGTGGCAAAAACGTGGAAGTGAAATACAGACCGAGAGCTCTTTGGGGCCCTTTCATTGGAGCGGTTACTCCACATGAAGGGGGGCACGTGCACACACACGTGTTTGTTTTAAAAGCACATAGCTCGGGTTCCAGTGATCACAGCCCCAATGACACAGCATCGCGGCTGTAACAGGAACCATGTTTGAGTTGTGATCACAGCCCAAACTATCTCCCCGAGCGAGGTAAACATGTGTTCCCATCCCGCCGAGGCTCCGTGTGTCATCAGCCCAAAGGAATGCTGACGTTACGAATAAGAGGCAAAACCAACAAACCCGCAGAGGGTATGATTAAGTCCCATGGAGGGGAGGGAGCCGGGGCCGCCCCATCGATGGAGAACACAACTAACTTCATGTTATTTTACGTGAACTTTGTGTTGTTTTGGTCGCTGGAGCCTGCAGAGAGTTCTTCTTCTTTAGTGTCGAGAGGGTTTGCGTGCATAAGGAATGAGTCACGTATCGGGCTCATGGCACCGGGTTGGTAGCGGGTTTTCCACTCTCCACTTTTTGTTGGAGCAACAGTTGCCACATCGGCTGAAGCCACGGAGCACGCATCCACAGGGAAAAAAAGCTTCACCCAAAAAAAAAAAAAAAACCTCAACTCCACAAGAAGCGTACCTTTCAAACAGCAGCCGGAGCAGGAACACGATGCCGGCCAGCGGCAGGGCGTAGAGTAGGTGTCTGATTCGGGGGTACTCCACGCCAGGTGGTGGGCGCTCCAGGTCCGCCCATGTAACATTTTCGGGAAGCCAAAATCTCTCATTCCAAATCCAGTCCGAGATAGAGGAAGTCATCGGGGGGGGCAGAAAGCAGCAGCAACACAAAAAAACACACACAGAAAGAAAGAAAAAAGCCGCTCGAGATCAAACAAAGAGGAAAAGCCAAAAGAAGGTAAACCGCAACAAAGTAGCGTCTAGTCGCACATCTGGTGGCCGAAGTTAAGTAACGGAAACGACCCGCTCGGTGGAGATGTTTCCACCGAGAGATGAGCCTCACTTCTGGTTCAGCCGACACGTAACGCTCAGCCTGAAGGGCGACACCCACCTGATGAGGCAACTTCTCCTTCTCCTCCTTCTTCTTCTTCTTCTTCTTCTTCTTCTTCTTCTTCTTCTTCTTCTTCTTCTTCTTCTTCTTCTTCTTCTTCTTCTTCTTCTTCTTCTTCTTCTTCTTCTTCTTCTTCTTCTTCTTCTTCTTCTTCTTCTTCTTCTTCTTCTTCTTCTTCTTCTTCTTTCTCTCTTTTTTCAAAGACGTTTATCACTTGAAGGATGGACACGCGGTTTTCAGAGCTCGTGGGTTTGTCGGCTCTCTTCAAAGTGATGTTGTGCCGTGAAGAGAAGGCTTGTGGTGGTAATTTAACATTAATGTCAGATAATATCAGATGAAACCTGGATGGGTTGCAGTTGGTTAGCTCTGGGTTTGAGAAGTTAGCCTAGCTAGTCACCTAGCTATATTTTGGAGTTGTTTGGTGGTAGCCTTCGTTACAGTTTAAATATATAAAAACAAATGTTTGGTCACATTTAACTCTGTAACTTAATATTACATGAGGGAAATATCAGTTAATCATAACAACTAACAGCTCTGCTAGCTACATCTGGTAAGATACCATTATTTATATTATTAGCTAAACTAGCATTAGCTAAACTAACATTAGCTAAGCTAACATTAAGATGCAATTAGCTCTAAATTGAAGTAGTTCAGGGTAAGTGAGTCATCATCATCAGGCAATTAAGAGGAACGTAAATATATTTTTGGAGTTGTTTGGTGGGAAGTTACAGTTTAAATATATAAAAACAAATGTTTGGACACATTTAACCCTGAGACTTAATATTAAGGAAGCAAATATCAGCTAACGATCAGAGCAACTAGCAGCTAGTTATCTAGCTATCTGTTGGCTACATCCAGTTAGCTAACATGATTTAACATTCAGTAGCTAATCTAACATTAACATTAGCCTTTCACTTTATTTACTCTATGTTATGTACCATGACCGGTTAAAAATAAAAACTTAAAGTCACTAAAAGTTATTATTCAGTATAAAACTTGCTTAAGTTAAGAACAACTATGATTTCCAGTAGATTACCATCGCAAAAATGACATGAATTTGAATCTAATTATCTTAAAAATAATATTTCCTCAGCCGGAAATATAGCCCTGCAAAACAAAATCCTTTTTATAAAGGTTTTAATCTTCCAAAATGGTCATGAAGTGTTTTCAACACGTTCAAATAAAACCTGAAAGTTATAACCCTCACAGAAGGCTGTAGACGGTACTTCATCACTACTAGGTGCCTATTGATGGGATATATGCAACACTATCAGGACAGATTTAATGCTGAGGCAACGAGCAGATTGTCTTTTATTGCATTTGGTACGCGTCCAGGGAGCTGTTAAATGTGATTTAAAAAAAAAAAGCATGTGGGACGACATCCTTGGAGTTTGACATGAAGCGTGCGATCAGAGGGCACTCGTTAAGCAACCTGAGATCGATTCTCGACACATTTAGCCATAAAGTAGTTTTGCTGCCGAGCTTCAGGTCAGTAAAGTCTGGAGACTCCTTCACCTCTGAAGCCGGTTCATGTGGGTTCACCTGTGTGCTGCATGCTCCTTTCATGGCCTTAATCCCCACATCAGCGCTTTAGTTCCCAGGAGTAGAGTAACAGCCTCGTGGGATGCAGAGACGGTTAGTGAGGATTATAGATTCACTGAGAATAAAGTCAAAGGTTGCAAAGTTTGATTATTGACTGAAACGTGTCAATGATTTGCAGCATTAGATCATAAACCTTTCCTTGATTGCCAGCTTGCCCGACTAAACAAGATCGAGGTCACAGACAATTAAAAAACCCACGAAGTATCTCCCTGGTTATTGTTTTACTATATTTATAGGAGTCCTGTACCCTCCCCAACAATAGATGATCTTGTTAAATTAATTGTTGGCGTGTAGCTGCAGGAAAGCTGCAAACTGCCCTCACTAAAGCTGCAGGTTGTTAATGTGGACATTCAAAGTGCTTTGACAGCGAGCCGGGTGATGGCCGCTTCACGCCAACGTCTGATCTGGGTGCAGCTTTCAGTTATTATAGCGACGGATCCCGAGCTGTTCATACTTGCACCGTTGGGCCTGAGGCTGTTTGTTCCCCCGAGCATGACTCATGATGTCGCCATTCATGATATGGAACCATGCGGCCTTTTTAATGGCGTGAACCGAGGTGGGGCAACAGCAGTGAATATTCAAAGTTGGCATGCTTGTGCCTGATGGAATGGATTAGGTTAAACTGGGATCTGAAACTATCACAATCATGTCTGTGTGGGGACTTCATGCATTATTCAAGGCATGTAGGAAGTTATGAAAAGCTTTTGACCAGAGGGGGAAACATTTATTTGCTTACGTAGAAAGCCTTTTCCAGTTCAGGCCAATGCTTTTCTTTCATTATCTTGATTTCACCTGAGCCCCTCAAAGCCATCAAAGCCTTCTGAGGTGGAGAATCGAGACGCACACAGCTTTTGCCCCTCAGGATGACGCGCTGATCCCCCTCTAAAGGCTAATTATTCATGAATTTCAAAAGGCCTGCGGGGCAGAAGGGGGAGAGGCAGTGGATACAGCACATGTAGGACCCCCCCCCCCCGTTCTGCGTCGTGTAGATTCATTATTTTTACATCGGTACCAACTGGTCAGAGATCAGCCCGGCTCCCTGAACAAACCCTCTCTGTGTCACTGTCTGTGCAGCTGCAGCCTCACGACATGCCCCTCTCAGATGCGTGACCTAGTGTGGAGGGGCTGGAAGACCTCAGCCACAGAATCTAGAGGGGTGGGGGGTGTGTTTCTGATGACTTAAATCAAACGTACCCCCTGTGCAGATTTTCTAACCACACTTCCACTTCAATTATTTTAACCATTTCTTTGTCTTCCCTGACTTCAGCCCAACAATAGCAGAGAGGTCTGCTACTGTCGTCCCCTCGGCGTCCTCCCCCCTGCCTCCCTGCTTGGACTGGTCCATTTCGCATCTGAGAAAAATCTGATAGTTGGAGGAGAGTTCTTGCAGCCAGGGATCGCTTCAGCCTCACACACAGCACCAGAGCTCCTGGATCACCTCGAGGTAGGATTCTCTGATGGGTTTTATTCTTTTTTTATTTTTTTTCATTATTAATACATTTTCTGTGATTTGGACCTCCCCAAAGGAAAATCTCTCAGCACACACATGCAGCTGCCGTCTTTGGGGAAGTACCTGATGTGTGTTCATAGATGAGGATGCATTTTTGTGTTTACCTTTTTGAAAATACTCAAATCAAAACAAAGCAGCAGCTTTCAAGGATTTAATGAGCCTGTTTCATCAAGATATACGTGAATGATCAGCATTGACTCTTGATTTTGTGAATTATATCATTATTATATTTGTTTGTTGACATGGTGTGTGTATATATATATATATATACACATACATACATACATACATACATACATACATACTTGTGTGTTTACTCTTTCTTCCCAGATAAGCAAATGGATGAGAAGGAGCTGAGCGATCCCCTGAACAACGTCCCCGTCATCAAAGGTAACCCAGCTGTGTTCCCTCCCGAATGACTCGGCTGTTCAGCGCCGGCTCACCTGACACCGCATCTCACTGGCCGAGCCAGAGAAAAGGCATGAGTCACAGGAAGAGTGTCAGTTTGGCTTTTACAGCCGCGTCGGTGGCCTTGTGTTTTTTTTTTTTTTTTTTTTTAAGAGGCTGATTTTTACAGCTTATTAGAAGATGGAGCGCACATTCGCTCTTAGGGCGACTTCTTTGAAAAGCGGTCGCGATGGAGAGAACGTAAAAAAAAAGGGAACTCAACGGGGACTTTCATGGGAGAAAACCGAGCGAGCGAATCAATTTTTGCACGGATGACGGATGAATCTGCGACAGCATATAGGCGGCACAAAGCAAACAGTGTCCTCTCCACAACAGCGCCTCAGTCTCCGCCGACCGATAATCACGCAGAGCACAGTTCAGCAGCTGTACGTTCACATCGCGTTCACACCGGAGCTAAAAAAAGACTTTCTCCTGCATTTTATTCCGCTGTCGTCACTCGAGGCCGTGCAATGCTCGACTAGTCAGAGAGGTATTTTTACACACTGGCTAATCCCATCGCTATGCGGCAACACCAGCGCACAATGGCCTTAATAGCAGATGCTGCTAAAGATAACGTATCTGAAATATGTCTGCAGACATCACCCAAAACCCCCGAGAGCACAGGAAGCCCACTCACATTCTCTCTCTCTCTCTCTCTCTCTCTCTCTCTCCTCCCTCTCTCTCTCCTCTCATACATATGCATGCATGAGGGAACACACAACCTCATGCATGCAGCTGCCCCCCCCCCTCCATCCTTTGTCTGGCACACACCACCGTGGTCACGTGCCCCATGTCAGAGGGTGCCACCAGCCTCCAGCAAGCCGCTTCCTACCCCTCTCCTCTCGGGGGATGGGGGGTCGGTTCTCAGGGCGTTCACGTGGCCGCGAAATCGTCCCGTCGCAGACAAACGCAGCATTTCCACGGCGCCGACGACGTGTCCATTTATGGTGCACGAGCTCGACCTGTCCACGACTCCCGCCGACCGCCCGGGGCCTGAGATGAGGTCATCTCTTTTCCGAGCCACGGCAGATTAGGGGATCAAGATATTCACTGGGAATTGCAAAGCCTGAGTATTTGTTGAGCTCGTTTCCACCTCTGGGGAAACGAAACAGACCCATGACAACGTTGGCCTTTGTGTATTGTTTACAGCAACTAACCGTCCTCACAGCGCCGTCGATGTGCCAGAGGACCAGTTTGTTGCCGGGTTAATGGACAATTTGGACTGAAAGCGTTGATGTAAAAACAACACAGATAAGGCAGTTGTCTATTTCTGGGTGAGCAATTAGTTTATGTAATAGTCCTGATTTAATATCCTGGGAAATCATCGAGTCCGGCAGCCCTGGTTAAATATTTGGGACTGAAGCAGAGTTAATGTGGAGGAACTCGGAGTTCTATTTTTATCGTAGTGAATGTTGGTCGTTACTGCCTGGTGTGTCATCCTGGTTTAAACTTCCTAAAGTCTCTGTGTGCCCTCCTCCAGCTAGAAAGGTCTCACGTTGGGGGAAAGGATCGTTGATCTGGATCATACCTTTTGTGTTTTCAGACGACTTGACCCGGTCAAACATGGGGTCTTCTGGTGACTCGGAGAAAATGATCCAGCGCCTGAACGACGAACTGGGAGAAGCACAGGAGCTCGCCAACACTGAGAAGCACAAATGCATGGAGCTACAAGGTACAAATGCTAATGTTTGATGTCGGATACCGCTCACCTCACTGTGCACTGTGCACATGCACACTGCAAATGCAGGAAATAACTGCAGCGATCTGTTGCAGGTATCCTGCAGGACGAGAGAAAAGAAAATAAGCAGCAAGCTGATGAGTCCGCGAAACAGATAAAACATCTTCAAGGTACATGTTTGTGTTTTTCTTGGGGGGGTGGTCTGGTCTGGTCTGGTCTGTCCCTGCTAACCTAAAAGCCCTTTGTGGTCCGGACAGGCCAGCTGCGGCAGCTGCAGGAGGAAACGGGCGTCCTCAGAGGGCAGCTGGACGGCTCCTCGGACGCCCGTGACGAGGTGACGGCGCTGAAGCGCGCCCTGGAGGCGGCGGCCGCCGAGCAGGACCGCGACGCCGTCGCCGCCCGAGCCGACCTGGCTGCCGTCTCCAAGGATCTGGACAAATGGCGGCAGACCGCCAGCAAATACGAGCGAGAGATCGACGACCTCCAGCGTGACCTTCAGCAGCAGAGCAAGCAGTGGCAGAAAACTGCAGAAATACAAGGTGAGAAGATGTGATGGTGATGTTTGAAATGTGGCTCTGTTGGTTGAGACTCGAATGTCCGCCCAAGTGTGAAAAATGTGTTTTCTACGTGCTTTGACTTAATCTGACAGCTAATTAAGAAAAGAGCATCTGCTCCGACAACGTTACATAATAGCTTCATTTTCTTTTTTTATTCTTTTTTCGCAGCCGCCGAGCTGCAGTCCATGCAGGCGGAGTGCAGCGGCCTCCAGAAGGAGTGCTCCGTCCTGCGGGCCGAGAAGCAAGACGTGGCGAGTAAGCACCAGAAGGACCGGAGCGGCCTGCAGACCGAGTGCGCCTCCCTCCGGTCCGAGAGGGAGGAGCTCCTCAAGACCCACCAGAGGGACCGGGGCCAGCTGCAGGGCGACTGCGCGGCTCTGCGCTCCGAGAAGGAGGCGGCGCTGCAGCGGCAGCAGCAGCTGGAGAAGGAGCTCTGCAGGTCAGTGCAGCAGCGGGAGCTCGGCTCCGCCCTCCCGGACGGCGCTCCCGCGGGCTAACGCCGTTGTCTTGTTCCCGGTAGTTCCCGAGCCCAGAATGCGGAGCTGAGCAACAGCCTCGAGGCCCTGGAGAGGACCCAGCAGGAGCTGGAGAAGAGGCTGGCGGCCATGCAGCTCCAGCACCAGCAGGACGGCAGCGCGCTGCAGGCCCAGCTGGAGGAGGCCGACGGCCGCAGCAAGGCCCTGCAGAGAGAGGTGGGCTCCTCAGAACAGATGTTGTGAACCGTGCAGCTGTTTACACTGGCCACTGCAAGTGTACACACACACACACACAGTAAATGATTGTATATTGATCTGTGAGATATTTTCAAAGCGTCACACGGCCGGTGTTTACTCGGCGTTGCAGTGTTTAGCTTCCTACACACACACACACACACACACACACACACACACACACACAGTTCATTACCTCTGGTTCCTTGTTTAGGACCGAGGGGGTTTCTCACTGAGAAAAGGTGTTTACTCCGACCCATTACCATGACACCGAACAGGCTTACGTGTGGCTCCATTCAGGACCGACTTTCTACTTCGACTCACTTAATTAATAAATGCAGGCCGTGATCCTGACGTGTCCATCTGAGCCCCTGGCTGCCTATTTAACTGGACATGTGGTGTCATATTATGTGGCTTTAGTTATTTATTTGCCCGTCTAAAGTGTCACCGGGACAAAGGAGGACTTCGTCTAGCTTTCTCTCTGAAGCCCAGCAGGAGGACCAAGTACGTGTCCCCTGAGAATCTGTGCCCAGTTAAGACTCGTCTTAAAGACCCTGAACCCACCGCATGCTGAGGGTTACCCGGCGGCCTTAATGGCTTCCTGTGATGGAGCCATGTGGGGAGGAGGTCTTTTTGTAGGTTTACCAGGAAGTTAGCATTACTGGTTCTCTGGTTTTCCATTAGATTTTTGGATTGTTGCATAAAATAAGCTATGTTATGTTATGTTATGTTGAAGTTATGATAGTGACACGTTTTGTTCACAAATGAACTCCACGTGAAGGATTTTGAAAAAGGGCTAACTGTGAACCACGTCACATGATCAGGGATAAACCCAGCGAGGCTGTGCAGGCGGGTCAGTGGGCGTGATGGAGTTCTGCAGCCTCCACGAGACTCAAAATGCATGAGAGCGATTTACCGCCGTGTTTTATTTTGTAGAGCAAGACGTCAGACCGCAGGCTGGAACCCATCCAGAGCAAACATGCACAGTCGTCTCTGGGCTGCAGCTCTCTACGGCGCTCTGAGGATCCATCGAGCTAACTGAAACTAGATGGAAGTTTGAAAGCGTCCAAACAGCCTTCAGGCTGCTCGCCTGTGACGCACATGCTCCCAGTCAGGTTGAGCAGGCTGGGTGGGGATGGGTGAGCCACCGCTGGGACTCTCTCTCTCTCTGGGAGGGAGGGAGTGGGGGGGGAGGGAGGGGGGCACTGTTGAATAGCAGCAAGCGGAGTTGAAACCATCGTTAACCGCACGTCTTTCATCCCATGTGTGGGGTGGAACCTGTGGAACCTGAGTGCTCTAGTGTGCCCTTTTGCTCGTCTGTTGGAGGACAAAAGGTGTGTGTGTGTGTGTGTGTGTGTGTGTGTGTGTGTGTGTGTGTGTGTGTGTGTGTGTGTGTGTGTGTGTGTGTGTGTGTGTGTGTGTGTGTGTGTGTGTGTGTGTGTGTGTGTGTGTGTGTGTGTGTGTGTGTGTGTGTGTGTGTGTGTGTGTGTGTGTGTGTGTGTGTGTGTGTGTGTGTGTGTGTGTGTGTGTGTGTGTGTGTGTGTGTGTGTGTGTGTGTGTGTGTGTGTGTGTGTGTGTGTGTGTGTGTGTGTGTGGTAATCATGCAAATTTGGTTGTAGCCCATTTGCTACACAACAAACCAACAAAAGCAGCACATTCCTGTTCATTTTTTAAAACGTTGCATCACCAGTAACGGCAACAATAACAAACGTCTGGGCGGGAAATCCGGGCGATATTTAAACATTGTGTTTGAATGCGTGTCGTGTTTACGCAACATGGAGCTTCATATTATACATACATTATACGGAGATTAAAAGACTTTGCGATGAGGTTGAAAACAGCGATTTGCTTCGTGCAGTGCGAGGAGGTGAAGGCGGAGCTGTCGGAGCTGAAGGAGAAATGTGAGAAGACGGAGCAGGAAAAGCAGTCGCTGGCGGAGCAGTTTGAGGAGTGCAAAGCCAACATGGAGGAGCTGAAGGAGAAAGGGTCAAAGGTGAGGGATGGTCCATCACTCACTAACAACAACATGCGGTCTACGTGTTTATATGCATACTGACAAATCATTCATAATGATCTGCAATTATGTTTTAAAATAAATAAAACGCCACCGTAGCTTTGCACAAGAGGCAAACGGTTGATTCGGTCTTTGAGCTTTGATTCAGATTTATTTTATCTTGTTAAAAATCTCCTGGCATACAAAATTAACTGTTCACAATATATATATTTACATTTTTATTTATTTGTATTTATGTATGTATATATATATATATATATATATATATATATATATATATATATATATATATATATATATATATATATATTTATTTGTATTTCTTTAATATATATATTATTATTATTTATTTTTTTAATGTATTTTATATCACGGCAGCACACCTGCTCCCCTCGACTCATCCACTTGTCTTCTACTGACGCTCCCAGCCGTCGGCAGCCGTGTGTCACTTTGAGATTTGCGTAAACGGCAAATTGCCGACTGCTGACTGAGGAGTTTATTAATAAAGCCACGCCCCCAACCCAAAACTAAAAGTATGTCCCGCTGCAGTTGACCATGTAATATCCCTTCCCTTCCGTAGACGTCCCCATTGCTGCCCGTTCAAGCCGCCGTGGTCGGCCTAGTCCTGGCTGTGCTGTATTGGTGCTTCGGCGCGTTGTGGTAGGAAGGTACACAAGTTACCGTCGCATCGGCCGACATCTGTCATCCTCATTCCTGTCTTTTTTTTAGATCAAATGCATGACTTGTTTCCCCCAGAATGCCTTGCTGGAGGAGGGGGGGGATTAAACAAACTGACGTCTCAGAGACTCAAACCTCACTAATCGTTCAGCTCCAACATCTGACATCTGTTTGTCTTGTCTGGACGCTAACGCTTAGCAACTGTCGGCTTGGATGAGCTTCATCTGCTGTTTGTTTTTAAACTTCTCTCTCTGCACTGCATTGGTTTCAATGGCAAGCTCCGTCTGTCAAAGCTATGGCGATCCCATGATGATGATGACGATGATGAAGGTGGTGGAGGTGGTGTATTTCTGTTTTTTAAATGTGGTGTGGCTGATGTTTCCGTTCCCCTTGTTTCAGAAGCTGTGGTTGATCTGGGGCCCTGTTGCTGCTGTGGCTCTGACAGCTGTGACTGCTGCTGTGCTCTTCAGGACCTGAGGGCCACGTGCACGCACATGCACACACACATGCACACAAACATGCACACAAATCCACATTTATCATCAGATTTCTCCGCCCCCTTATCATATCTGCACTTTTAATTAGGAGGGCTCGTACTAAACACTGTTTAATTTGTAAGATGCTCTATTTTAGATGACAGAGACGTTAATAAAGAATGTGAGTTTTGAGTGCAAAATGAATAAACCTGTTTGTATCCCTATTATTATTATTATTATTATTATTATTATTTTTGAAGGACCGTGTGTTTTTGTTTTACCATCATAACTTCTAGGTTCATCTATTAATGAATGTAAAGATACGCTACACACTTAATTAGTTCTCAATATATCTGGTGATGATATTTTGGATTTGATCGCCTCCCTAAATGTAACACTTCTCTGTAACTGTCGGAATAATAAATATTGTCACAATAATGCATCCCCGGACTGAGTGCATGAATACTGCCCTGGGTTAATGGTGGTGGTGGGCGCTGCTCAGATATTATCTTTTATTACTAATATTGGTGTTTAAAAGGGTTTTCAGTACGTTTTGGGTTCTTAGCATCATTAATAGTTTTTCTTTGATTTAAAGTGAAACCGCACCAACAGATGTATGTGAACACTGGTTTTCCTTCATCAACAGGATCTAGTTGAGGTTTTTAACCCAGCTCCTCTGCTTTCTATTTAACATAAATCTGCTTCCATAGACTGAAATGTTTTTGCACCAGCTGCCGTTCCTCATGTCACCTTTTAACTTTTTTTAGGTTTCAGTTTGGTGCAACCGACATTTAATCAATAACTTCCATCAGCGGTGGTCTGCTCACCACTGGGAAGTATTAAGTATCATTTAAATGCCATTTAGTGTTTTGAATAAAACAAAAATAAAAAGACTAATTTGTGCCAGAAAATACTTGCAGTGTGCAGGATCTGGCGCCATCTGGTGGTGAGGTCACAGACTGCAACCATTGAAACTTCTCATGGTGGCCAATGCAAAAATCCTAAATTTCCAGAGCCAGAGCTTCTGTTGGTGTTCGACACGAAACACAAGAATAATTAGTTTATTCTGCCAGTAGATCCCTTTAAATGCTGCACTGTTTTTTAGCGTGACCCATGCAGGAACGGAATGCTGCTTTTTTGTTGTTTTTGTTTTCTCTATTAAGACCTCACCTTTATGGATTTAAACTGAGAGGAGTTAAAGAGTTAGAGGCCTCCACAGCGACGGAGAGAGGATGCAGTCTATTTCTCAACAGGACGCCAGGCTTGTTGCTAAATTTGATTGAGCAGATTGAGGACAACCTCTCCTCGGGTATGAACCCCTAAACATGAGAAGTGTTCCCAGGCGCTGCCGGCCCCCTCTGAGTGTCCGTTTAGTGCTGCTCTAGTTTGTATGTAGGTCATCTGTGGCGGACCAGAGATGCATCAGGCAGCTGCACATTGCATGTTGTTTTATTACTGTGTGAGCTTTGATTTACATTCATTCTGATTAATGCTGAAGTCTTTATTTTTTACAATTTTTTACAATTTTAGCTTTCCTTCCAAACAAACAACCTAATATTACATTTAACTAATAAATATCACCAGGAAACTGCCCAAGTTGATTACTTTCACTAAGACAATTATTTGTTTATTACAAGTTTTTTGAAAATATCATGTTTAAATATGTAAATGAGGCACTCTTCTATTAAATATGTGCCAATTTGTAGACATTTCTAGCACAGAAATGTGAATTTTAGATAAAGCTAGGTTAGAAAAACCTTGTTTCATTTTGTTGACATGTTAGAGTCAAAGAGAAAATACTGTGAACAGTCATAAAAAACTAAATTCATTACGTTTCTAGTAATAGAATGTTATATAAATGAGGTTATGAATGCTGTGTGAACAAACCCCTCTGCATAAACCCTCAGAATATATGTAGGAATGAAAGAGTAAAGTTATATAAATGAGGTTATGAATGCTGTGTGAACAAACCCCTCTGCATAAACCCTCAGAATATATGTAGGAATGAAAGAGTAAAGTTATATAAATAAGGTTATGAATGCTGTGTGAACAAACCCCTCTGCATGAACCCACAGAGGAGCTCCACAGTCGCCTCCATCATGACACCCGGTGGTGAGTTTGGGACCTGCAGCTGGGAATCGGATGCTCTGGTGGCGGGTTTAAAGGGATGTTTAGTGACATTAACACATTCTGGAGACTCTACAGGTTATAAACATTTACTGTATTCTTTTTTTGTTGTTATTTAGCGTGTGGAGCACCCGGAGTAAACCCTTAAAATGAAAACTCACAGATGTTGTACCAGCTTCTCAATGAATTGGAGTGACATCAAAAATGCAAGATTAGTATTTGACACTATACAAAGATCCAACACCCAAAAGTCACTGTTCTGATCCAGTAATAACCAGCAACAATCACTGGTCTGGCCCTGCAGACTTGACAGCAGAGCTGGCAAGACGACCAACAGTTTGTGTGACCCAGGGATGCACAAAAATGCTTAAAGGTAAAAACGACATATCAACATTTAAAGAGTGGAAGAAAAAAGATTCAGAAGAAATATTCAAGTTTAAAAGACTCAAATATGGAATATTTGTGGATCTCTTCACTTTGATATCCTTTACAGAACTGTGCCTGAAGTACTTCTATATATGACTTTCCGTGTAGCCCACTTCAGATGACGTCAGGCTTCGATAATCTCGGACGTCACCAGTCTGACGGAGGTCCGGTCACGTGGTCTGTACACCGTGGTGGATGAATCTGCGTCAAATCCACCGTTCATATTATATTATGTGGGTTTATATGATTCGCTGTTGTGTCCCGAATGTGCTCATTTCAATAATAATAATAATAATAATACATTATTATATATTATAAAAGTAATAAACGTCAATCCAGGCATGTTTTGTTTATGATTTTTCTTATGTTCCTCCCAATATTGTTCAGGTATTCCTACTACAACGTGAGAGTACAGAAAGCCATATATCCGGTACTTTTATCCGCATTTAGACCTTCGCTTACTTTAACTATCTGGTAACATGGGGTCACGTGATGCAGCGAAGCTAGCTCCAAGCTAGCCCACAGGCTCTTCAGGCAAATCTTTTAAAACACCCGAACTCAGTCCATACCGGTCGGACAGCTTTATTATGGTCCGAAGAACCAGAAGGAAACAACTTAATCCAGCTGGTGAGCAAACCTCGAAATTAATTGATTAAAAACAATTCACGAGAATAGCGACGAAGAAGTTCATGTCATGGCGGCGGCCCGCGACGCCTGGCCCTGAAAGACGCGCTCATGCGCTCGCCTGTAAACTCGACTCTGAAACCGCAGAAGTGAACCAATCTGTCTCTGGACTGAATCCGGTGCTGATGCATTGAGCACCCGCACAACCGAAGCGGAAGGCGGCGTTAGCGCAGCAGAGGACCGGCTGCTGGGCCTAGATAAAGATGGCGTCTGAACCTCCTCTCCTTCATAGACCAGACTTTTGACCGTTTATTGGGGACCAGATACAATTCGTTTGACCCCCACTGAGATGCACAGATACATTTTAGACCATCTATATGATTTGTATTGGACATCTGGAAGTGTTGTAACTGCAGAGCGACTTCAGCAGAACCAGAACTGGTTCTGTTCTGGCCTTTTAAAACGTTACAGTAGTTATTGCGCCCCGTCACCAGCAGGGGGCAGCAACGATGCGCCCACAACCCCTAAACCCATGTTTCTGTTTAGATATTTAATGTGTGAATATTTCACCAGAAATTATTGTATTGAAATTAATAGACAAAACTGGTTGTGATTTAAATCTTTAGAAAGCTTTTGTAGCACAATTAATCCCACAAACAAGAATAAATGACCCATTATGTTAAACTAATTAATCTTCCTTCATATTCATTATTTATTGTACAAACTCAAGAGAGCAAAAGGGGGGGCTTTGTGATCTTTCATGGTGCTCAGTGGTATTTGTTTAACTATTTAATATCCCGTTTGTTGTCAGGCCATAGTGTGTGTTTGTTTTCTTCTGAAATGCCTCACATGTTTTGTCCTAGGAGGCGGAGCGTTCAGGCCTTTTCATCCATTCAAGGATCAATGAGCGCACACGTTCTGGCATTCGGTGGCTTTTCTGGAAAGCCGTCTCCCGCCGGCCGCGGCGCAGGCCCCACGCAGCTGATCATATTATTTCAGCTGCTGCGCTGCGCTCTCCTTCAGTGCGCGCTCCACTATGGACCGCAAAAGGGACGACCGGCACATGACGAGAAGAAGCTGCATGCCAAAGAATGACGGATGACAGGGGAACCGCGCGGCGCATCCTCGAGGAGCCTCAGATGCGGGCGGAGGCGGAGCGACTCCGAACCTTTGAGAGCTGGCCGGCGGACGCGCCCGTCACGCCCGGGGAGCTGGCCAAGGCGGGCTTCTTCTTCCTGGGCACCGGGGACAAAGTGCAGTGCTTCTGCTGCGGCGGGGTTTTGAGATGCTGGGTGCGCGGGGACCGCCCGGCCGTGGAGCACGGGCGCCACTTCCCCACCTGCGGCCACGCGCTGGGCCGAGCCGTGGGCAACGTCCCGCTCCAGGTCGGGTCCTCCGACTCCGTGGACGGCCAGCTGTTGAGTCAGCTCCAGAGGATGACGATGGACGACCAGGGGGCCGCCGGGCAGGCGGTCTACCCGGAGATGGAGGCGGAGGATTCCCGGCTCACCACGTTCCACAACTGGCCCACCGAGGCCTCGGTCCAGCCGGATGTTCTTGCGCGAGCTGGGTTTTTCTACACAGGTGCTCACTGTCTCACTATACCTCTTACATCCTGCTTCTTTAATGTCTTAATACAGCAACAATGTGTGTCAGGTAACATGTCAGATGTTCAGCACTGACCCTGCAGTCGCTGCTGGAGTGACCTCTCTTTGTGAGGGTTCACGGGACAATTGTCCTGCTGAGTCATGGAGTTGTGGACAGAACCACCTGGACAACGCTGGGCGGCTAGAGGAGGCGAGCTCAGCAGCTGCAGGCAGCACACAGCCAACGCACAACATGTTATTTAGATACCGTGTCAGAGAGGTTTTAGTTTGTGCACGTTATTGATTCATTTTACAGTTTTTCTTTTATGTAGGACATAAGGAGAGGAATGTGATGTGAATTGTAGTTTCTGTCAAAAGACTCTTCTCACAAGTTATATTTATTTCAATATATTTGCATGGTTTAATGCCACAAATCGCAAATCTGTTCAATTTAAATCGCATCAGAAAAGAAAAAGAAAAACTCCCCCAGAAAGAACATTTAACAGGATAGGATGAAACTTCAGGGAAACCAGGATGGACAGAAGTGTTACATGTTTACAGAATAGAAAGTGGAACATGAGAGCAGTGGCAGCAGCAGTAATGGATCAAAGGGATATGTAATCCTAACAGTTGGTCCTGCTCATGCCCGACAGGTCACGGCGACAACGTGAAATGCTTCCACTGCGACGGCGGGCTGAGGAACTGGGAGCCGGGAGACGACCCCTGGCAGGAGCACGCCAAGTGGTTTCCACGGTAAAAACATAAAAACATAAACAACGTTTTTGTGAGCTCAGCTTTCACGCTTTAGAAGATTTGTGAGACGGCGTCTCTGCTCCTCAGATGTGAGTTTCTGATCCAGGAGAGAGGGCAGGACTACATCAGCAACATCCAGGACTCTCACTTCCACCTGGGAGACACCGTGGTGAGAAGCTCCACCCCTTTTCTCCTCCTCTGCATGCTCGGGGCAGCCCATAATAATCACACATTGATCAGTGCAAAGTAGAAGATATGATATGATATGTTTTTGTTTTCTTCTTCCAGGGCGGATCACAGAGCTCCACAGGCCGAGACATCGGGTCCAGAAACGGTGAGTCAACATCCTCACTCCTTCCTCCCCTCTCGTCCTCACTCTTCCTCCCATCTCGTCCTCACTCCTTCCTCGTCCTCCTCACTGCTTTCTCCTCCTCACTCCTTCCTCCCCTCTCGTCCTCCTCTCTCCTTCCTCCCCTCTCGTCCTCCTCTCTCCTTCCTCCCCTCTCATCCTCCTGACTCCTTCCTCGTCCTCCTCACTCCTTCCTCCTCACTCTTCCTCCCCTCTCCTCTCTCCTTCCTCCCCTCTCCCAGATGTGGTCCCCGGTCTGGGGGGGTCCTCGGCCATGCTCTCCCCCGTGGTGCAGACGGCGCTGCAGATGGGCTTCGAGGCCGGCGTGGTGGAGAGTCTGGTCCAGACCAAGTACCTGCTGACGGGTCAGCACTACACCTCGGTGTCGGACCTCGTCACCGACGTGCTGCAGGCGGAGCAGGAGGACCGGCGGAGGTCGCAGGGTCGAGGTAACGCTACCGCAGTACTGCACTTCTGTGGTATTTGTACTCGAGTATTATACTTTTTTTTCCACTACTACTCAAAGTACTTTTACTTTTGATCCGTGGGCAGAATGTAGGAGATCTGCTGGTAGAAATGCAATGTAATATTGATAAGTGTTTTATCTAAGTGTCTAATCACCTGAAAATAAGAACCCTTGTTTGTTCCTAACCTCAGAATGAGCCGTTTATATCTACATATACGTTTCTACAGTAGCCCTGAATGGACAAACCAAACCCTGGCTCTAGACAGAGGCCATCGTAGTTCTCTTATACAGTCCAGCAACAGGAGAAGTTTCAGTTGTTTGCAATCTGCAACCTCACCACTAGGTGGCGCCAGATCCTGCACACTGCACCTCTTGAGTTTCTTTTGCTAATTATGTTTTAATGTTTTAAATACAGGTCTCTAGCTTAGTATAAGTATTAATGATTAGTATCTGCCAATTATTTAGATTTTTGTTTGAGAAAATAATATGATCACAATTAATAATACCCAAATATCAATGTTTGTAATATGTTTGATGGTCTTTTGTGTCCTGCAGAGCCAGAGTCGAGGCAGGGCTCCAGCGCTGCGAATGTGGGGACACAAGCGCCAATCAGAGAGAAAGGTCAGAGGTCAACACCGATGTGATTTTTCAGGAACAAAATAGTTTTTTTTTTAGTTGCTGACTTTGCGACCGCTCGACCCTGCAGACTCAACACTTTTGTTTTTTACTGCTTTCCCCCCGACAGCGAAGGACCCGAGCCCCGAGGAGCTGCTGCGCCAGCTGCAGGAGGAGAGGACCTGCAAGGTGTGCATGGACAAACTGGTGTCCATCGTCTTCATCCCCTGCGGCCACCTGGTGGTGTGCGGCGACTGCGCCGCCAGCCTGCGGCACTGCCCCATCTGCAGGGCCGTGATCCGGGGCAGCGTTCGAGCCTTCATGTCCTGAGGTCGCGAGAATCCACTGTTAACACCTCGAGTGACCTTGAGCTTTCTCTGACCTTAATAAAGATCAAAATAAAGAGTTGTTGCTTTCTGCTTTGTTCCCGCTGACACGTCATTTTTCTACAGTAAACATTTTAAGCTGTTTTTTCTTCTACTGGATGTCACACAGTATCATTTAAAAGACATTCTTTTATTAACAGACGGATATTTACATGAACACGAAGCACAGTTCTGGATAAATAGGATTACACACAATGGGGTCACATGGGTCACATGGGGTCACGGCAACACAAGGGCACGAAGGTAAAAAAAGACCTTTTTCACTTCTATACTGAGAAAAATAATTATCTACAAACAGGTGGAATGTTTTTCAGTGGAGACTAAAGCACATAAACACTCCGTTCTCCGGCTTGTCCTCACCTATAGAACAGGGCTGGGCGATTATGGAGGAAATCAAATATCTTAATATTTTAGTTCTTGAGAATCTGCATGTTCTGACTACGTGGTAAAGAACTCAATGACATCACTGTGTTGGAACTCTTCTGCAACGTTACAATAAGTAAGAAGAATATCTTTTCTCATATCACAATATCAATATGTTATTGACCTAGAAAAGTTCCCCCCAGAACCTCATGAGAGGTTTTACAGAGAACCTTTGTTTCGAGAAATTGTTTCACCCAGAACCCTCTCTGGAGGTTCTATACCTTCTAAGGATGCTACAGGAACCCAAGCAAGGGGGTTCTACCAGGAACCCTTTTCTATTTCAAGGGTTTCACCTAGAACCCAACCCGGGGGTTCTACCAGGAACCCTGTTGTATTCCATGGGCTTCATTTAGAACCCACCAATGGGGTTTCTACTGGGAACCGTTTAATTAGTCAAGGGTTTCATCTAGAACACAATCAGGGGGTTCTAGATGAAACCCTTTTCTATTCCAAGGGTTTCGTCTTGAACCCACTCGGGTTCTTCCACCGAGAACCCTTTCATAAAACGAGTGTTCTTCTAGAACCCTCACGGGTCGGGGCTCATGTGGTGCAGTGTAACCCACAGTAATCATGTTTTTTGGGGTGTGTGGTTCTAAATTGCGGGCGTTCTCTTTTCACAGCTGGGCTTTCTAGAATCCTTGAAGAATTCTTAATGGAACCCGTAGTCTCACAAAGAACCTTCTTCAAAAGAAGGTTCTCCAGAAGCAAACGGTTCTGTAGAACCTCTGCCCTTTAAGAAGAAACCCATTTAGAACCCTTATTTCTCAGAGTAAACTTTAAATATAAGACATTAAATTATTGCATCTTGCCATTAGAGGCGTGACCAATCGGTGAGAGCGGGTCGTTCTGATCCGACAGAAGGTCTGATGAGGACTTTCAGAACCGTAACAGTTCGTTGACGTTCCTTCTGCGGTTCTCCGGTACCGAAGAGGAACCCGACACGCGACGGGACATCTTCAGTTGCTGACGATGAAAAGGACCGAGAACCAAAATAATCTTTTTGTTCTCGACTCTTTTGATTCCTCGGCAAGGAGCGACGCAGACGTTTCCAAACTTATCTTCTCATCAAAGAAATAGATCAAATATTCTGGATTTAAATGTAAAAATAAAGACAATTACTGAGTTTAACACTGAAAGAAGACCTCATCCTGCTGTATGACAGTCTATGATTTATAATTATAAACATACTTATGAATTGTAATCGGCTTATCACACTATAATTATAACTAATAAACACTCATATTCATGCTTTATAACATAACTATTACAGAATTTTATAAACATGTT
>CM042215.1:2769467-2784467 GCA_023566465.1 Cottus gobio | reverse complement strand
CTTCTAACTCCATGACCTACTTTACAAAGAGGATTCTCCCCACCGCTCGGTGTGTCTGCTCACCAGCGATAACTCAGCGGAACAAATTCACTCACACACACACACACACACACACACACACACACACACACACACACACACACACACACACACACACACACACACTGTGAGTAATAAAGCCTGAAAGACCCTTCAAACCCTGAGCTGATGGTATATGATGCTATTCTGCCCGTTGTGTCTTCTGTGCATGTGTGCATGCATGTGTGTGTGTGTGTGTGTGTGTGTGTGTGTGTGTGTGTGTGTGCATGGGTGTGTGTTTCACAATGCTATTCTTTACGCCAGCCTGAGCACTCGACTCTAACTCACCCGTCTCCCCCCGAGAGTGAGAGAGTGCTCGACGGGAGATGAATTCCTGTCTTATCTTCTTATATTCTCTGGGAGCTCATCTTGTCTCGTGTTGTTTGTTTCGGCATGATGCCCCCCTCCTCCCCCCCACCCCCCTCCCCCATCCTCCCTTTCCTCCCTTTCCTCCCCTACTCTTCTTCCGGCCTCCCCTCTCTCTCTCTGGGCCTCCTGAGGGTTCATCCCAACCTTTATCCTCTTGCTGAGGTGCAATCAGCGGTGGAGGTTATTGACCGGCGAGCCGCTTAATGAGGCGAATAAAACGAGGGACCGGGGAACGATAACTTCCTTCTTCTTTTTACAAGCGCACCTCATTAAAGCTTCGAAAGCCAGAAAAACCAGACGGAGAACAGCGGAGATTTCTTCAACTATTGGACTCTGTTACGAGATTATCCCATCTCAGTGTGGAGGAAAGGGAGGAGCAGGAAGAGAGGAGAGGAGAGGAGAGGAAAGGAGAGGAGAAGAGAGGAGAGGAGAGGATAGAGGAGAGGAGAAGAGAGGAGAGGAGAGGATAGAGGAGAGGAGATGATGGAGAGGAGAGGAGAGGAAAGGAAAGGAAATGAGAGGAGAGGAGGAGGAGAGAGGAGAGGAGAGGAGAGGAGAGGAGAGGAAAGGAAAGGAAAGGAAAGGAGAGGAGAGGATGGAGAGGAGAGGAGAGGAAAGAAGAGGAGAGGAGAGGCTGCTGAGGCTAAAAAGAGAGGAGAGGAAGTTGTGAGTGGGAGGAGAGGTGCTGAGGCACGGAAACACACTTTAATCTACACATCACATGAGAGCTGGTGTCTGTGTGTGTGTGTGTCTGTGTGTGTGTGTCTGTGTGTGTGTGTCTGTGTGTGTGTGTGCAGAAGAACCGCCAGATAATTAAAGCCACTAATAAAAATCAGCACGTGTTCAGTTTTCACCTTTTTGTCGTTCATCTTTTCTTTATCGCTCTCTTTGGAGTATTTTTAGCGTCTGGTTTTGTGTACTTAAACACAATCTGTGAGGTGAACGAAGCTCAAAGGCCACAAAGAAACAAAAGGAAAAGTCTGTTTTTCTAGTTGTGTTTAGGTGTTTAGGTGTTTAGGTGGGATTAAGTGGTGCTGCCCAGAGCTGGGGGGGTGGGGGGGGGGGGGATGCTAACCGCTCACAGCCACTGAACCTCTGGTATGTGACCACCAAAGAACTGCCTGGACCTCTGCTCTACACACACACACACACACACACACACACACACACACACACACACACACACACACACACACACACACACCCCTAAATTACAAGAGTCTGCAGGTTTAGGATGAAATTAGTGCTGAAATCAGAAGCAGAGTTTTGGTGTTTTTCACATTCAGTCTGACAACCACTTACGGTACGTAGGGGGCTGGGATTTCCGTGACACGGATAGCTTCACGGAATTCATGCTAAAAATGGAACCGGCGGTCAAAACCTGGAACGCAATGTGGATGCAATTTATGAAAATTCTGGGTTTTCCCTTCTGCGAAAAGCGGTTATTTCCCCCCTAGAATTACATTACATTACATTTAGCTGAGGCTTTTATCCAAAGAGACTTACATGATATACAGTAGACCGTAGACACAGCAACGGTGAGCAATGAGGGTTAAGTGCCTTGCTCAAGGACACAACAAGATGGGGTTTGAACCACCGACTCTCTGATTGAAAGTCAGACCTGCTAACCACTGAGCCACAGCCGCCATTAGAATCCCCATAGACAAACTACGCCACTAAGTTTTGGTTGTATCTCATCTCCTCCACACACACACACACACACACACACACACACACACACACACACACACACAATGCGTCACCTTGCAGGCTCATCATGTGACCTATCGGAGGGCTGCAGCCAATGAGAGCGCAGGACTGGTGAAGAGGTCAAAGCTCAGGAATCCGACACTAACAGCAGTTTATTCTACATAAATAGCATTTGGTTTTATAAGCGTATTAAACAACTTTCTTTGATAAAAAAATTGTATTCATTACATTTTGAATATTTTTCTGATGAAATGAGTTTTTATTCATCTTATTACACACGTTTCGTTCTGATGGCAAAATGTGCGTCAATCGCAAAAACACAGAAAAAAGAGAAAAATTGGGAAAATATCAAACAGAATCTGGAGCAAAATTAAAAGGATTTCACGCGGCCCTGAGTGTATGAATATGTCCCTGAGAAACCCCGTTTGATCTCAGCTAATCCTCACGCAGCGTTTATGCATTCAGGGCTGATATTTCAAAGGGACGAATATGGAAACACAGATTCCCATAAACGCAGACCGGAGAGTTACGGCGCCGCTAATCAGATGTTTCAACGCCCACTAACCCCGAGATCAAATGTTTCCTGCCCTCTGATTGGCTGACCTCCAGCCGGCCCCTGTGACCTCGTGTCCCATGAGGTCACAGCAGCGGGGTCGTTTATCACAGGGGTCCATCTCTGGCTCCTCCCACTTCTCTTACGACTCATGAAGGAGTCCAGAGCCCAGACACACCAAGCCACACGGGGAGGCGTGTGCACGTTTGACGAGCGTGCACGAGCACGAAGGAGGGAAGGTGTGTGTGTGGGATGTGCACAAAGAAATACCCGCCCGAGCCGGGCAACGGAGAGCCGGGCAACGGAGAGCCGGGCAACGGAGAGCCGGGCAAGAAATCCGGGCAACACAGAGCCGGGCGACGGAGAGCCGGGCAACGGAGAGACGGGCAACGGAGAGCCGGGCAACGGAGAGCCGGGCAAGGGAGAGCCGGGCAAGGGAGAGCCGGGCAACGGAGAGCCGGGCAACACAGAGCCGGGCAACGGAGAGCCGGGCAAGGGAGAGCCGGGCAAGGGAGAGCCGGGCAAGGGAGAGCCGGGCAAGGGAGAGCCGGGCAAGGGAGAGCCGGGCAAGGGAGAGCCGGGCAAGGGAGAGCCGGGCAAGGGAGAGCCGGGCAACGGAGAGCCGGGCAACGGAGAGCCGGGCAACGGAGAGCCGGGCAACACAGAGCCGGGCAACGGAGAGCCGGGCAAGGGAGAGCCGGGCAAGGGAGAGCCGGGCAACGGAGAGCCGGGCAACACAGAGCCGGGCAACGGAGAGCCGGGCAACGGAGATCCGGGAAACGGAGATCCGGGCAACGGAGATCTGGGCAACGGAGAGCCGGGCAACAAACAACGGGGAAGTGGAGAGAAGATGAAGAAGCCACGAGCACATTAAACGACATGTAGGGAAAGAATGGGCTGAAGGAGGAGAGGAGAGGGGAACACATGGTTCTGGTGGGAGAGAGAGAGACAGAGAGAGAGAGAGAGAGGCCCAGCTGGCGTGGGGGAGGAGAGAGGGGGGAGACAGGGGAGAGCTGGAGAGGTGGTGGTGAGAGGTGGGATACGGGAAAAGATGGAGCCCTGTTCCCCTCAGTCCTGTTTTCCATCACATCTGCGTGAGCGAGTCTGAGAGTGATTCATTAATTGCTGCAATGATCTGTTTCAAGAATGATTTGTCTGTGTGTGTGTGTGTGTGTGTGTGTTAACTCACAGCTGTCCTCCTCCTCGGTGATGGCGCTGACAACATAACAGGCGTACACGAAGCCCAGGAGCTGTGAACACACAAGCAAACAAGAGAGAGAGAGAGAGAGAGAGGTTAGACTCCACACAAAAAGAAGAAGAAGAAAACACACAACATCTGGAAATTTTTTGTGGAGACGCTTGATCTGAAGCGAGTCGTTGATTATTTGACGGAAAAAGAAATTAGAAAGTTATGGTTGTCAGCTGTTCATTGAGGGGCACGAAGAGAATATTCATTTTGATATATTGTTCGGTTTTTAATGTCAAACCAGCGACGGCAACACGTCACATTGTGTTCTGGAACATTTTCACTCTCTTCAGACATGTTTAGTCAACAGATTGATTCAAAATGAAAATAACTACAAGCAGCTGTGTACCATATATTTATAATACGTCACTTCCCTCCCTTCTTCAGGCAGCGATCTTCTTCAAAAACATGTTTTCGTCAAACTTTCTCATTAAATCTTGACATCAATCAATGGATGAAATCATTTGACCAAAAATAAACAGCAGAGTCTTCAAGCTGCTTTCTCAACAGCTGAGAGAACCAACAATCTCCATGTTTGTTGTCAATACTTAGAATGACAATCTTTGGGGGCGTGGCTTCGGAGAGAGAGGCCTAAAAGGGGCGGAGTTGTCAGTGTTGTCGACTTCGCCGCTTTCTCTCAACATTTAGCAACTTTTGTAGCTGCTGCTGCTCGCTACTGTCTTTGCAAAACAACCTGGTTTTGTATTTTTATTTACATTTTTTATTTTATAGCTTTACCTCTCACATCAGCGTTAGTTTCTGCCACGGCGAGCGT
Organism: Cottus gobio; assembly: GCA_023566465.1. Classification (NCBI taxonomy): domain Eukaryota; kingdom Metazoa; phylum Chordata; class Actinopteri; order Perciformes; family Cottidae; genus Cottus; species Cottus gobio. Next base: position 2,779,736 of record CM042215.1, on the reverse strand, counting down.
CTGTTTCGAGCCAAACCCAAACTATGAAAACTATAAAAGAGAGAGCTGCGCTACCTGCAACAAGAGGCGGCGAACACAGTGGAAAACAGAGCCGCATACGTCAGGTGTCCAGAAACAACGAAGGTGTAAATAAAAACAACAAAAAGGGGGCGTGGCTTTACTGTAACACCCTGGTTGGCTCATGGAGAGCAGAGCGAGAGCACCGAGTCACCGTGCGCTGACGCACAATGTGGGCAACCGGCGGCGAGAATAGCCCGAGGGACTGGCAGATGGCCGCCATCGACTCGGAAACAGACTCGGTGAGAGACAGACAGTGAGAGACGGCCTCACAGCCAGCCAGCCAGCCATTTGGCACTCTGCCATGCCAATTAAAATGGCGGCGGGCGCGCTGCCCTCCTCGCACACCGGGTACACAAACACAAAACCCAAAGGGGGGGTGGGGGGCTGACGGTCTGCAACGGCGGCTATTTATATAACGTCCATTGAACCTATAACTTAACTCGGTGTAATTGTAACAGGAACAAAGACGGCGAGTGGCCGGCGGGTCTTTTCATCGCCGTCGTGTTTTTTAATGCGCATGCGAGACATTCGGCCTTTATTGACGTTCATCCAGATGTAGATTAAATGTTTTATTTATGAATGAAACGCAGGTGTGGTGTCGAGCAGAGACGGGGGAGACGGGGTCCGCCTCTGCTTGGGCTCGATAAGACACTCGTAACTCTCTCTCGCTCCGCTTCCTCTCTCTCCATCTAATTGCAGGTCTCACCCCATCCATCCCGGTGAAATGGAGGTGAATTAGCATACGTATAAAGTCTGTGTCAAACACAAGATGGTGTTAACAGCAGTGTGTGTGTGTGTGTGTGTGTGTGTGTGTGTGTGGGCACACCCTGTTTTCTACCGCCTGTGTGTTTTCCCTGTAAACGCGTACGAGTTAATATCGCTGCATGAGTGAGCGCTTAGGGCTCAGATCCCCGTCGGGCTGTCAGGGTGGGAGTCAAACCCAGTAAAGCTGTCACAGCAGAGGAGCCTGTGCAGTGTTTGTGTAGCACACACACACAGATGGGTGAGATTAAGGCCGCGTCCACGCTGCTACGCACTTCTTTTGCTAGGTTTACACAGAGTTTCAGAGTCTGGATACCCCGGATTCACGTCCCCGTGTGGACGGATGTAAACGGAGGAGTTTGTAAACGTAGACGTTCGCTACTCGATTGGGTCTTAACGATCACGATGCATGATTCGTCACGCCCCGATCACATGACTATGAGCGTGAGTTTTAACCCTCTTTTCACCATCGCCGTAGAGTAAAACGTCACCGGCATCAGAATATCCCGCCTCGCTTACAGCTAATAGAATGGACCATACGACTAGCTAACTGCTAACAGCTAACGAAACCACACAGTACACACGCTGCTGAGTACGCCGCCGCAACTGAGCCGCCACTCATCTTCTACTCGGCAAGCTTGTTCTCTAATGCGTGACTTTGAGCGGATTGCCTGCGTACGCCACCGCTTGTTGTTGAGTTTGAATGGTGTGTTTGTGACGCCTTGTTCATGTCTAGACCGGGAATGAGGGGGAATGGGGGGGGGGGGGGGATTGAATTCATACAATCCCACTATACAGCAGGCAGGGATCTGCACACTTCTTTGTGCAGCGTTCCAGTTTGTGCTGGTTCTGGTCCGAACGCGCTCGCCCAAAAATCTCAGAGACAAAGCACATGACTCATCATCCAAACCATTCAGTGGAGGTGTAGCCTGTCTGCATCCGTGAATGAAAGACAAGAAGGAGGGGAAGAAAAGGACTAAGCTCTCACTTCCTACCCGTGTTTTTCATCCAAGAAATGTAGTCGTGGGAAACCACAAAGAGGAGAGGATGAAAGAAACAACATGAAGGCCGTTTTCTATCTAAAGGCGAGCTTATATATAGATATATAGACATATATATCTATATCTATATATATCTACTCAAGCTTCCTCTCCTATGGCTGCGGTACACTCAGTGTGATGTAAAGCGAGCTGATGCATCACCAGTGAACTTGGGAGGCATCGCTGTCCTTAGCCGATGTGTCCTCAATAACAAGTGACAATTCCACTTATTTATCCTCGCATGTTAAATAATCAGACACACACACACACACACACACACACACACACACACACACACACACACACACACACACACACACACACACACACACACACACACACACACACACACACACACACACACACACACACACACACACACACACACACACACACACACACACACACACACACACACACACACACCTTTGACTTCCCACTGTCACTTTCTGGAGTTCAGGGATCATTTTAGTGATTGATGTCAAATTAATTAAGCTCATAAAGCCCCCGCACGTCCTCCGAGGCTCGATGTCAGTCGGCCTGAGAGGACGTGCCGAACTAACGCCAACTCATTTAGCTGTCAATCATTTTACCCCCCTCCTCCCCCCCTCCTCCCCCTTGCAATCCTTCTCTTCAAGTGAGTCACTTCTCAAACACAGGTTTTCAAATCACCGCCTCTCTGTCTGCGTCCCTTTTCCTTTTGTTTTGTTTGTCGAGTCCGAGGGAGGAAGCGAGGCGGCGGCGGGAAACAAAACGGGGGAAAAAGTTCCGCTGGAGATCTGAGAGAAAAGATCAAAAGCGAAGCTCCTTCAGTTATATTTACCGAGAGCAGAGGAAACTAGAGGAGGGTTTGTGAGAGTTCAGCAGTATCTTTGTTTCCTCCCCCGCCGATAATGAGGGGCCAGAAGGAGTGCAAGGTGTGTGTGTGTGTGTGTGTGTGTGTGTGTGTGTGTGTGTGTGTGTGTGTGTGTGTGTGTGTGTGTGTGTGTGTGTGTGTGTGCGCGTGAGAAGAATGCCAGCTGCCGATCTAAAAGGGAAGGTTACTTGTATTTGCATAGGCTAATGAAGGTCAGGTGTGAGTCCTGATCACCTGACAACGCACACCCACAACATCCTGAGTCTGCTGGACTCCGTTTCAGTTACCACAATGAAATCATGAAATCATGAAATCATAAAATCATAAAATCATGTTTACGGTCTATTTGGACCGGTCTCTCAGCCAACAATAACCGGATGAATTGATAAGTCGATTGTCAGAAAGTGTATCCACAACTTTTGATAATGGATCGCTTGTCTCCGTCATGTATTGTTATTGAGACATTCAGATGGAATCAGGCCGAGCGGATATAATGTTATTATGTTATAATGATATTATGTTATTATGATATTATGTTAGTGGATGAGAGCAGCAGCGATAACGGCCTTTCTGTCCAAACATATTTGAACTCTTTGCTGAATCGGAGGTAAAGCAGCTCCTTTACACTGCTGCTTATGCCTTTGAATATTAAAACGAACGCGGCATGCATTCTAAAATATTTACATGAAATACATATCGCTGGACATTAATTGAGTGGAAAACTTTACTCTTTGTGTGACTGTTGCACCTAAAAGGGAAAGTGAAGCAGATTCAAACGTTCTTTACAGTATTTTCAGACATCTTCTAGGGAACGAAAAAACATAACGAGATGAATCAATAACGATAATAATCGTTGGTTGCAGCCCTACAGCTGTCTGTCCATATGAATTTATGTGTGTGTGTGTGTGTGTACAGTGAGTCGATCTATGAGTTAATTAACACACTATTGATTGCTCAGCGTCAGGAGGACGTTCACCGGGTCCTATGATGAAAGGAATTTGTAGGTAAAACATCACATGGGAGAGGAAGAGGAGGAGCAGAGAGAGAGAGAGAGGAAGAGGAGCAGAGAGAGAGAGAGAGAGAGAGGAATAGGGGTGGTGCAGATGTCTGGAGGGTTAATTACACAGGACTTTCTGCAGAAAATGAGACGTGTGCGAAAGCAGCTGCATGTTTAATGACATGATGGGAAAAGGACCACCTCACCCCCCCCCCCCCCCCCCACACACACACACACATACACACACACACACACATACACACACAAACACACAGATCCATATGCTAACAGGACCACATGGGGTCGATCAGCGTCTCTGTGGAGATGATTTGCATCCTCATCAAATAACTGATGCTGATGTAAAAATAACAAACACAACACAAGAGGCTGCAGCAGGTCCAGAGGGTCTGCCTGCCTCCAGGTGGGGGTCCCTAGGGTCCCCTAGAGACCCCCACCTCAGGGTCGGTGTTACCAACCACACAGGAACGGCTGCATTATGTCAATTGCACGGCAAAGTTTTGCCGAATGATTTTATTGTTTAAATGTGGGTCGCTGGAGAAGTTTGACTTTAAGTTTGACTTTAAGTTTGACTTTAAGTTTGACTTTAAGTTTGACTTTAAGTTTGACTTTAAGTTTGACTTTAAGTTTTACTGTAATGTTGCTTGTTTGTGGCTCTTAAGCTCCCGTCTGTCGTCCTCTCAGAAGTTTGAAGAGACCAAATATTAGAGTAAAACTTATCTGAGCAAACATCCATGTCCCTGAAAAAAGAACTGCTTAACAATGAAAGCTCTTGGTGGAGACGGCCTTTGAAGAGCAGCTGTGTTTAGAGAAGAACTGCAAGTAGCCCGATATATATATATATATATATATACTATATATATAAATAAATATATTCTCTCCTCCTGTTTCCGGCCGTGATAACTGCTGACGGCATCATCACGTCTTTTAATCCCAGAATGCTTTGAAGCAGTCAGGATGCGTCGTCAGCGCTGACATGTTGCTGAGGTGCTTAACGCTGTTGTTGCACTAGACAGCGGGCGGCCATGTTTTATTTCTTTTTTCTTTTTCTTTTTTCTTTTTTTTGACAAATTACTGCACTTCAAATAGGAATCACTTCAAAGATCCCCCCAGTTGGCTCCCCATGCAGCACACACACACACACACACACACACACACACACACACACACACACACACACACACACACACACACACACACACACACTCCGTCGGACTAATGGACTCATCAAAGCGAGCACCCTGACCTCCTGGGGGAGTGATGGGGGGCCAATGCTGCTTTTCATGCCTCTGACCCGGGTGAAGCCAGAACACGTTGTGTGTGTGTGTGTGTGTGTGTGTGTGTGTGTGTGTGTGTGGAGTTTCTGCAGAAATTCATTATTATTATTATGGTAATTATAATGTTTTACATCACCACTTCATAATGTTTTTAGATGTTTGTGTGAAGATGTAATAATTTGCACATGAATTATTGACTCATGGGCAAAATAAATTGTTTGGTGGAGACGCAGCGACCTTTGACCCTGAAGTCCAGCTGGACGTTTGTTCCCTCCGGACGTTCCTGAGCTCTGACGACCTGAAAGCACGAGTCCTGAGAAGAACCCTTCAGTAACAACATGGTGGCCGGGTGGCGAGTCGGGCCTCAGCGAAGCCGACGAAGAAGATGAAAAGGAAGTATTCTTGAATGAATGAATAATTCTATAGTTCTAGATGAAGAGGTCTCCACTCCATCCTTTAGACCTCTGCTCTCTGACTGAACGCCGCCTGTAGCCAACAACACAGGGCTGACTTCCCCCTCCTGCAGCTCATGATGGATCTGAGCGGCCGGGTGACGGATGGGGTCGCCCTCCATCACCGCCCGATGGATCCTCATTCCTCACCCTAATGAAAAGCGCTCTCTGGAGCCCAAACTAAATATTTAATGGCCTCTCGTGGCGACCTTGGAGAAAAAAAAAAGACAAAGGGACTCCCCTCTTTCTTCCTATTCTCTCCTTTCATTCCTCCAACTCATGTCTTGAGGGAAAAAGGACAAATCGAAGCAGGAGCGGACTCTCAAAGGACTCTTTTGCTAAGCAGCGCTCCGCTTTCAGCCCGAGAGGAAGAGGTGGTGCAGCGGAGGGGGGGGGGGGGGGACAGTACCAAGTAAAGATGGAGGCAAAGTGTTGCGTCCATGGGAGGTCGAGGAGTAAACCACTCCCCCAGCGCGGCGGGCTAATGAGGTACAGCGAGCGAGCGCAGCCGAGGTCAGCCGCTTTATTACCGCTTGTCCTCGGGGGCCGACGGGACGAGTGGGCCGATGGTTTTATAATGAGCTCCTCCCAGGTGTTGAGCCTCAAGAGTGAGAATTGGTATGTTTTTAGTTTTATTGAATGTAACGTGAAGAGAAGAGAAGACAACGAGTGTAACCGGTAAACCTCCGTGATGGAGGAACCGGAACCGTCAATAACGAGTATTTAACCGGTATTTATTACAATGCAAATATAGAAGATGGTTAAAATCCTGGAAGCAAATATGTGATTCTAGGGTATCTAAATTCTTCTTCTTCTTCTTCTTCTTCTTCTTCTTCTTCTTCTTCTTCTTCTTCTTCTTCTTCTTCTTCTTCTTCTTCTTCTTCTTCTTCTTCTTCTTCTTCTTCTTCTTCTTCTTCTTCTTCTTCTTCTTCTTCTTCTTCTTCTTCTTCTTCTTCTTCTTCTTCTTCTTCTTCTTCTTCTTCTTCTTCTCCTCCTCCTCCACACCGGAGAAGTGTTGCTCCCACTATATTGTTTTCATTCCCAGCGAAGGAACAAAGAGAGGACAAGAGAGGACGGAGGGAGGTGTGGCTTCTCTGCCGACTACACTGACAGGGAAATTCCTCATTATTATTAAATATTAATATATATAATTATCGCCTGGCGGTTTTGTGCCACAGTCAAGTTACAGTTTACATCCACGTCCGTGCAGAATGTCATCACTTCATCATTTTATCATCATCACTCCATCATGTGATGTCATCACAGCAGTGCATGTTATTGTGTGCTGGCAACATGAAATCACCCTGGCCTCCGTCCAATCTGAGGTTAGTCAGCCGTTTGTGTGTGTGTGTGTGTGTGTGTCTGTGTGTGTGTGTGTGTGTGCACGCTGGCAGGATGTGCACATAAAGTGCTGTGTAAAGAGGACAATAACAGTCCTTCCAGTGTTTGAGTGACCTGTCAGCAGAGGAAGAGGGAGGCGGAGCCACACAGAATAACAGGCCGTACTGGAGGAAAGGGCTTGAAGAGAAAACAAACATCACCTTCCTTTCACGCGATCGAGGTCGAGCGCGTGACATAACAACCCCCCACCCCTGAAAGTGAATAATGACGGCGCCCTGGTGTACTCACAGCGATGAGGATCTGCGTGCCGCTGTGCACCACCTCGATGTACTGGTAGTCCAGGAGGCAGCCCATGACCGTGATGTAGGAGTGGCTCTCCGTGGTCCGGACCCCCGGGGCCTCCGGCACCTCCCGCCTCACGCAGCCCGGCCCGTGCTCGCTCCACCACGAGTGATGGGCGGAGATGTTGAACGTCAGCAGGTCGCTGTCCTGCAAGGAGACTCGGTTACTCGGCCTCTGTTCACTACTTTACTTTAAATTACATTATTACATTACATTACTCGTCACTACTGATGACGAGCATCCATCCATTCTTCATGAGATGAAAGGCAGAGAGCTTATCTTTAATTAGACACTAAATCATAATCAACAATAAAACAAGAGGCGTCATGCATAAACAAGTGTGTGACTTTCAATTGCATAATACAAAAATACAAATACATTCTGCATTCATGTGCAGTATTTGGAGGCTAAAAGGACAAGATCCTGGTTCCAGAACCCCGGGCTCCTCCCTCTTTAAGCTCCTCCCTCTTTAAGTTCCTCCCTCTTTAAGCTCCTCCATCTTTAAGAGTCCTGCGCTCGCCCCCATGCAACTGAGCTGAAAGGATTTGTAGTCGTTTGAAAAACAACATTTAAGTCCAAGCAGCAATGTGTCGGTTATTAATCCACAGACGTCACAGTCGACAGTTTTCTTTGGAAATACTTTCCGAGTGAATAAATAATCCCTGAAGACTGTTGACAGCGTGTTTTGTGGTTCATGGGGAGTAACGGGAAAGACATTTTGGTGTTGAGTATTTATTTTCAGTCCACTGTTTTGTGGTGGAGGCAGAACTCCAGGCCGAATAAAAGTAAAAATATCTGCATGGCGAGACACCAGTGAAGATATATAACAGATTTTCTTTCTCATAATTGTGAGGAATCAATCTTTTAATAGTTCTTCTCACAGACTGAGGACGTAGTCGTTGGGGTGTAACCTGTTGGTTTGTGGACGGAGGTTTTAAAGCCTTGAGTTTGGCAACGGAAGGGATAATATTTGGATTGGACTCTGGTAGAGACCTGTCAATCACCTTGTAGCCCCGCCCCTAAAGCATCCTCTGCTTTATGGTCTGTTTGACTCTAAATTAACATAATATCCTAAATGAACATCATGCTGTATTGAAGAAGACTTGAAACTAGAGATTGAGACATAAACTCATGTTTACAATGTTTACTGAGGGAATACATCAAGAGAGAAGTAGAGTCATTTATATAGACTTCTATACAACCAGAGGAGTCGCCCCCTGGTGGTCAGGAGAGAGAATGCAGCTTTAACACATGAAGCATAGACTTCTATACAACCAGAGGAGTCACCACCTGGTGGTCAGGAGAGAGAATGCAGCTTTAACACATGAAGCATATACTTCTATACAACCAGAGGAGTCGCCCCCTGGTGGTCAGGAGAGAGAATGCAGCTTTAACACATGAAGCATAGACTTCTATACAACCAGAGGAGTCGCCCCCTGGTGGTCAAGAGAGAGAATGCAGCTTTAACACATGAAGCATAGACTTTTATACAACCAGAGGAGTCGCCCCCTGGTGGTCAAGAGAGAGAATTCAGCTTTAACACATGAAGCATAGACTTCTATACAACCAGAGGAGTCGCCCCCTGGTGGACAGGAGAGAGAATGCAGCTTTAACACATGAAGCATAGACTTCTATACAACCAGAGGAGTCGCCCCCAGGTGGACAGGAGAGAGAATGCAGCTTTAACACATGAAGCATAGACTTCTATACAACCAGAGGAGTCGCCCCCTGGTGGACAGGAGAGAGAATGCAGCTTTAACACATGAAGCATAGACTTCTATACAACCAGAGGAGTCGCCCCCTGGTGGTCAGGAGAGAGAATGCAGCTTTAACACATGAAGCATAGACCTCAAAGCTCTTGTGCACCCACAGCCTCCTGAGCCCACCCATCCAGACCAATCAATACCCCGATACAGCAATCTAACCCGCGTCTGCCCCCCGGTGACGAGACATGCATTATTAACAGGGCCGAGCGCCTCTGATTCCCATCAACCCCTCGCTTGCTCACGTCAACACACGTTGGCGTCGCCACCGGAGGTGAAGCCTCCCTCTCTCTCTCATCGTCACCCCTCCGTCTCTATTTTCCATCTCCGTCATTCGGACAGTCCAAAGGCCGGGCGGCTTGAGGTCGGCGGGCAGGCTGGTGAAGACTAATGACTTGACAGATGCCATTGATTGGCCCCGCGAGCCGGGGAAGCCATCGCTGTCCAGGCCGCACGTCACCGGTCGATGTCGAGGCTTTTGGCAACTTATTGTCAAGAGTGTTGTTGTTCTGCTCCCTCGCACCCAAAAGCACAAATCAATCCGTCCATATCATGGATTCAAGGTTAGTCCACCGATGCTGAAAGTATTTTATTTAACAGAAGTCAATGTTATCGCTGGGATCACTCCGGAAACTTCATTTATATGTGAACATAACAATTATCCATGTCACCGATTTATGTTGTTTTTTTGTGTTCCTTTCCTCAATAAGCTGTCTGACAAACATTAATGTTCAGACTAAAGAAATCCTCAGTCGACTAAGAATTAAACAAGTTTATCGACTAATATGTTAATTTAATCGACAGATCTGTAAAATGGAGTTTCTGTCCTGTTGGACCATGTTGTTGAATATTTCAACAACATGAAACTAGAATTTGAAACCTGGCTTTAATGTTCAGATTTCTGATTCGGAAATGTTCGAAGATCAGCACATTTTGGATAACACAATGCCTCATTTGCATATTTAAAGACACAATTTCAGAAAGATTGCAATCCGAATACTACCTGTCTTAGTGTCAGTAATCAGCTGGTGTCATGGGGATATCTATTAGTTATATTTGATTGTTCCCGGTACACCTGCAGTGTCTTTAACACAGAGGCGTGTGTAGAGAAGCTGTCTGTCAGGGCACTGTGGGGGAGGGGCTTAGGGATCAATAGGAGGTGATAGAGCATGTGGCTCTGACAACCTGCCCCCTCACTCCGAGGGCACACACACACACACACACACACACACACACACACACACACACACCTTCCAGAACAGCCCTGTCAACATCGGTCAAGGCTAGCCGAACGAAATTAGCTGACTCGATTTTATGATCAAATATGTTGGGGACCTCTCAGGAAGCTGTGTGCCAAGTTC
>CM042215.1:2729370-2764267 GCA_023566465.1 Cottus gobio | reverse complement strand
ACCCTCTTCACCTTCATCACCCTCTTCACCCTCTTCACGCTCTTCATGCTCTTCACCCTCTTCACCTTCATCACCCTCTTCACCTTCATCACCTTCATCACCCTCTTCGCCTTTATCATCCTCTTCACCCTCATCACCCTCTTCACCCTCTACACCCTCTTCACCTTCATCACCCTCATCACCCTCTTCACCTTCATCACCCTCTGTTTAAATACATAAATAAAAAATTAATAAGAAATTAATTCTGAAATAAAAAAATATTTTTACTGAAATAAATATGGAAATAAATAAATCAAAACATTATTGAATAAATCAAACGGTATAAAAAATGACAGGACGAGTGATGTTGTTAGGTTTATGAAAATATTGTTATTTCTGCTTAAAATAACTAGTGTGTGCCGTTACAGCCTGACTACACACTGTTTTACTAACTCTGTAAAACTAAATATTACAAATACATAAATATACAAAACATTATTTATTATGATGATAGCAGCTAACACCAGATCATCCTCTCGTCAGCATCGCTGCATCTCTTACTTCGGAGAATCACAGAGAATCACACCTCCTCAGACTTGCTTTTCCTGGAGCTTTTCTAGCGGCACATTCTTCATCATCATCTTCATCTTCTTCATCATCATCATCAGCAGCAGCAGTTTGCTCAGGTGTGCTGCTCAAGGTCAGCGTCCTGAGAGAGAAACACTTAAAAGCTTTGGAGGAAGCATCAACGCATTGTTCAAGGTCAAGAGAAGAACATGTGTGTGTGTGTGTGTGTGTGTGTGTGTGTGTGTCTGTGTGTGTGTGTGTGTGTGTGTGTGTGTGTGTGTGTGTGTGCATGTTCCAGTGCAGAACATGAGTCCAATAGGAGCTGCTAGTGGCGCCTACATTAGTGACGGCTGCATTTCTTATGAGCACATGTTTACTGAATGTGTGCCATGAAAAAAACAGAAAGAGTGTCTCAGTATGTGGGTCTGGAGAGAGAGAGAGAGAGAGAGAGAGAGAGAGAGAGAGAGAGAGAGAGAGAGAGAGAGAGAGAGAGAGAGAGAGAGAGAGAGAGAGAGAGAGAGAGAGAGAGAGAGAGAGAGAGAGAGAGAGAGAGAGAGAGAGAGAGAGAGAGAGAGAGAGAGAGAGAGAGAGAGAGAGAGAGAGAGAGAGAGAGAGAGGCTGAAATAAGGTCACTGTTATAGTTCTATTAGGGGCCTTGATGGAAGTTCTCCTTGTGTTCCCATTTTGCCCGTCGCCTCCTTATCGACTCACTGTGTGTGTGTGTGTGTGTGTGTGTGTGTGTGTGTGTGTGTGTGGGCACACAATCTGCTGTGAGTGTAAGAAGAAAGGCCATAATCATATATCTCACTCTCAAATGAGGAATTGTTAGAAGATAGTGAAACAGCGAATAGAGGTCGTTCGAGCACCAAAACATCAACGGAGAGAAAGAGAGAGAGAGAGAGGGAGAGAGAGAGAGAAAGAGGGAGGCCTTGTCCTTTAGAGGTCTGGTCTCTATTGTGGTCCACCGGCAGCCAGGCTCCTGGGTCTGCCCCCTCAGAGCCGTCATGTCGCTTCACATTAGGGTCTTTGAGGAGAACGGCGACCCCCGAGGGCCTGGACAGTCCTGTCATGAAAGAAGTGGCCTGGATGCACACATACACACACACACACACACACACACACACACAGACACACACACACACACACACACACACACACACACAGACACACACACACACACACACACACAGACACACACACGCACACACACACACAGACACACACCCACACACACACACACACACACACACACACACACACACACACACACACACACACACACACACACACACACACACACACAGTGTTGAAACAGTTGTTTGCTTACACCACAGGCTTGCGAAATGTCATCATTCAGGCTGAAGCAGAGAAGCTGCTGTGCACCGGTAATACATCATCACCATAACCTTAAATCAGCTGAACGCCCCCCCCCCCCCCACACTCCTCCATCAGCATGCTCCGCCCCCCCTCGCTGCAAAGCGGCGGCCATGGTTTCTTTATTTAGGCCCCGCGCTCATAAAAGTTTAAGTTCATTCCCCTGAAGGCACGAGTCTCATCTGATTTTTTTTTCCCTTCTTCACTATTTCTCCATAAAGAGAGTTCCAGACTCGGCGGAGAACAAATACAGAGGCTATTATGAGGACCATGTCAATAATTCATAATGGGATTATTATGCTTTGGTGAAGAAGAAGAAGAAGAAGAAGAAGAAGAAGAAATGCTGTCCCCCAGAATCCCTTTGGGAGCAGCTGGTGCTGTACTAGCCGACGGCCGCTGGGGTGCGCTGGGCCGGTGAGGTGCTTCAGCTGAATGGGCGCCGTCACAGGTGCGTCAAGCTGGATTTAGGCTGCGAGGACAGGATATTAGGTAGGTTTCCTTCAAAATAAAAGCACATCATTAGTTGGACGCTTCTTGACAAGAAGCCTGTTGTACAAGCGAGAAAATGCATTTCCTCTATACTGTGTTTGATTAATAATACTAGATAGTGTTGATATGATGTAGTAAACATTATGTATTGTATTAATAATACTAATAATTAAATATATTTATCTAAACACTATCTACTATAATAATCTAGATTATTAGTTTATGAGTTTATGATTATCATACTTTTAAAACACGACTGACAACCACTATTCAGATTATATATATATATATATATATATATATATATATAAACTGTTAATATGATGTGATAGTAGCTAATTTACTTAATGCCAAGTGGCTCTTACAGTCATCTAAGCAATGTATAACATTACATATTTTCTCCAGCATATTACCAGTTGATTAATACTCGTACTTCATATCAATTTGTACCTGCACGTTAATTATAGCAGCACTATTTCTTAGTGTCTGCCAGCAGTTCAGGACTTCATCCCAAAAATAAAAGTTTCAGCAGGAGGTCTTCTCTGTTGTGAGGTATTTAAAAGGAGCCATAAAATATAAAATATATTAGCGTGTGAAATCGTCTGTTGAAGAAATGAGGCTGTATAACTTCTTTGCAAACAATAATATGCCATCTTTAAATAAAGCCTTGATTGTTTACCACTGTGGGCTAACGCTAACGCTAACACTGATGCTAGCAGAACCAGAGCAGCTTCCCTTTGGAGGGCTCGTTCTAGGTGTGCCCGACGACAACTTAACATATATATCTGGTTCTTGTTGCCTTGATAAATATTTTACTTTCTAATCTGGTGACTCCTTTAAGATAACGTGTAACGTTAGCATACGTGAATACTCTTCTTCTCTTTTTTTTTTTTAACGGCAAAATACATTTAATTACATGTATTAAACTAACACGACAGGGGGTGCAAGCGCAGAGAATAAAAAATAGACTAAATAGATTAAAAAGAGCATGAATTAACAATAAAGAAATCCTAATATAAAGGGGTTGTTACTGTTCGTGTGGCCTTTTTGTTGGGTCTTGATTCTTTTTTTAGGGTCTTTGGCTTGTTCATTTGTACCAAAATAATCAATACATTTATGATATGCACCCCTTCCTCAAATGTTCTGTCATAACTAATTAAACCAAATATAACATGTTCATAGAATTATGCAAAAATCCGTGAATGATCGTTTTATTTTGAAAGCTTTTCCTCCCGGAAGCCGACGTCGCTGTGCGCCTCAGTCACATGGTGCAGCCTCAGCGAGGAGCCGATGGACCAGATGAGGAAGGCAGGAGGCGAGCCCCCCCGGTCGCGCGTCAGCATCCCCTCCGCCAGGCGCCCGCTGCCGTCACCGTGTGCTCCACTTCGCGCGAGGCGGACGACCGTGGCCCCCGAAAGGCACGCGCCCTAAATGCAGCTGCTGCTGTGTTTTTATTTGTGTGTGCGCGCGCGTGCGTGCGTGCGCGTGTGATGCTAAAGAAGAAGAGTACAGGGAGGCTGCTGCTGTGAGGAGGCTGCATGGAGCTTGGCAAGGAATGATAGCGAGGATCAAGGCGCGCTGTCCCGGGAGAACTCATCTGAAGAGCCGGCCGCGAGGGACCGGGATGCTCCTCTAACGCACCTGGGGCCGCGCGGACGAGTGAGTACCCGATCTCCACCTCTCTCATTGCGGTTCCACTTCGGTGACATCTGGGGTAGTTTTTAAATATGTGTACTTACAATATATATATATATATATATATATATATATATATATATATATATAAATACATATGTGGCCTCTGCATGTCTCCCACCTGTCTGATCAATCATTCATAGCTTTTTAGTAGAAGTGCAGCACGGACCGCTGGGCCGGTGATATGTGAAAGTTGCCTCTGCTCATTTGGAAAATGGTGCACTTTATTATTTTGCATTATTATATATATATTTTAACGTCATGCACACGCCCTGCAACTTAAAGCGTGCACGCATCACAGGTTTAATGTCAGTTGGGGAGGTCTCTCTCTGTTTGTTTTTTTTGTTTCCTTTTTGTCTTCTTCTAAGTTTCGATTGGAGGGAACATGTGTTGCACACCCGCATGGGGGGCAATCATGAATAACGCCGTGTGTGTGTGTGTGTGTGTGTGTGTGTGTGTAGCTCTATCACAGCTCATCATTAATCCGCTGATGGCCCGGAGGGCGTGGGTTCGCTGTATGTGATGATAAGAGAGGAAAAGACTCCAGTCCTACTTACACAGCAGGGCTGATTAATTATGGACTCAGAACTGATGAACTCAGAGACTGAGAGGTGCATGAGAGGATATCTATATATCTATATATCTATATAGATATATAGATATATATACATTACATTTTTCATTTTCACAAGTGCTCTTTTTGGCGAAAATGCAAGTTATTTTTGTTTGGATACACACGTCTTAAATTAAAGATGAAGCGGTTTAAATCCTTTCCCCGACTGGATATCTTAATCCGTCTGCCATGGTCTTCCTCACCTGTAATAAGCTTCGCTCGCTGTGCTGGAGTGTGTGGGTGTGAGTGGAACTTCTCAGTGCATGTAGATGAATGAAATCCTCTTACTATGCAGCAAGGGTTCCCATCTCCAGTGTGTGTGTGAGTGTGTGAGTGTGTCCATATATATATGTGTGTGTGTGTAGTTCACCTCATTACACTCATTGTGTTGACTTAAGCAGGAGGGTCACCCCCGAGGCCCCGTTCTCCTGATGCCCCCAGATTTACACCACCGCTCGCTCCGGCTGCAGAAGCACATCATGAGCGAAGCTGCCGTTTACGACTGAGGACGTCCACCCTGAACGTGGCGCGCGGTTCTGTTTCCCGGCACAGATTTAAGTGTGTGCGTGAAGCTCGACCCCCTACTCACTACGAGTGTGACTCTTTTCTGCTGAGAGGTGCTCAACACTTTGGATCTCGTGTGTTTCAAATTTGCGACGTGAGCTCCGGCTCCGGCTCGAATTGTGTGTGTTTTTTTTCGCAGCCTGCCCACGCACACACTTTGTGTGCAGGGTGCTCCTCTATTCTTGGTTGTTCTACAAGCTGACAAAGAAACTCCCTCACTTACAAGCCCCTGTGCTGCATTTCTCCTGAGGCGTTCTCAATAGTCTCCCAGAGTATGTATTAAACATCAAGCATGTCGAGCGGCGGCCGAGCACTTTGAGGCAGGCAGCCTTCTGCAGGGTGACGGAACAGTCAGAGGCCCCCACGGGGCGGGAACCTGCTGCTGATGCACCCAAGGCGACAGGACTGGAGCGCTGCTTCCTATACCCTTTACCCTCCCTCCCTCCCTCCTCCTCCCCTCGTCATCCCCTTACCATCTTCATCTTGTAGAAATGAACACACCCTTTTTCTCCGTCTCTCGGGTTGACTTTGCTCACCTGCAACGCGGCTTCTGTGCAGGCGGCAACCTCCGGGTATGACGAGTGTCTTAAAACCTGCATTCTCTCTAATGTCCACCAGGGGGCGACTCCTCTGGTTGTATAGAAGTCTATGCTTCATGTGTTAAAGCTGCATTCTCTCTCCTGACCACCAGGGGGTGACTCCTCTGGTTGTATAGAAGTCTATGCTTCATGTGTTAAAGCTGCATTCTCTCTACTGACCACCAGGGGGCCACTCCGCTGGTTGTATAGAAGTCTATGCTTCATGTGTTAAAGCTGCATTCTCTCTAATGTCCACCAGGGGGCGACTCCTCTGGTTGTATAGAAGTCTATGCTTCATGTGTTAAAGCTGCATTCTCTCTCCTGACCACCAGGGGGTGACTCCTCTGGTTGTATAGAAGTCTATGCTTCATGTGTTAAAGCTGCATTCTCTCTACTGACCACCAGGGGGCCACTCCGCTGGTTGTATAGAAGTCTATGCTTCATGTGTTAAAGCTGCATTCTCTCTAATGTCCACCAGGGGGCGACTCCTCTGGTTGTATAGAAGTCTATGCTTCATGTGTTAAAGCTGCATTCTCTCTCCTGACCACCAGGGGGCGACTCCTCTGGTTGTATAGAAGTCTATGCTTCATGTGTTAAAGCTGCATTCTCTCTCCTGACCACCAGGGGGCCACTCCGCTGGTTGTATAGAAGTCTACGCTTCATGTGTTTAAAGCTGCATTCTCTCTCCTGACCACCAGGGGGCGACTCCTCTGGTTGTATAGAAGTCTATGCTTCATATGTTAAAGCTGCATTCTCTCTACTGACCACCAGAAGGCGACTCCTCTGGTTGTATAGAAGTCTATGCTTCATGTGTTAAAGCTGCATTCTCTCTAATGACCACCAGGGCGTGACTCTTCTGGTTGTATAGAAGTCTATGTGTCATGTGTTAAAGCTGCATTCTCTCTCCTGACTACCAGGGGGCGACTCCTCTGGTTGTATAGAAGTCTATGCTTCATGTGTCAAAGCTTATAAGGGTAAGAAAACACTTCATAAAGTTTTTTACCTGGAAACCTGTCAAAGGGTTCGACCTAGAAACCAAATAAAGAGTCGTACCTCGAACCATGTGTAAGGTTCCATACAGAACCCCGGATGAGAGGTCTACAGATCCCATTTTGAGGTGTAAAGGTCTTTCCTCTGTGCTTTGTCTGCTCCTTCAGTTCTTGTTTCCTGTCAGTTTAATTTTTTCTTCTACCATCTTTTTGTTATGAAAGCTCAACATTGGTTAATGTGACCTGCTTGTCTGGTTTCTTGCATTTGGTTCCACCTCTAAGAACTGAAACCAGAACAGATTTCCTCCTTCTAAAGGTGCAAACCTCTAGTAAACCCTTGTACACCCTTTTAGACCTTTCCCCCTAACCATGGTTTTAGTTTAACAGGCTTGTCTGGCCCCACAGGAACCACCGCCAGCTGCCTTTGACATTGCAGCGCTTTGAAACCACGAAGTGGAGAAACAACCAGACAGGCTGTTGCTGTTGTTGAAGAGTGAATTTAAAGTTGTCCTTAAACGCTCTGTGGCTTGATTTGAATTCTCCTTGAAGCTTTAACATAGCTTGAAATGCCACTTTGTACAATCTGATAAATACATGTTACAAAAGGGTTCATCTGAATTTGCATCTGAACCTTTATTTCTTTTTGAAGAAATTATATTTCAAGGGTTCCTCTTGAGAATAAAGGTTCCATTAGGAACCCTTTTCTTCCAGAACCCCTTTTGAAAGAAATAGTTCCTCAAGGATTGCTGAACACATGGGTGATAAAAGACCCTTTCAACCCTAGATCGCGAGCCATGATTGTCGTGGCTTGTTCTGCACCTCATCGGTTCTTTAGGAGCCTCATGAGGCCGAATGCTGCTAGAACTCAAATTAAACCACAGTTGAAGTGGAGAAAGATCAATCACGTGTGAAAGAGAATATGAAAGA
Organism: Cottus gobio; assembly: GCA_023566465.1. NCBI lineage: Eukaryota > Metazoa > Chordata > Actinopteri > Perciformes > Cottidae > Cottus > Cottus gobio. The sequence goes on along the minus strand of CM042215.1, from coordinate 2,756,492 downwards.
GTTCTTGGCAGAAACTACTGGGGAGTTATAGACGAAACCCTTGGATTGGAAAAGAGTTCTCGGTAGAACCCATAGTTAGGTTCTAGATGAAACCCTTGTAATATAAAAGAGTTCTCAGTAGAACCCATAGTTAGGTTCTAGATGAAACCATTGGAATATAAAATAGTTCTCGGTAGAACCCATAGTTAGGTTCTAGATGAAACCCTTGTAATATAAGAGTTCTCACTAGAACCCATAGTTAGGTTCTAGATGAAACCCTTGTAATATAAAAGAGTTCTCGGTAGAACCCATGGTTAGGTTCTAGATGAAACCCTTGAAATATAAAATAGTTCTCGGTAGAACACCATGTGTGGGTTCCAGACGAAACCCTTGGAATATAAAAGAGTTCTCAGTAGAACCCATAGTTAGGTTCTAGATGAAACCCTTGTAATATAAAAGAGTTCTCGGTAGAACCCATGGTTAGGTTCTAGATGAAACCCTTGTAATATAAAAGAGTTCTCAATAGAACCCATAGTTAGGTTCTAGATGAAACCATTGGAATATAAAATATTTCTCGGTAGAACCCATGGTTAGGTTCTAGACGAAACCCTTGGAATATAAAAGAGTTCCCTTCTTAGCACCTTTAAGAAGGAGGAAGGTTTCTGGATAGATTCTCCAGAGAGGCTTCTGGGTGGAACCTTTGACAGATGGAAGGTGTAACCCTTCATGTTGGGTTTTAGGTAGAACCCCATAACAGGGTTCCAGGTAAAACCCGTTAGAAAAGGTTCCACCGGGAACAAAGAAAGGTTTTCATAGAGGGCCTTTATTTCTATGGCTTTTTCAAGAAGGCTGTAAGCCAATCAGAAACAGAGAATTTAAATGGCCTTCCTTTTCAGATAAACATTAGTTTCTCCCCCTTCACACACACACAGTCATTCCCTCTTTCTTATATAGCTGGTTATCACACACACACACACACACACACACACACACACACACACACACACACACACACACACACTGAGTGAGAATCACAGCGGCAATAAGAGAGCAGAGAGTCATCCAGTCCTCGTCTGAGGCCTTCGGTTGTTCATAAAAGGTGCAAAAGTGAGATGTGAGCTCCACAGATCACGGAGTAAATGATGCGTGAATTCTCCAATCGTGTACGTGCACGTGCATGTGTGTGTGTGTGTGTGTGTGTGTCAGCTGTGCGTAACAGCTGAGGGATCTGGGGGCCATAGATTGGCCAGTCATCCACACAGCGCCCTGCAGCCCGGACATCGGCGTCGGACTGGACTGCCACCCAGCATTAGTGCCGCGGATCCGTGACCGACGGCTCAGGGCAGCCGAGCCGCCGTCTGCACGAAGCCTCCATTATTAATGGCGGCGTGTGCGTCCAGCGGGGCGGGAAGAGGCGAGGGGAGGAAGCCAGGAACCGGCCGGGTGGGCGAAGGGAGGACGAAGCAGTCTTTTTCCCACTTCTGCGTCCGGTGAACCCGCCGCCAAGCACATTTAAACAAAACGGAGCTCGCCATGGCAACAAGAGATCAAAAGTGATCTTTTCAATCTTTCGCCTCTTAGAGACGCACGAAGAATGAGGACATTGACCAGTTAGACCTCTTTGTAACACCGGTTATGATGTCACACGCCCTGATTCTTAAATTCATGCATCGATCATATACAGCCATGTACTAAGTGGTGATCACACGGTCAGTTTACTCTCCGTCATCTCAGACTGACACTAACAGAACGCGTCGGCCGGGTCCAGCGCTGCAGGAGCTCGCCATTAGAGAAGCAGCGCCGTAATTCACGAGTATTGATTCCCGTCTCAGCTGCATTACGGCCTTAATGTCCCTGAACGCAACGCGGTAAATGGGGCGGCGCAGGCGGAGCGCCGCGACCTCCCCATCGAGTCGGATGAGATCAAAGTCACGACCCGAGACGCCGCTCCATCGCTTCATGTAGGGAACGCTCTGCACCCTCTGGGGCCCCTTCGTGTCACCTTTGGGTGCCGACAACGACTACATGCGCAACATATTCAGTTTTTGGTCCTTATTCCGAAAAGGAAAATATTCCCAATAAGCTGTTTTTAATGGCGTGCAGCCGTGCGTACTCCCGTTAACGGGAAACGACCCCGTGCCTCGTCCCCATTGCCGGGGGAACACATCCCACATGATAAAATCCTAAAAATCCTAAAATCGTCGTTTATAACATTAAAATTACGGAAAACTGGAACGGTGGGAGAAGCTCGTAACACTTTGTGTCAAAATACATTTTTTTCAATATGTTTTAAACTGTTCATGCTTAAAAGTGGGCGTGTTTCTCCTCCCAAACCAGAAATGATCTTTTCTTTTGGGCATCTCTTCTCCAGCTTTTGCAAACTCTCGACTAGCTGGTTTGTTGGTGTCGTCAACAGAAACGAGGTTGTGCGTCTCCAAGTGCCGTAAAGAAAACAACCAAAAAACACTGAGATGCATATTCATACTGCGCTCCTAAAGACATGAATAATGTCAGCATATCCCACACGTCTTAATCGGAAAATGTTCCATTAAAAAAAAAAAGACTAATTCAGAATATCCAAACAGAATATGATGTTCAGAAGCCGGTCATATTCGTGATATGACAGCAATAAAACCACATTTTAACTTTAAATTTAAACATTTTCAAGGTCTCAGCATCAGCTGCATCTGAGTCTCAGAAATATTCCTATTATATATATTTATTAGTGTGGACAGGTTTGATTTATAGCCTTCTGGTGAAGGTGTGTGTGTGTGTGTGTGTGGCTTTCCATTCATCGTGGTCACTGCTCTCTTTGAACTTGTGAGTCAGTGCAGATTCCACTTTGTTCCTCCAGGTGTCTCACCGTCATTATGATATTAGTATTTAATTATGATATTAGTATTTCACCCAAAAGCTCAGTGCATCAATGTGGGAATAAATATATATATATATATATATATATATATATATATATATATATATATATATATATATATATATAAGAAAGACACTTCATCCCATGTTCTCACCCTCAAGGACACTTTATCACGTTTCCACAATAAACTGAGCAGCCCCACTTTGCCAAACATAATTTAAAAACATTTTTCTTAGTGAGCTTTACTGAGGTGTTCTGCCTCAGTGCAGCAGGCCGCTCTGCAAACATGCTGAAAACAAACAAACAGGGAACTCTTTTGTTTTTTATTCTTAAAGTTTGTCTCTTCAGTGGAGGGGTAGCGTTCCCTTTAGTTTAACCCACCAAACAGAGCAGATCATCCGGGTCTCATCACGGGACGGGACCCTCTCCTGCTCGGTGCCTTGTTCCGTTAGCTAAAGAAGCTCTTCAGCCTTAAAGAAGCTCTGCTCCCCTTTAAGGGAGGTGAGAGATCCTCATGCAGCGACCTGTGGGAGCAGGTGTGTTTCCTCTGACTTCGCTTCACACTTCTTGTGTTTTCCAGATCAGAATCAGTGTTCGGTGCTCGTTATAATTGAATGATCGCAGTATGAAAAGAAACCTGTCGTGAGCGAATTATCTCCGCAAAGAGTCTACTCACAGACTGGTGACGGTAGTTTTGTCGCATATATGAAGCTGTATTATGTATCTGGTAGCAACAGCGACCTGTCAATCACAGTAAGCCCCGCCCTAAAGCATCCCCTGCTTTATGGTCAGAGGAGTTGCATCGGCTTCTCTCAGAACCGGAGGTCGCCACTTGGTTAAGAGGCAGTAATTATGCGGTGTGTAATTTATGCTCCATTAAATATTCCTGCACGTGTTTCACCTTCCTAATCCATCTGTCTGAATCGCATATTTAATGAATATTTGTACGTTTCCGCTCTCTGGCGACACCTTGCAGGTGTTATCGTAAACACAGGTTCACCTTTGCAGCAGCAGCTGTGTATTGATTCCTCCGACAGTCGCTCAGGTGTTGGCGACGGATGACCAGAGAGTTATTTATTTATTTATGTATTCATTCACCGGCGGGTTTGACAAAATCCGTCTCGGCTGCGCGGCAACACACACACGTCCTCCACTCAGCAGCATCCGCCCAGAGGCTGCAGGGACGGAGCGAGCCGGAGGAAGGGTGGAGCCCGGGCCCCGGGGACCGCGGCCAGCAGATCCTCCATCGATTGGTTTAGTAAGAGAATCCCTGGGCTTTTAGCGCTGCTGCTGCTCAATAAGAGCGGCTCGCGGAAAGAGAGATCACGTCAGCTGAACTCCGGAGGCCGGACTTCACCGCCCGGCCGGGCCAACGCATGCAAGTCTCAATTTAATCGCTTGGAGCAGCCGGTGGCGTGGAATAAAGAGACGGGTCCCGTTGGGCTCAGTTTTGTCATCTTGAAGGACTTTTATCTCCAAGAAACCTACGAGCACATCTCTGATAAACACATTTAAAGTTGTGCTTTTGGATGATTATCTGTGTGGAAACTCGGTTTCACAGACCCGTCGATGAAATCAAATAATAATAATAATCATCGCAGTCGAGGACAGTCGTAGCGTTTCGGTCGTTACAAGAAACTCGGAAGAGTTCTTCAGATTTTAAACATCATCCAACAGTGTTGCCAACTCTTTTCCAAAAGCTGCATAATGGAGTCGTCAACACTGGTGGTCCTTGTCTTCAGGCCTCCCTCCAAAGCCCCTCCCCCAAAATGATCACGCCGAACACAAACAAGGAACACAGACATTGTTGGTGCTCACTGCGGTTAAGCTAGCAGCTTGTGGAAGATGAACGGGAAGAAGGTTGCAGGCTAGCAGACTTTTCTTTTTTAATTTTTCATACATTGGATTCAATGATTGCAACAAAAATGTTCTTGAGTGAGATTTCCTGCCTTTAATCGTTCGCCAGTCACGGCAAGGACGAGTTGTATTGCTGCATAAACCTGAACTTTTATTTTGAAAAGCTACTGTGCATGTAAGGAGTGGGCGCTGTCACGTCCAAATCTGACGCTGCTTTGAAGAAAAAGTTTATGACAAAAAAAGCCGAGCACGTGTTCATAAGATGTTGATCTTTGACTCGTCTTAAAGACTTTTCCTCTGTGAGCTCGCTTGAACCCTCTCAGGGTGTTTCGTAAAGGTCGTGACCTTTCGGGCCGATCGTCGTTGCGTGATCCTCCCGGTGTCGAAACCCGAGCCTCCAAATCTCACCTGCAGGGTCTCACATCCAGATCCTGCAGTCGGTTTATTTCATTTTTGATTTGCTTGTCGCAGTTTTTTTTTTAAATGTTTTATTTTTTTTTGCATTGACACACACACACACACTCTTCTTCTTTTCCTTCCTCCTCTTCACCGCAGCGCGTCCTCCTACCCGTCTACCTCGGCGTTAAGTCAAGAGCCGGCTTCAGAGAGGCAGCGAGCTATTTTAGGAGGCAGCAGATTGCGTTAAGCGAGGAAGTGAAGTGACACAACTGGGGTTGAGATTTCTCGGAGCCTGAAAACCTTGAAAATGTCTTTATTTAGTTCCCGGCTCCCCTGACGCCCGCGCACATCGCACCTAGCTACCATCAGATAACGGGTCGCTACGGAAACAGGCGGCGCATCAAAGCCCCGAGATGCACCACCGCATTACTCTCTCACTTTTTGCAAAATTACATTTTAATTCGGGGGGGGGGGGGGCGCAGCGGCTTCTCCACACCCGGGTCATTTCACTTCCTGTGTAAGTGCTGCAGAATAGATCAATGCATATTTGAATCAGTATTTTGACATCTTAAAAACATCGATTATTGAATTTGAAGAGCAGCTCGTTTAACTTTGAAGAATGTGGGACGTGTGATACTCGCCGGGACTATTTTTGGGCTGTTTTTGATGATTTTGTATTAATTTTATTATTTATGTATTCACCTCCACATGAAAGGGAGCTGAAGTCCCAGGTGGTTTCTTTCTTCTTCTTTTTTCTCTCTCTCACACACTTTTCCCTCTCTTTCATGCAAACACACACAAATCCATATTTATTTAGCCATTTGTAACCATTTTTCTGAAATGCACGTCATCTTTTTTATGCACTTTTCGTGTTTTTGCTTGATGGGATCTGTGCAGCAACTTCCAATGTAATCCGACACGTTCGCGCGTGTGTGTGTGTGTGTGTGTGTGTGTGTGTGCGCGTTGTGTTTGCAGGTGCTCACACTTGTTTAATGAAAGCACCTGCTGTGTGTGTCCCCCTCGTTCACCCATCAGATCGATAGCCAGCTGGGTCTGTCAGCGTGGAGGCTGTCATGGAATCTCTGCTAACCCAATTAACCAAACGTGCACTAACCCAATTAGCAGCCGCAGTGCACTATATTAACCCTGATCACACTGACACACACACACACACACACACACACACACACACACACACACACACACACACACACACACACACACACACACACACACACACACACATCCCACTGGCATCAAACATGCACGGCCAGCGGGTCAGACACAGAGTGGAATCACTACTGATATGATTTACTTCTCTCATACTGAGCAGCAATGCCTGTGAAATATTAATGAAATGTGACTTGTGATGTTTTCGCATCACATTTCTAATGTTACCGTTTGGGCGGTGCAGCTAGCTGCACGCATGCGCCGCATGCAGACTACGACTCGTAGTAGGGGATCTCAGGCATCTGCATGTTGATCATCATGAACTAGACAGGAAGAGGACGTAGTCAACAGGAAGTCACCCGTTGGTTTGTGGGTCGATGTTCGGCATTTGTTGGCACGAGACAAGAAGAAAACTTGAAACTAGAGATTGAGACATAAACTCATGTTTACAATGTTTACTGATGGAATACATCAAGAGGGAAGTAGAGTCATTTATATAGACTTCTATACAACCAGAGGAGTCGCCCCCTGGTGGTCAGGAGAGAGAATGCAGCTTTAACACATGAAGCATAGACTTCTATACAACCAGAGGAGTCGCCCCCTGGTGGTCAGTAGAGAGCATGCAGCTTTAACACATGGAGCATATACTTCTATACAACCAGAGGAGTCGCCCCCTGGTGGTCAGGAGAGAGAATGCAGCTTTAACACATGAAGCATAGACTTCTATACAACCAGAGGAGTCACTCCCTGATGGTCAGGAGAGAGAATGCAGCTTTAAAACATGAAGCATAGACTTCTATACAACCAGAGGAGTCACCCCCTGGTGGTCAGTAGAGAGAATGCAGCTTTAACACATGAAGCGTTGGCTTCACTTGCCGCCTGGTGGCCAAGTGATGAATAGCAATGTGTATAAAGTTGCGCTGCAACTAGCCGATCAACTTGACATTCATCCGCAACTATTTAGCTCACCAAATACAATTTTTATTTTTTCAAGGTTCAAGTCTTTCTTTTCAGAATTTCTTGAGGTTTCCGGACCGTCGGCCACCTGAGTCATCTGTGACCTTCCTGCCGGTGTCCGAGGTGGCGAGCGGGCGGCTCGGTGGAGGTGGAGGTGTGAGGTGTAGGGTTAGGTGTGAGGTGGGTGGCCTCGCTCGAGACGTGTAGAGAAAGGCAGCATGACTCACCCTGAGAGGAGCTGCACCCTCCATTGAGAAGCAACCCACAGAGCTCTCTCTCTCTCTCTCTCTCTCTCTATCGCTCTCTCTCCATCTGTGGTGCCCCGTTCGATGCCCAGAGAGGAGGGGAGACTGTGGGTTAACGTTTGAGCAACACACCTGGCTTAATGGTTTTTCCATGAGCTGCCATTGGTCCAGGCCGAGCCGGCTCTTAAGGCTGAATCAAAATCGATGGCTCCTCCGTCCGAGGTGGGAAGGAGGATCAGCCTCTCTCTCTTTCTCTCTCTCTCTCTCTCTCTCTCTCTCTGCACGGCCACGATAACGGCGCTCAATGGGCGCTAACCACCTTTCAAATGGAAATGGAAATACCCGGGGAGAATTGGACACAGCCATCCGGATGGTACTTAGCGGCGGGCGGTGAACGGCGGAGGGGCGTGAGCCTCGCGTCGGGCCTTTTGTTTGCGCCCGAGCCGAAGCTCTTAACTCAGCAGACCTGGTGCGTCGCTGCTTTCTCTCCCTTCGACGCAACAAAAGGAAACTGGAGCCGCGTCGCGCGGCGAGGCCGGCGGCCTGGATGCACGCATGCAGAGTGACTCACCCCAAAACCACGGGGGCGTCGGCTACAGGCAGCATGCTAACGTGCAGTATGCACCCAGCGCGCTGCCTGCTCTTCCTGTGTCTCCTCCACGTCTCCTCCTCCTCCCTCCCTCCCTCCCTCCTTCCCTTCCCTCCCTCATTAGCTTGCTTGCGAACACAAACATGCACACGGCAGAAAAAAATCTGGCGAGGATTCATGAATTGCTGACATAGAAAGCAAACGCCACGATCAGATTGAGGACTTGCTCGGTCCCCTAAGCCCCTCCCCCCCTGGAATGGATTTAAAAGAAATCGCTCATAGATTCTGCCCCTGCGTGTCCATGCATGTGTGCGTGTGTGTGTGTGTGTGTGTGTGTGTGTGTGTGTGATCTGTCAAAACGAGACACGGATCCTGTGAATATTCAGCATGCTCATGCGGCCTCGGCGTGAGCGCTGCAGCCTGAGCAGAGGAGGGATGAAGAGGACTGATGAAGAGGAGTGATGAAGAGGAGTGATGAAGAGAGGGCTGATGAAGAGAGGAGTGATGAAGAGGGCCGCTGGGCGGGCGCGGCGCGGTAAATGGTCGCATGGAAGTGTCGACATGTGTAACTGCTCCAATTGGCGCTCGGCAGTCGTCCTCGGGGGAAATAAAGGGGCAGCAGAGTTATGGGCTGTCCTACATCTTTATTACCACTCGCTCCCAGTTTGATGCAACACGTGCAAAACCAAAAACATTTAGGGGGGAAAGAAATAAATCCATGTAGATACAGTTTTATTTTTTGTCTGTTGTTTTTTGAAAAAGATGACGTGTGTGTGTCTGTGTGTGTGTCGATAGGCTACGTGTGTGTGTTTAGTAGACTGCAGGTTTTACACACGTTTTGGGGTCTTTTAAACTTCCTGGTTCATGATAACGTGAGAAGAGCCACTCTTCTTCTTCTTCTTCTTCTTCTTCTTCTTCTTCTTCTTCTTCTTCTTCTTCTTCTTCCTCTCTCTTTACTGGTAGATTACAACCAGTTGATGGACACACACCTAATTCACATTTCTTCTTTTTTGGGCATTTAAAAAAAGAAAATAGCTTGAAATAGGCTCGATGATTGAGAGGAAACATGTGGTTTCCCACAATGCACCAGTGGGTTGTGGGTTTGAATCCGCTCGGGTCGCCACCTGGTTCGCATGTCCTTTTCTCTCCTGTCTTTCTGCACTTATTGTTCACATTGTGTGTGTGGAACAACAACAACGACCTCAACATGTTCTCTTTACTTTCAGCCCACAAGGAGCTCACGCTGCTTTTTATTTTTCATCTTCTACAAAACCCTCTCGTGCAGAAAGGTGGACGAGTTTCAGTCCGGCCGGTAATTCGTAAAAGTCTTCTTCCTTTGTAACCGTTTCTTGGGCTTTCGGGAGAAGATGAAGGGAACCGACTCCTTCCCTGTTCTCCGTTTGCTGTTTGATCCTCGAGCTCCCGCTTCCTACCGCTGCGACTGCGTGTTCATGACGGCTCGCCTCCCACCGCGTGGTGTGGCGTGTCAGCAGTTCATCTTCTGTTGGAGGTCCACACACACACACACACACACACACACACACACACACACACACACACACACACACACACTCACACACACTCCCGCCCCCTTCCTTATGGAGGTAAAGTGAGTGCACCAGCATCCGCGATGAATAATTGAGTTATCTGGCTCCGTGCAGAAATAGCAATCTCCCTACACAAGTGTGAAAACATCACTTGCCATCGGAGACCTGGGAACTGCCATGTGGGTCTACACATGTGTGTGTGTGTGAGTGTGTGTGTGTGTGTGTATGTATGTGTGTGTGTGTTTGCACTCATGCTTGTCTGACATTTTGTGTTTCCTGTCTTTTTAAACGGGGTGTAATCCTGAAATCATCAGATGACAAAACAAACAAAAAATGAACATAAGAGAAGACGCACAAAATAAACAGAAAATCTCAAAGACACTTTGCTGAGTCACATCATTTTTTCATCGAGTCGAGTTGAGATCTCTTTGGGCGGACATGAATGATTTGTGGGAGTCCATCATGAAGCAGAGGAATATGTATTATTGTTTTTGGATACGCACACAAACCGAAGCAGACGTCTCGTATATATTGAGTCAGTTTATTAGGCACAGCTGCACAATCCAACACAACAGGCCTGCATGTGGAGCTCACAATGTACTTAGACAGTGCAATGATCATTTGGAGGCCACAGTTAGTGGGGACGCTGGGAGGGATTTCTTCTTCTTCTGCAGATATGAAACGACTCCTCAACATTAAGTACTTTGAAACAAACTGCCGACACCACATGAGCTGTGAGTCCTATTTCTGCAGCCCCGTTGCATTGCGTTGACGGAGCTCATCAAAGCCTTTTAAGAGCCTCAGAGCGGCCGTTGTTGGTGCAGCTCAAGCATTCCTTCTGTTCTGTTCGGGTACAGATCCGACCCGACGCAGAAGCTTCGAGGTTCACGCTCTTCGCATGCGGCGACTCCCGGGAGCCCCGTCTGAAGCCACAAAGCTGAGGGAGCAGAATCACAGCGAACTGACAAATAAGGCCGAGTCTGACAGGCGAATCCTCAGAGCGGCGCCGAGCGCTGACAGATCCTCCAGCGGAGGAGCCAACGCCCTCACAGCCGCTTCATAAGCCCACAGTAGGGATGCACGCAACCAAAACCCTCATGGAGGGTGGGATACAGAGTGTATGGATACCAGGGGGCGACTCCTCTGGTTGTATAGAAGTCTATGCTTCATGTGTTAAAGCTGCATTCTCTCTACTGACCACCAGGGGGCGACTCCTCTGGTTGTATAGATGTCTATGCTTCATGTGTTAAAGCTGCATTCTCTCTCCTGACCACCAGGGGGAGACTCCTCTGGTTGTATAGAAGTCTATGCTTCATGTGTTAAAGCTGCATTCTCTCTCCTGACCACCAGGGGGAGACTCCTCTGGTTGTATAGAAGTCTATGCTTCATGTGTTAAAGCTGCATTCTCTCTCCTGACCACCAGGGGGAGACTCCTCTGGTTGTATAGAAGTCTATGCTTCATGTGTTAAAGCTGCATTCTCTCTCCTGACCACCAGGGGGCGACTCCTCTGGTTGTATAGAAGTCTATGCTTCATGTGTTAAAGCTGCATTCTCTCTCCTGACCACCAGGGGGCGACTCCTCTGGTTGTATAGAAGTCTATGCTTCATGTGTTAAAGCTGCATTCTCTCTCCTGACCACCAGGGGGCGACTCCTCTGGTTGTATAGAAGTCTATATAAATGACTCTACTTCTCTCTTGATGTATTCCCTCAGTAAACATTGTAAACATGAGTTTATGTCTCAATCTCTAGTTTCAAGTCTTCTTCAATACAGCATGATGTTCATTTAGTAAATTATGCTCATTTAGAGTCAAACAGACCATAAAGCAGGGGATGATTTAGGGGCGGGGCTACAAGGTGATTGACAGGTCGCTATCACAGCGTTATCCAACTTTAACTCGTTCACAGTGTGTTTTCACTTTATGAAAATTACAGTTTTGGTCGCCTCCTCAAAAAAAATGAATATTCAGCATTCGTGCCACTTCTGGTTGCAAGAACCAAGATGGACGACCTCCAGAATCAAGACTTTAAAATCGTAGCCCACAAACCAATCGGTGACGACGTCCACCTGTTATATGCAGTCAGTGCATTGAACCGCATTTGCAGGAAAATGCAGGAAAATGCAGGAAAAATTTAACTTTGTAACTTGTAAAGTGTAACTTTCTTTCGTGAGCTATCTCACTAACGTAGGATGAGGACGCACATGGCCGCTGTGGTCGCCGTGGTAACAGCATCGTGGGCTCAGACGCAACCAGCTGTTGGGTCTGAGAGCTCGGAGCTCCTTCATGGGGAGACGGCAGCAGATTAACCAGCAATCCTACTGATCCAGCCCACACACTTACACACACCCCTTCCCCCTCACACACACACACACACACACGCACACACACACGCACACACACACACACACACACACACACACACACACATCATTGTGACAAGGCGCCTCTATGAGTGACCACTTTATCCTCTGCGAGGCGGTGATGTCGGGGAGATCTGCTCTGTAAATGTGACAGCCTGCTGCCGTGACAGGTAACAAAACCCGGAGCGAGGTGAGGATGAGGATGAGGGTGAGGATGAAGATGAGGGTGAGGATGGATGTGTGGGGTTAAATCCGGGGCAGGCGGTCCCCGGATCGGACAGCTTTCAACATCTGTCATCTGTGGTCGACTGGGAGGGCCGCTGGTTTGATCCATGACATCATCAAGACATGATGAGGTCGTACAATGATGACGACAGAAGTATATGTGCAGTATGTCCAGTATGTGTGCAGTATATGTGCAGCATGTGCAGTATATGTGCAGTATATGCAGTATATGTGCAGTATATGTGTAGTATATGCAGTATATGTGCAGCATGTGCAGTATATGTGCAGTATATGCAGTATATGTGCAGTATATGTGCAGTATATGCAGTATATGTGCAGTATATGTGTAGTATATGCAGTATATGTGCAGTATATGTGCAGTATATGTGCAGTATATGTGTAGTATATGCAGTATATGTGCAGTATCTGCAGTATATGTGCAGTATATGTGCAGTATATGTGTAGTATATGCAGTATATGTGCAGTATCTGCAGTATATGTGCAGTATATGTGCATTATGTGCACTATATGTGCAGTGTGTGCAGTGTGTGCAGTGTGTGCAGTGTGTGCAGTGTGTGCAGTATATGTGCAGTATATGTGCAGTATATGTGCAGTATGTGCAGTATGTGTAGTATATGTGCAGTATGTGCAGTATGTGCAGTATGTGTAGTATATGTGCAGTATGTGCAGTATGTGCAGTGTGTGTGCAGTGTGTGTGCAGTGTGTGTGCAGTGTGTGTGCACCGTCTGGTTTCCGGCTGAAAGAGGTGGGCTCCGGCACCTCTGGGTGGGGTCCTTTCTTCTTCAGGGGTTACGAGTCTTTAATCTGCTCTGAGCAGACGAGTCGGGCGAGAGCTGAGAATTTATAAAACACACTCAGGAGTCCCCGGATCGTCTGTTCATCCTGTTTGGATGTTCCACCACATTGCAGCTAGAAGAGATTGAGCCATTCTGCTGCGTCTGTCTCACTCCTTCTTTTGTTCCTCTCCTCTCTCCTTTCTGACATTCTCTCCCTCTCTCTCTCCCTCATTGCCTCTCCCCTGTTTGGTGCTTGCTGGAGGATTGGGAGGGTTCCTCTAAATTGGCACACAGATGAATAATGCATCTGAAGCAGCGCTGTGGTTGGATGTTCCTGTCAGACTCTGCATCACAGTTCTGCTGCTTCTTCAGAGGAGGAAACACAACCAGACGAGTCTTTACCCGGCTCCCAGTTTACTTTTCCTCCCATCATTAACTCTTTTATTGTCGGCCCACGTTTGATGCACGGCCCACGGAGAAACCGTGCACGTGCACGTCGTGCCACGTGCACGCCACGTGCACGCCATGTGCACACCGCGCCACGTGCACGCAGATGCATGCTGTGAAAAGAGTCTGGGATTTTGGGAAGTTTTTTCTCTCTCTCGCTACGACACACATACATAATGCATGTGTGGGATTTTGATGTGATTTGTGTGTGTGTGTGTGTGTGTGTGTGTGTGTGTTTCTTGATATTCCCAGACTGCAGTGTGTAAAAAAAGCAAACTGCACTCGCGAGCTTTGAGCTCACAGTAGCGCCATCATTAAAGTAATGAGCAGGAAGTTAGCACTGAAGTCAACCAGAGAGAGGGAGAGAGAGAGAGAGAGAGAGAGAGAGAGAGAGATCCCCAATCCCACAAGGATAAATCTTAAATCCTGAACGTTGCTTCTGACTCATTCCGGTTAATTAAGTCGAGTCAAGTGAGAGGGGGCGGGGCTTGGCCTCGCCGTGAGTCTTCTGGTCCCTCCGGACCGCCTCGTGCACTCTGAGAGCGCGCACGGAACAGACTGTATCCAGCCGTTCCCTCCGATTCTTTATTAGCTTGACCCGTACAGCCCCTTTACACACACACACACACACACACACACACACACACACACACACACACACACACACACACACACACACACACACACACACACACACACACACACACACACACACACACACACACACACACACTTCCCTTAGGTTTTAACATTTACATACACACCAAGAGTAAATGTTCCTATTCAGCGTTGGGTTTCAGGCTAACAGAGCTTTAGTTTCACTTCATCATTTAGCGCCCCGTTTATGGGAGATGTTATTCGCTTTGCACATCCTGCACTCAGCAACACACACACACACACACACACACACACACACACACACACACACACACACACACACAAACCCCCGAAACAAAGAAATCCGTCGAGCAACCTTTGGGATTTTTCTTCTTTTTTTTTTTTTTTTACAGCGGAAAGATTTCGCCATGGTGACAGGATGAGGCAAACGAATGAAATGTCGAAATTCCCGGCGTACAAGTCTCAAAATAAAACAACGCGATGGCTGCCGGTCATCACAGAGCGGATAAAACAAACACGTCTTTACACCCAGAAGCCAACAGCTGCCCTCTGCTGAGGCTGGCAGGCTGTGGGTTTTACAGATGTTTGTGTGTTTAACATTTTAAGATCTTGAATCTGGTTTTTTATTTATTTTTTCCCCCACATCATCACGCAGGATGTTTAAATGTGGCAGACGAACGTCTTTGCATGAGCAGAAAATAGCATCGTGATCACGCAGCAGGTCCAAGTGCAGTCATATATAATATACAGCCCATAATTTATTCATGTGGTAAATTACATAAGAGGCTTTTGAGGATGTGGTGCGGCGGACAGGTGACCAAATGTGGCCGTCAAAATAAACAAGCTGGAAATTTGCTTCTGTCAAAAAAAGTATATATATATATATTATTTTTTTTCTTCTTTTTTTTTAAGCTCAGTAATTTCCTTAAACAGATGGTCGTCGCAGTTTTGAGCAAATGTTACTTAAACTCAGTAAATAGCTCATTTGTTGTGGACTATTTTTACCTGCGGATGAATACACGTGTGGCGCTCCGGTGTAGTTCCAGCTGCCGGCGCTCCGTGGTGATGGAGGTGTGGCCCGGTGCAGCCGTGAGGTCTATTTATAGATTCAATGGAGGTCTATGGCGAGGAGGCAACGGGCTGCAACAGGCTGAGGTCTTTTTTTACCAACCTGGTCCCTGAAAAAGTGAAAATAAAACTATAATATGAGGATAGAAATGCTACGTATCACACGCCATGATGCCATGGACCGCCCAGAGGAGCCGCCATGTTTTTATCAATGAGCTTCACTACAGCTGCAGACAGGTTCTGGTTCTGGTTCTGCACCTTCAACTAGTTCGATTAGAGAGGGACTGCAAACGGAATAACAAGTGTGTGTGTGTGTGTGTGTGTGTGTGTGTGAGGCTTAGAGATATTGCAGCTGATGGTAAAAAATGTCAGAGGGTTAAGCTGTAACACACACACACACACACACACACACACACACACACACACACACACACACACACACACACACACACACACACACACACACGCACACTCTCTCTCCCCTCTTCACCTATACTGTCTCTCCCTCCCTCTCTATGTGCATGTTGTCCTTGTGTGATTCTCTCTCCCTCCCTCCCTTCGTCCCTCTCGCTCTCCCCCCTCTCTCTATCTCTCCCTCTCTCTCTCCCTCCCCCCCACCCTCCCTCCCCCCCCCTCTCTCTCCCTCTCCCTCTCTCTCTCTCTCTCTCTCTCTCTGAGTGAGAGCGTGCTGAGAGCGTGTGTGAGCGAGCTGCAGTATTTTGTAGTTTTTTTTACTTTTATAATTTCTGGTTTCGACTTTTTTTCTTAGTATTGTTTAGTTTAATGGTATAGGTCACTTTATATTTAATTTGTAATACTTTTTGGTGGTTAGTTTGGGTTTATTTGGGTGGTTTGTCTCCTGCCGGCGTCTCGCCGGTCGGCGTGTGCAGCCGCCATGGTGAATGGAGAGGGGTTCTCCACGCTCACTAGGAAGCACGGCATTAAGATCTGTCCTAGTTTCCCGTGCAGCGTGGAGGACGTTAGTCTAGCTGTGGGGGAGAAGGTCGGGCACGGTAGTATTATGTCGGCCGCTCGGATGAGTGGCGCGGTGGTCATCTTCCTGGACCGGGTGGACAAGGTGAACCAAGTCATCGAGGCGGGCCTCACCGTGTGTGAAATGTTTGTACAGGTGCTGCCGCTGACACAACCAGCAACGAAGGTGACCCTGTCTAACGTCCCACCGTTCATCTCTGATGGGTTTCTCAGTAGAGAGTTGTCCAGACACGGGAAAATAGTTTCTCCCGTTAAAAAGATCTTGTCTGGATGTAAATCTCCGTTACTGAAGCACGTAGTGTCTCACCGGAGACAGCTCTATATGATACTGAACCATCGGAATGAGGAGCTGAACCTCCGCTTCCATGTGAAAGTAGATGATTATGATTACGTGATTTTCGCAACCTCAGCAGAGATGAAATGCTTTGGTTGTGGAGAGGTGGGCCACACGGTGAGAGCCTGCCCGAGACGAGGTGATCCGACTCCTCCCGGTCCGGGAGGGGCGGCTGGTGCCGAGGAGGGGCCGACCCCCGTTCCCCCGGGGGAACCGGCTGCCTCGGGGGAACCGGCGGCCTCGGGGCCGGCTGCCGCCTCCGAGCGGCCGACGGCCGCTCCGCGTGCTGCACGGCGGAGTGCCGATGCAGTGCCTGACCGGACGCACCGGGTGAGTAGTACTGTAAATACACCGGGTGTTAGAGTGGATGTTGTGAGTGAGAGGGTGAATGAAGATGAGAGTAGTTTAGTGGGTGAGGAAAAAGAAAAAGAAAAAGAAAAAAAACAAACAGGTGAAGGGGTGTCTGGGGAACGGACAGGTGAGCTCAGGGACACACAGGAGGGACAGACAGGGGAGACAGGGGAGGTACAGACTGAGGAGGGGAATGAAAAGGTAGGTGAGCAGAGTGCTAGGTGTAGTGAACCAGCAGAGGAGGTGGTGCTGGAGGAGGTGGTGCTGGAGGAGGTGGTGATGGAGGAAGCAGAGGCTACAGCAAAATCCAAAGTGCCTGCTAAACGCAGACGGAAAGCTGCCAGTGCCTCCAGTGACGCTAAGTCGAGCCGAGTGAGTGAAGAGAGTGGGAGGAAGGGAGGCATAGATGGTAGCGAGAGTGATGAATATGGGTCTGATGAGAGTGAAGTTTCCAACTACAGCAGCAGTCAACAGAAGAAGCTTTATACTGCTGCTGAAATTAAAGGTTTCCTAAAACAAACAAAGAATCAGCAAGGTGTAAAAATAGAAGAGTTTTTTCCAGATTTGGGTCTTTTCTGCTCCTCTGTTAGATTTCACAACAGCCGGAAGGAAGTTTCTGGAATCACAGTCCAAGAGGGTTTTAGATTAAAAAAACTTGTGCTTAAAGCAAAAAAACAATTACGTCTTGATGATGAAACAGGATCCAATGTTGATTAATTTCTTGTTTATTTTTGTTGCTTCCAACATCTCATTTATTATGGATGGTTTTAAAATTGGGAGTTTGAATGTGAATGGAGCGAGGAATGTAATTAAAAGAACCAGCATCTATGAAACCATGAGAATGAAACACATCGATGTTTTATTTTTACAAGAGACACATACTGACAGCAACAACGAGGCCGACTGGAGGAGAGAGTGGGAAGGGGAAGCCATCCTGAGCCACGGCTCCTCTCTGAGTGGAGGAGTGGGCTTCCTCTTTTCCAGAACTTTCTCTCCGGTCTCACTGGAGGTCAAGCATCTTATAGAGGGGAGGTTGCTTTTAGTCAGAGCTCAGTTCGATCATTTTACGGCTGTTTTTATTAACCTGTATGCCCCAACAACCGGTGCAGAGAGAAAGATCTTTTTAGAAAAAGTAGGTGGGGTTTTAAATGACTGTGCATCAGAGGATTTTTTATTCTTGGGTGGAGATTTTAATTGTACTGAAAATGCTCTTTTAGATCGTAACCATGCAGAGCCGCATCCAGCTTCCCAGCATGCTCTGGGGCGGCTGGTCTCCACCCATGGCCTGGTGGATGTATGGAGGAGGATGCATGCAGACTGCCGACAGTACACATGGTCCCACCTCAGAGAGAGCAGGATCTCCTCAGCCAGACTTGATCGTATTTATTGTTTTAAACAGCATTTTAATATTTTTAAAGTGTGTAATATTGTTCCAGCTGTTTTTACGGATCACTCTTTGGTTTTATGTCATGTTTTTATAAGAGATGTGAAACCGAAAAGCGCATACTGGCATTTTAACTCGGTTTTAGCTTTTGACAAAAGTTTTAGAGAGGTCCTTATTCATTTCTGGAATATTTTTAGACAGAGAAAGGATGATTTTAGCAGTCTTAGGCAGTGGTGGGACCATGGTAAGACAGAAATCAAGCTTTTATGTCAACAGCACACCCTCAACGTCACACGTGACATCACCAGATCTATGCAAGACCTGGAGAGTGATATAGTGGAACTAGAGAAGTTAAATGAGTCCACGGGAGATCGAGGACGTTTTGAAGTCCTCAAAATCAAAAAGCTAGCTTTAGCAGACCTGCTAGACGTTAAAGTACAGGGTGCACTGGTCAGGTCCCGATTCCAGACCATCTCGGAGATGGATGCTCCCTCTAGCTTCTTCTTCGGCCTGGAGAGGGAGAATGGACGGAGGCGGGTAATCCACACACTGCTCTCAGACACAGGGCAGGAGATCATGGAGCCGAGGCAGATAAGAAGGCGAGCTGTGGAGTTTTACTCCTCCCTCTACTCTAGTGAGTATGAGGAGCAGGAGGCTCTACAGGAGGAGTTCCTGAGCGGGCTACCTCAGGTCTCTGCGGAGACCAACTCCTGTCTTGAGTCGCCCATACAACTGCAAGAGGTCCACGCTGCCCTGCATGGTATGCAGGGGAGACGTGCCCCAGGCATTGATGGCCTCACAGTTGAGTTTTTTAAAGCCTTCTGGGACGTCTTTGCACACGATGTTTTAGATGTTTTTAATGAAAGTTTGGCCTCTGGTTCCATGCCGATGTCCTGCCGCAGAGCGGTGGTTACACTACTGCCAAAAAAAGGAAACCTTCAGGACATTAAAAACTGGCGCCCTGTGTCTTTGCTGTGTGTGGATTACAAGCTTCTGTCCAAGGTCTTTGCCTCCAGGCTGGGGAGAGCTATGGAGCAGGTCATCCATCGGGACCAGACCTACTGTGTGCCCGGCAGGTCCATGGTGGACAATGTCCACCTCATTCGGGATGTTTTGGAGGTCTCCAGCTCGTTGGGGTTTAACACTGGTCTGATTTCTCTGGACCAGGAAAAGGCTTTTGACCGCGTTGAACACAGCTTCCTCTGGAAAGTAATGGGGAAGTTTGGGTTCAGCGCTGGTTTCATAGCCAAGATCCAGGTGTTGTACAGTGAGGTTGAGAGTGTGCTGAAGTTTAACGGCAATCTGTGTGCTCCTTTTAGAGTGGGTAGAGGCGTCCGGCAGGGCTGTGCTCTGTCCGGGATGCTCTACGCTCTCTCCCTAGAGCCCCTCCTCTGCAGACTACGCAACAACATTGAAGGGCTGATTTTACCTGGTTTTAGTGAGAACATGGTTTTATCGGCTTATGCTGATGACGTCATTGTTTTTATTAAGAGCCAGCATGAGTTGGACATTTTAGAAAGCACTGTTTCGGGTTTTAATATTTTATCTGCAGCGAGGGTCAACTGGCAAAAAAGTGAAGCCCTCGCTGTTGGTGAATGGCATGACGGTCTCCCGGTTCTCCCTCAAAACCTGGGCTGGAAAAAGGAAGGTTTAAAATACCTCGGTCTGTTCCTCGGTACTGAGGCCATGGTGCGGAAAAACTGGGAGACCGTCATGGAAAAAATTGAAAATAAGATGAACAAATGGAAGTGGCTGCTCCCTCAGATGTCTTATAGAGGTAGAGTTTTAGTTTTAAATAATCTGGTTGCATCCCTTTTGTGGCACCGTTTAGCTTGTGTGGACCCCCCGTCAGGTCTACTAGCTCAGATACAGCGAAAAATGGTAGATTTTTTTTGGGGAGGTCTACACTGGGTGCCACAGGGGGTGCTGTTTTTACCAAGAGAGGAGGGGGGACAGGGCCTTGTCCACCTGGCCAGCAGAACGGCCACTTTCAGGCTCCAATTTATACAGAAGTTTTTGACGGGGCCGCCGGATTTGGTGTGGAGGAACGTGACCAGCTGTATCCTCAGACATGTGAGTAAACTGGGGCTGGATGCTGCTCTGTTTTTAACTGATCCAAAATGTTTAAAGTTAAGTGGGTTTCCTCTTTTTTATCAGGGCGTTTTTAAATCGTGGGCCCTTTTTAACTGTACGTTGAATGATAGGTCTAACTCTCTGCACTGGTTATTGAAGGAGCCGCTGGTCAACGGGAGCAGACTGGACATCTGCAACGGGGTGCCCGGGCTGCTGGCAGCCCTGAACCGATCCAGGACCCTGAGCCTGCAACAGCTGGTGGAGGCAGCAGGGCCTGAACTATCGGGGGCCGGGGCTCTGGGCTCTCTCCTGGGTATGACCTCTATCCGGGTCACACAACGAATCCTCAACCTATGGACCCAGAAGTTGAGTGGGAGAGAGAGGAGGCTCCTAATGAAGTACAGCCGGGGGGAGACTATGCCAGACCCCACAGACCCGTTCCCGGAAGTCTACATGAGCCCAGAGTTTGGAGAGGAGGCCGGCCCCCTGCTAGCTGTTAGTAGCCCGAGCAAGCTTACCCTGCATGGAGCAGACAAAGTGACACTTTACCAGAACTGTGTGAAAGCCATCAATAAAAAAGGACTGAGCGGCAGACCCCCCACTGTCTGGAATGACAGGTTGGGGGGGGGACATCCTTATCCTCAGTGGAGGGTTTTATACAAGCCTCCCCTCAAAAAACGGACCGCTGACCTCCAGTGGAGGATTTTACATGGTGCTGTCGCCTCCAATGCTTTTATCTCTGTTCTTAACCCGACTGTTCTTAGCCAGTGCCTGTTCTGTAACCTGCGAGAGACTGTGTACCACATGTTCACTGAGTGTAAGAGACTCACTGAGTTCTTCTCTCTTTTAACATTGGTTTTTAGTCTTTTTAATGTAGTTTTTACTGAGAGGGTTTTTATTATGGGAGCTGTCTATAAAAAGGCACAAAAAGAAAAATGGCAGCTCCTGAATTACCTTTCAGGGGAAGCAAAAATGGCGATTTACATAAGCAGAAAGAACAAGGTGGAGAACAGAGAGGGGCAGGAGGCCGGGGCAGTCTGGCTCTGTAACATCAGGGCCAGACTCTGGTTAGAGTTCAGGTTCTATAAACATATCGGAGACATCGATGCTTTTAAACTACGCTGGTGTTTTAATGACATTGTTTGTTCTGTGATTGATGATGAGCTGGTATTTGCACAAGTTTTTATTGGATAAAAATTATTTTAAATACAACTATTGAGATTTTAATGCATTAGCATTTTATTTAATTGTGAACTTGCACAAAGTATAATTATGTAAATAAAGTGTTTTGTAAAAATCAAAAATCTCCCCCTCTCTCTCTCTCCCTCTCTTTCTCCCTCTCTCTCCCTCCCCCTCTCTCTCTCTCTCTCTCTCTCCCTCTCTCTCTCTCTCCCTCCCCCCCTCTCTCTCTCCCTCTCTCTCTCTCTCCCCCCGTCTCTCTCTCCCCCTCTCTCTCTCTCTCTCTCCCTCTCTCTCTCTCTCCCTCCCCCCCTCTCTCCCTCCCCCCCTCTCTCTCTCCCTCTCTCTCCCCCCCCTCTCTCCATCACTCCACGTTGTTATGCAGTGGCGTCCCGCAGGGCCGGAGATGCCACGGACATGATGTGATTCCTCTTCTCCTCCCAGATGTAAAGTGCTGTCGTAGTCTGACTTCAGAAGACACATCGTGCTCTACACTCCTCTCTCTCTCTCTCTCTCTTTCTTTCTTTCTTTTCTTTTTCTGTCGGCTGCATTTCTTTCTGTCCATCACAGATTACGGGCCTGATCT
Organism: Cottus gobio; assembly: GCA_023566465.1. Taxonomy (NCBI): domain Eukaryota; kingdom Metazoa; phylum Chordata; class Actinopteri; order Perciformes; family Cottidae; genus Cottus; species Cottus gobio. The sequence continues at coordinate 2,734,459 of CM042215.1, read as the reverse complement.
TCAGGTTCATATCCAGTTATTAAAAAGAAAGTCATGCCACCTGCTTGTGGACGTCTAGGTTGTGTAAATTGATGGCATGCGCTTATTTAATTCAATTAATTTATTGAGCAAGAGTAGCACACACACACACACACACACACACACACACAGATCTCCGTATCTCTGGGGTTTACTCCATTGTTGCCCTTGATAATAATCACTTAGTTGGATTTGTCCTAATGTGATGACAGAGACTGAAAGCTGCGCTCTGGAAGATGACGGGAACATATCGGCCTCGAATCTCCAGCTACAATTAGGAAAATTGCGTGGACGTTGGCTTTGTTAATCCAGTGTGAAGAGGATGTGTGTGTGTGTGTGTGTGTGTGTGGGGGGGGGTGGGGGGGGGGGGTGGCAGGGGGTAAGTGCATGCAGCTTTGGGTGAGAGAGACGAGCAAGAGTGACCAGCTGAGTGGAGCACAAGGTCATTTAACTGGTGTTTTAGGTCAAAGGTCAGTGTGTCTGCAGAGTTTAGTAAAAGTGAAGCCAACACTTCATGTGTTAAACCTGCATTCTCTCTCCTGACCACCAGGGGGCGGCTCCTCTGGTTGTATAGAAGTCTATGCTTCATGTGTTAAAGCTGCATTCTCTCTCCTGACCACCAGGGGGTGACTCCTCTGGTTGTATAGAAGTCTATGCTTCATGTGTTAAAGCTGCATTCTCTCTCCTGACCACCAGGGGGCGGCTCCTCTGGTTGTATAGAAGTCTATGCTTCATGTGTTAAAGCTGCATTCTCTCTCCTGACCACCAGGGGGCGACTCCTCTGGTTGTATAGAAGTCTATGCTTCATGTGTTAAAGCTGCATTCTCTCTCCTGCCCACCAGGGGGCGACTCCTCTGGTTGTATAGAAGTCTATGCTTCATGTGTTAAAGCTGCATTCTCTCTCCTGACCACCAGAGGGCGACTCCTCTGGTTGTATAGAAGTCTATGCTTCATGTGTTAAAGCTGCATTCTCTCTCCTGACCACCAGGGGACGACTCCTCTGGTTGTATAGAAGTCTATGCTTCATGTGTTAAAGCTGCATTCTCTCTCCTGACCACCAGGGGGCGACTCCTCTGGTTGTATAGAAGTCTATGCTTCATGTGTTAAAGCTGCATTCTCTCTCCTGACCACCAGGGGACGACTCCTCTGGTTGTATAGAAGTATATGCTTCATGTGTTAAAGCTGCATTCTCTCTCCTGACCACCAGGGGGCGACTCCTCTGGTTGTATAGAAGTATATGCTTCATGTGTTATGGTCCTTTAGAGTCAAACAGACCATAAATCAGAGGATGCGACGTCGTGAGTTCAAAGAACTCGGCGGTTCGATCTCTTCTTCAGGGACTCTCTGAACAGCGTGTTCAGCACTCACCTTCACTGGAGAATTTCAGCTCATTGAAATGTTTCCCTCTTTCAGTCAATATGGACGAGAGCAGCGATCAATACTAATAATGTATTTTATTCCACATGCTTCAGTGTGGTATACCTGCACTTGATATTCCGGGGAAAAAAAATCCTTCTCCCACAGCAGCTGTGCAGATTTCTTTAATTTCATGAGAAGTGCTGATGTTGACCTCGATATACGTTACCTCACAAGCTGCAACGGCAGTTCTTCATCCAGCGTCGTTATTGATGTTGTTCTGCTCGCTCAGTTACTGTTTTCAGAATATATATATATATATACAGAATGTCTTGACTACAAGCAACATAAATAGTGATATAGTTATATAAATAGTTATATAGTTATACATGAATAGTGATATAGTTATATAAATAGTTATATAGTTATATGAATAGTAATATAGTTATATAAATAGTGACATGGTTATACATAAATAGTTATATAAATAGTGATATAGTTATATAAATAGTGATATAGTTATATAAATAGTTATATAGTTATACATAAATAGTGATATAGTTATATATAAATAGTGATATAGTTATATAAATATTGATATAGTTATATAAATTGTGATATAGTTATATAAATAGTTATATAGTTATATAAATAGTTATATAAATAGTGACTTAGTTATATACATAGTTATATAGTTATATAAATAGTGATATAGTTATATAAATAGGGACATAGTTATATAAATAGTGATATAGTTATATAAATAATGATATAGTTATATAAATAGTGATATAGTTACATAAATAGTGATATAGTTATACATAAATTGTGATATAGTTATACATAAATAGTGATATAGTTATATATAAATAGTGATATAGTTATATAAATATTGATATAGTTATATAAATTGTGATATAGTTATATAAATTGTTATATAGTTATATAAATAGTTATATAAATAGTGACATAGTTATATAGTTATACATAAATAGTGATATAGTTATATAAATAGTGATATAGTTATATAAATAGGGACATAGTTATATAAATAGTGATATAGTTATATAAATAGTGATATAGTTACATAAATAGTGATATAGTTATACATAAATAGTGATATAGTTATACATAAATAGTGATATAGTTATATAAATAGTGATATAGTTATATAAATAGTGATATAGTTATATAAATAGTTATATAGTTATACATAAATAGTTATATAGTTATATGAATAGTGATATAGTTATATAAATAGTGATATAGTTATATAAATAGTTATATAAATAGTGACATAGTTATATAAATAGTTATATAGTTATACATAAATAGTGATATAGTTATATAAATAGTGATATAGTTATATAAATAGGGACATAGTTGTATAAATAGTTATATAGCTATACATGAATAGTTATATAGTTATATAAATAGTGATATAGATATATATAAATAGTTATATAAATAGTGATATAGTTATATAAATCGTGATATAGTTATATAAATAGTTATATATAAAAAGTGATATAGTTATATAAATAGTGATAGTTATATAAATAGTGATATAGTTATATATAAATAGTTATATAGTTATATAAATAGTGATATAGTTATATATATACATAGTTATATAGTTATATAAATAGTGATATAGGTATATATAAATAGTTATATAGTTATATAAATAGTGATATAGGTATATATAAATAGTTATATAAATAGTGATATAGTTATACATAAATAGTTATATAGTTATTTAAATAGTGATATAGTTATATATACACGTAGTTATATAGTTATATAAATAGTGATATAGTTATATAAATAGTGATATAGTTATTTAAATAGTTATATAGTTATATAAATAGTGATATAGTTATATAAATTGTGATATAGTTATATAAATAGTTATATAGTTATATATATAAATGTTATATAGTTATATAAATAGTGATATAGTTATACATAAATAGTTATATAGTTATTTAAATAGTTATATATACACGTAGTTATATAGTTATATAAATAGTGATATAGTTTTATATAAATAGTTCATCTCAAGGTGTCCTTCATGTAAAAGTCATGTAACGGAAATGAGGTTCTTATGAAACCTGAGAAAATGTCAAAGTGTTGTTCACACACCAGCCTCTTGTTAATGAAATACATGAAACATCAAATACACTGTTGCAGCATTATGTTTAATAACAATAATAATCATTCTATGATATTGTTTCAAGTACTTTCCTAATAAAATGATTTACAAAACGATAAAATCTGATACTCATGTCAATCAGACATCGCATATAAAAAGAATCTTCAATTTACAACAGGTAAACATGCAAAATATACACGTCTGTGTCGATAAAAGAAAACAATTTATTTGAACATCTAAAAACAATATTTCTTCTGCAAAATGTCTATGGAACTGAAGAAGAATCTCATCTTGTCTCCATAATAAAAAACAAAGAGTCTTAGATCCTAGAGGCCTGGCTGGGCTGTGAAGGGTTAAAAAGCTCTTTAATTAATCTGTAATATGCAAGAAAACGTTCAGAAATAAAACAATATTCTGCTTTTTGTTGTTTTTTAGACCCACAACATGTAAATGCAACGGGCTTCAAGCTGCGACCATCCGATTATCTCTTAATTGTTTTGTTCCTCTCATCAATCTCAAGCAGAAGTGGAAATATACAACTATATATATCTATATATATCTATATATATATCTCTATATATATATATATAGAGAGAGATATATATCTATATATATATAGATATATATATGTACTTATATTTTAGTTTGAGCAGGCATCGCATCACAGAGGCTGCAGGTCTTCGCTTTGACTTTTCATTTGCAAAGTCACTGCAACCCGGAGACTTGCAGCACAAAACAATCTCGCGTTTCATGCTGGTGTGTTTTGTTCAGGCGCTGTGCGTGCATGTGTGTGTGTGTGTGTGTGTGTGTGCATGTGTGTGTGTGTGTGTGTGTGTGTGTGTGTGTGTGTGTGTGTGTGTGTGTGTGTGCATGTGTGTGTGTGTGTGTGTGTGTGATCCCAGAGACTCGGGGTAAACCTTCCACCCTGTGGTCGCGCTGCACCGCTGCATCCTGCTCGCTCGCTGCTCTGCTGCTCGCATCCGCCCCTCGACGCGTGTTCGCAGCTCTCAGTTTGACCTCATTATCGCCATCATTAACTGCCAGTATTAGTAGCTGCTGCACCCTTCACCATCATCATCATCACCATCATCATCATCGCCACTGACATCATGTGTAACCAGCAGCAGCATCAACAGGGGACGTTCTCAACATGCTGTTCTTTTCTTTTTTTTCATGGTAATGCTCTGAAACATTCTTGCACCCTAAACTGTGTCGTCGTCTTCGTCGTCTTCATCGTCTTCGTCGTTCGAGCGTGCTGCAGGGGCGTTTGTGTCGTCGTCGTGCACAGAAACTGCCTTCTCCTCCTCCTCCTCCTCCTCGGGAGTCTTGTTTGCCACTTGTGAGCTTCACATACTGTTAAGCGTGCTGCTCTGAGACATTGTGTTTCGCTGTTCGCTTCAGAAAGGCAGACCCCTCCCTCCCTCCCTCCCCCCTCTCCCCCCCCATGTGTTTCTCCTCTGAATATTTCAGAAAGGGGGGCTGACAGAATGCAGGCAGACCGCTGATGACCTCCTTCTCATCGCCGCTGCCTCCTCCCTCTCTCTCTCTCCCTCTCCCCTC
>CM042215.1:2721870-2726870 GCA_023566465.1 Cottus gobio | reverse complement strand
CGGAGCACCAGGGAGCCGGGTGTCATGGAGGGCGGCGAGGACGCGAGTGAAGCGCACCTGACCTACCAAAACCTGCTGCTCCTGGGCGCCATCGCAGCGGCGTCCGCCTTCGTGGTCACCATCCTCATCGTCCTCGTCTGCGTCGGCTGCCAGAGGTGAGAGGGGGCGGGGCCACGTGACGCCAGCATGTCCTGTTGTGGGCCTCTACTTCCTCTGAACGCTCCCCCCCTCAGTCTCTCTTTCCCCCCCCTCCCCAAAGAACAACCCCGCCGTTTTTTAAAAGAGGATCAGACTCTGAGCCAGGCAGGAGCAATGCCTGTCTGTGTGTGTGTGTGTGTGTGTGTGTGTGTGTGTGCGTGTGGTTTTTGGTTTATTTTTTCTTCTTCTTCTTTAGAACCCTCAGGGACCAATCAGAGGCCTCACTGTGACGTTGTTGCCATGGGATACACAGATAAAGGATGTAGAGAAATGTCAAACCGGCTCACGTCGTGAAAATATATAAAAAGATAAACCTGCACTTCTGTTAAGATCTAAAGAAATGAAACGTGTGTCGTAACGTTGCAGCGTTCAGATCCGTCGTGTGCAGACGGAGAGACACACCTGCTGCCATATTGATTTCCTGATATTGATTTAAAACATAAATCCCTCAGGATCAGAGCACATATATCTTTTGTAAGATCTCAGTCTTAAACTGGCAGAAATGATTGTTGCCTTTAAAATGTCTCGATCCCTTTTATCCTTAAAGGGACAGTTCACCTCAAAATCAATCTTCCCTGTGCTGCTTTTTATCAATCTAGATTTTATGTTTTTGAGGAGATATCTGCCATGAAGATGTGGGACTTCTCCTCCAAAATAAAGGAGGGGAGCGCGTGTCGGAACATCGTAAATATCACTAAAGGTGTAGAGGAAGAATATTTAATTTATATATTTTGGGGGTGAACTGTCCCTTTAACCCCAGAACACTAATAAGCGATTGTGGTTACGTTATCTTCATTGTGTTGCTTGTGTTGGAAAGAGGACCGACGTAGACTCGGAAGTTCTCTTATCACGAAAGAGAAAAGTTTCCTCGGTGAAGGACGTCCTCTCGAGTCACGCTCTCCGTTTGACTCGGCTCCTGTTTTTTTTTAACCGAAAGGACTTTTTATTCCCGAGCCGGCGCCGGCCGCTGATGGTATCTCTGTCTCTGTGTTCCCTCTCGGTCCACCGGCTGCCGTTGACCTTCCTCGCTCAGGAAAAGCAAGAGCAAGCACCCGCCAGCCGGAGAGAAGGGGACGTCTGTGAATATGGTGAGACATGCTTTCATTTTACTCCCCCTTCCTCCCCCCTCCTCCCCCCTTCTCCTGATGTAAAAGCAGATGCACATACGTGCGCGCTAACGTGCTAACGTGCTAACTGTGTGTTGGTGTGTGACAGCAGGGTTCCCTTCGACACCCCAAACTAAACTCCATGAGCAAATCCGACACCCGGCTGCACGAGATCAACCGCTTCCCCTGCAACGGAAACTGTGAGTGATGGCCGACAGTCTGCACGCGACAATATCTGATGTACGACCCCCATCCAACGCTTTCTTTCTCCCCCATCCTCCTCTTCCTCCCCCTCTTCCTCCCCCTTTCCTCTCTGTGCAGCTGTTAGCAAGAGCCGTCCAGCCAGCATGGACCTCCTGCTCCTCCACAGCCGGCGCTCCCAGACGGACCTGAGGCCGTCCCACGGGCGCCAGCTTCCCCAGATCCCCACCAGTCCCCAGGGGTCGGGCCAGGGGGGAGGCGGGGAGACGGGGGGAGACGGGGGAGGAGGAGGTGTAGTGGGAGGAGGCGGCGTAGTAGTCGGAGGCGGAGGAGGAGGAGCAGGAGGGGAGGCTAGAGACCACACCTACACCGAGGTGGGCATACGGAACAACGCCACGCCCACCCGCTGCCTGGACGACGGCCTCTACGAGAGCGTGGGGGTCCGGGACGGGGACGCGGCCCCCAAGGGCCCCGCGGCTCCGCCCCCCTCAAACAGCACGCCGGCCTCAGTCCGAGCCGCCCAAAGCCCGCCCCCTCAGCCCAACGGAGCTCGCAGCGGGAACGTTAACGGGAACGTACGTACACACACAATGAGGGCGCTAACTTGAACCATGCAGGGTGATAGGTGATATTTAGGTGAACCCTTTAACGGTCCAACCTTTTATAAAGGTTCCACCTGGAACCCTGTGGGAGGCTCTTATCAGGAAGTCGATATAAAGGGTGATACGTAGAACCATCTGTGAAAGGTTCCACTCAAAAATCTGATGTTTTGTGTGTAATGGTTCCATAATGTTCCCTGGATGTTGTATCCACCTTATAAAAACTATCCCAGTGGGTTCTACCGAGAACCCTTTTATAGAACCAACCCAGGTGGCTCTACCAAGAACCTGTTTCTAAAACCCCACTCAGGACGGCCTATCGAGAACCCTTTTATAGAACCAACCAAGGTGGCTCTACCAAGAACCTGTTTCTAGAACCCACCCAGGTGGGTCTACTGGTAACCCTTTTATAGAATCCTAAACTAGAACAAACCCTGAGGGTTCTATAGAGAACACTTCTATGGTCTTATCTAGAACCTAAAGGGCTGATGTGATGCAGCGCAAACCAACATCTTGATGGAACCATTAGTCTCACAAAACTCTGGGTAGAACCCCTGCCCTTCAGGAGGAACCCGTTTGCAGCCTTTTTCCCTCCGGGTGTGTTTTTCATTGTGAGATCCATATTTATCTCGTATGTATTTAATATCTCAGCGTGATCTGCAGCTGGTATTCCCTCAGCTCGTCTCGTGTGTTAAAGATCTGCAGCTGGTATTCCCTCAGCTCGTCTCGTGTGTTAAAGATCTGCAGCTGCAGCCGTTTCAGGTTCTCTGTGTTTGTATCTGACATCTCTGGTAAAAACAAACTTGTGTGTTTCTTTTGTGTTTTTTGTTGTTTCCCCTCACAGGGCGGCCGAGGCAACGGCGCCACCAACGGGCCGCCGGCGGGACGCGGTAACGGCAACAACAGGTCGCCTCCGTCGTCCGTGACCTCCGTCGGCGCCCAGGAGCCGACTCCTGCTGAGTACGCCTCCATACGCAAGTTCAGAAAGGTAGGAGGGCGGCGTCACAGGAGGCGGTTCTGCGAGGGGGAAATATTGAATCATAAACGTCAACAACAACACTGAAACGTTTCAATAAGTACAAACATTAGTGTTAATTAAAAAATAAAAAAACGTACTCAACAGGTTTCCTATCACATGGTTTTGCGCTTTCTGATTAGATTTGATGGGATGTATCTACGGCAACTAAAGTGTATGTCGTTTGTGTGGAGTTAATATTTATTTTCGACAATATAGTTCACAAGGAAAAGTTAAAACTCATTAATTTAACACAACTTTGAGTGGAACAGTTCCCTGTTTGCAAAAAAAGATTCAAACTGTGTACAGAAATATACAAAAAAGGGCATCCAAGAGAAATGTTTGAAAGTCAGCTAACGTAAACTTCCCGTAGACGTTCACAATACTTCTAATAAACGTGTATTACGTGTTCTTTTGAGCTGAAAGTGATGTTTGACTCGTTGCCTCCAGGTGGACAAGACCACCAGGAAGGAGAACAACGGGGCCGACAGTCAGTCCGACAGCCAATCCAGCGTCAGCGACTCGCCCTCTACGGCTCCGCCTCCGCTGCATCGCAGCCAGGAGTTTCCGCGCAAAGGCCTGGAGCCCTTCCAGCTGCACTCCTTCCCAAAGGTACGGAGCGCTCCTCTGGATCCACGCGCCCTGCATGATGCTTTATGCAAGCCAAAGGCTGCACGTCTGCCCGTCCACCAGCAGAGGGCGCTGTCGCCAAACAAACAAGCTCCTGGTTTAACCACACGTTTTAAAGTAAAATAGTCAGTGTGTGTGTGAGCATGTGAGAAAACCTTCGATTCAACCCACCTGATTATCTTATTATTATTATTTTAAAGATTTGTATCATTTGAGCCGTAATGTGCCGGCCGGGTCGTGTAACAAGTCAAGGCTGCAGTTTTAGCACCGTTCTGAGAGGGAACAATGATCGGATGGTGAACAGCCTTTCCTGTGCCGGCACACACGTCCATTTTTCATGCATGTGCGTACGGTTGTGTGTGTGTGTGTGTGTGTGTGTGTGTGGCAGAGCGTAGAACAGGTGACTTTGTCTTTTCGGTTTGAGATTTAATAAGAAGGTTGATACGCTTCATTAAACAATTTAATCTTGGCCGTGGATGTCGGCCCAGTTGTTGACCTGACTTTTAATCTTTGCTTGTTAAACCCTTGATGCGCGTGTGTGTGTGTGTGTGTGTGTGTGTGTGTGTGTGTGTGTGTGTGTTTCTTCCACTCATTTGCCTTTTCGCAGTGTGCTCAGCAGCACGGTGTTAGCGGCCAGAGTAAAGAGTGGGTTATGTAACAGCTTGGCAGGCGGCCAACCAGCCTCTGTGTGTGTGTGTGTGTGTGTGTGCGTGTGTGTGTGTGTGTGTGTGTGCGTATGTGTGTGTGTGTGTGTGTGTGTGTGTGTGACTCTATCAGCCAGTCTATCAGCAGAGGGCCAACAGCGGCAGCCAGCGTGGGGATAAGCAATGTTCACATGTTAAACCATTTACTCGGCACAAGAGGAGCAAATAAAAGTTGAATCGTCGCCGTTCTTCCTAATTGGTTCCTAATTGGTTTTCAATCACCAGCAGGTCTAAAAAATAATAGAAAAAAAATGAAATAAAAAAGAACAGTTACTCGTTTGTTCTCTTTTTATTTTCAGAAAAGGTCAGAAATTTTTCTCATTTAGTTGAAAGCATTTTTTATTGTATTTTCTTCCCTCCGGTTGAATGCCTGTCATCACTTTATCTCCGGCTTTGCGTAACCTTGTGGGAAAAGTTGGCCGCGGACCAAAGAAGGAACTGATTAACTCTTGTGGAAAATTCAACAACTTGCATCGAGCAATTAGCTTGTAATCCTTAGTGTGTTAGTGGTGTGTGTGTGTGTGTGTGTGTGTGTGTGTGTGTGTTT
>CM042215.1:2644370-2716870 GCA_023566465.1 Cottus gobio | reverse complement strand
GTACTCAGCTCTCCCTCAGCAAACATCTGAAACAGGTTCTCCGGGCTCGGCCCTGATCGTTGGCCTGACGTCCGGCGGCTCGAGTCCCAAAGCTCATAATCAATGATCAATAACTCGTGAACGTTTTTTAACAATCAACAATCCACGCTCTGATTTGACGAACATCTGTAGCCGGAGGACCGAGGACACGCCCCCACAGGCTACACTCTGAGAACCAAGGGTTCCCAAACGGGTTCTTCCTGGAGGGCTGAGGTTCTACCCGGAACCTTTTGCTTCTTTGCTGAAGAAGACCTTTTTTTCCAGAGAGGGGTTTTCCAGGGTTCCTTTTGAGACTAAGGGTTCCATTAAGAACCGTTTTCAACCAAGGAATGGCGGAGTTCTCCAAAGATTGTTGAAAGCTTTGCTATTAAAAGAGAATGCCTGCAATCCAGAACCACACCCCCAAAAAACGTTGTGGGATGTGCCCTGCACAACATAAGCCCCGCCCCTTTAAGGTTCTATATGAAAACATTGGAATATTAAAAGGTTCCTGGTAGGACCCCTGGTCCGGTTCTAGATGAAACCCGTGGAATATACAAGAGTTCTTGGTAGAGTCCCCTGGGTGGGTTCTAGATGACACGTATGGAATTCATAAGGGTTCTCAATAAAGCCCCCTAGGTGGGTTCTATGGTATAACCTTGGGATATTCATGGGTAGTTTGGTTGAGTTTGAGATGAAACCCTTGAAATATAGAAGGGTTCTCCATAGAGCCCCCTGGGCTGGTAGAATCCCAGGGAATGGTTCTAGATGAAACCCTTGGAACATTAAAAGGTTCTCGGTAAAACCCCCTTGGTGGGTTCTTGTTCGCATCCTTAGAATGTGGAAATGTTCTGGATATAACTCTTGGAGAGAGTCCTGGGGGGAACATCTCATAGAGGGATCTGTGTGGAACCGTTCCCAGATGGTTCCAAGTGGAACCCTTTATGTTGGGTTCTAGGTAGAACCCGCTGAAAGGATTCCAGGTGGTTCTTTTTATTAAAGCTTCGACCTTAAACCAAAATAGCTTCTTCGATGAGGTCAAGCCGCAGAACCCCATGTGGTTCCGGTTAGCACCATTGGCCGAGCCCTGCCGGGTGAAGCGATCAGGGTTCTCGAGTGGGTTGTGCAAGAACCTTTCCCCGAGTGATACGGGTGACAGATTTCACAATGCAGAACTTTTACTGTATTACTGGGAAAGAAAATGAGAGAAGAATTATTATTTTTTTAAATAAGGAAGCGAAAGAGAGGACGCTCCACTCCGTGCAGTTATTAATACGTGTAAACATCTGATTTTATGGCCATTATTCATGTTGCACTGGACGCTGAAGGGGTGTTTGCCTTAGTTGCGCATTAAGATGCCGTAAAGGCCGATTTCCAAGGACGGTTATGACGTTCTCTCCGGTCTCAAGTCAGAGCCAGAGCTCCAGAGACTCGAGTCTGGAGGCTGGAATATCAACAGAGGGCTCGGACTCCGAGGGAAGTGAAGAGCATGAAAACTACCAGCGAGTGTCCTTTGGAAGGTTGCCCCCCTCGGCCCCGCCCCCCTCTTGGCCCCTCCCACTCTGGTCTCCAGCCTCTGCACTGAGTTCCCTCACTATAAACAATGTCTTTCCCATGTAGCTTTGGGGAACATAAAAAAAAAACAGAAGAAGAAGAAGAAACAAAACATAATAATGAAAGGCGATAAAGATGGGAGGTGGTCTGAAGGATGCAAAGAGAAGACGGGTTCAAAAGGGTCGCAGCGTAAATACAAAAAAAAAAAATAAAATGTGTCTGAGAGTATGTAAAAACAAATCTTGCACTCTGTATTTTAATGCACTGTTTTTTGTTTTCTTTCTTGCCTACTGACAAGGTTCCATTGGTTCTATAGCTCATGCCACTGCCATGAAAAACAGTACGTTTATGTTGTTGGTGCAACTTCTTTTCCTGCCTGATCCAGAAAACTTAACAAAAAAAAAAGTGCATGCTTTGATATATGGAGATGAAAACAAATATTGTGGTACTTATTGATCTCTTGTTAATCTTTTTCTGTTGTGCTTTTTTATTTTCCTCCCTTTTTTTCTTTTCGACCATGTGATGCAGAGCAGCATTCAGGGGTTGTTGTTTTTTTTTCTTTTCTTTCCCAAAGCAGCAACTTGGAGGAGTATAGGGGGAGGGGGGAGGAGGGGGGAGGAGGGAGGCCTCTGGGAGTGCACAGCAGAGCGTTGTTTATCCTCCGCTCGCTCTGGGGGAGCAGGAGCGCTCAGCGGAGGTGAGGAGGGAGAGGAGGAGCAGCTCGTTTATTAAAGCTGGACGAGGACCACCGCAAACTGGACTCGGACCCCGAAGGACCCTCCCCCGTTCTCACACACACACACACACACACACACACACACACACGCGTGTGTTTCCAGTTTCAGGGGGACAGCACACTTGGTCAGCCCCTGTACACCCCCCCCCCCCCCCCCCCCCCCCCAGCTGTGTTCATCCACCAATAACCGTCACTGACCTCTCTTTTCTTTTCTCTCCCCCGCCTGTGCAGGGGAGGGAAGGGGGGAGGGAGGGCTTTGATGTCCAGTTCTGAGGGACTCAGGGAGTGATATGAGGGAGTGGGGGTAGAGGGGGTGGGGGGGTCGGCCCAACCCCAGTCTGATATCAACAATGCACCAACAGCCCAACGAGAAACAGCTGAGACTCGGTCCAGGCTTCCCTTCGACAACGCTGCCTATTAATCCTTAATTATGTTGTTTTGCTCTGGCTGTCACTTTGTGTGTCACCTTTTCTTTATCCTGAGAGAAAGCACTGATCCGATATATATATTTTGTTGAACACTGTTCCAGTAAAAACACTGATCGAGACGGATGTTCACTGCACAAAACAAATACAGTATGATGATGTAAATGTGTAAAAAATGCTCTGTTGCTGTTCCGATGTTGTTCCGATGTAACATACAGTATACAGTATATTTGTTGAGACAAAAAAAAAAGAAAAAAGAAGATGGTTATCACAGACACGTCGTACTTTGTGGATGCAGACATGTTTATGCCGTCCATGCGGAAACAGACGCTGTTTGTTAATTTGTCTTCATAATTATGGGCCAATACTGCTGTGACAGCTGTAGCCAATGTTGTATGTTCTTAATGAAGCACAGGGTTTAGTTTAAAAATCATGAATATAATAAAGTATAGTGTGACAGTGCAGATATGCAAAAGATTGTAATGTTTTATATTAACCTTCATAAAATATTAAAGTGAGTTTTTACTTTTCTAATAAAGTGGCACATTATAACGTGTGTTGGTGTTTTGCTTGTCTCTCTGCGTTGTAGGTGATATTTACTGTAGTTCAGTGGTGCAGCCTCGTGGTTATTAGTAGCTTGCAGTAAATGTAGCTTGGAAAATTGAGCGATAAACCATGAAGTGTCTGGGCCTCGGCGGGTAATATAAAATATATCAGATAACGAGGCATTCAGGTGCCTCCAACCACCACAAGTACAAAGAAAACAAAAGTTATTTACAATAGCAGTTATAAAAACAGTGTAGGCCTAAAATAACATGTTTATAAGCAGAACATTTCCAACAAGTTTGAGGCCAAAAAAGTTAAAACATTTACTTGATAGACAGGAACAGTTTAGTAACTTTAAAAAGAAAGTACAGTTAGTGTGTTAAGTACACATACCATAGACACAAACAGAAGCAGAGTGTCTCCATTATTTTGTCCACCTTGAAAAGCAAAAAAGTCCTCATGAAACTGAACCTTGCTTCATAAACCTCCGCGTTTACTGCAGGACTACTTTCTTGGACTTCATTGTTTTTGCTGTACAGTGTCCAGAAAAAGAAAAATCTATTAATTGTACGTAAAAACAACCGGATAAGTTTGCAACTTTTAGGAGGAGGAAGCAATCCGACCAAAAGATTGTTGATGTTATGGAGAACAGCCCTGCTGGTAAAATACTATAAAAAACACGAACCTGAACGTATGGCGTTATATTCATGTCAAAAGTACTCGCGCACAAATTCAACAACCGAGAGGTGTAGGCTGCTCGCGCGCAGCGGGCTTCTGCTCGCTCGAGTGTACATGACTTTTGACAATTTGGGGGCGGAAACCAAGGAGGGCACTGACCCTCTTATGATTGGTCACTTTCACACAGGGACATCCTTGATTGACAGCTCTCATTACAGGAAGCACGGAGTCAAAGTATCTGACGGAGTTCAGTCATTCAGTTAACACTGCACAGTGGACGGAATGGCGGCGACACCTGAAGATGTAGGCGTAAGTGATATTGATGATATGGTGGGGGCTGTGTGTTTGACAGTGTTATAGCAATTTAATCTGAAATTTGTTTGGAACATGTAAGTAGCTGACATAAGCTAATCAACCTTAACTAGCAAGTTTTAGGCTAGCGAGCTAGCAAACTCATCAGGGGCTAACGTTAAGTTTTTATTTCTATTTTATTTCTTTATTTTTTCACCTTGTTAAGATCAGAGATATACGGAAGAGGATTAGGGCCAAGCAATAATAAAAAAATAAAACCATCTCGAGATTAAAGTCATTAAATATTGAGATTAAAGTCATTATAATGCAAGATTAAACTCATTAAATTTCCCCCAGATATTGTACAGTGTTAATTTCATGTTGTTTTCCACTTCAACAGGACATAGTCAGACGTGAGATTACTTCCAGGCTGATCATTAAATTAGAGTCAGCGCTTTCAAGAATGCCTCTTGACTTGGACTTCTTACAATTTGCATGTCGGCAGGAGCTGTACCTCTGGGAAGCACTGTCAAGGCAATTAAATGTCCCCCCAGATATTGTACAGGCCTTAAGAGATTTCCTCCATCTGGTCATGGACCACATTGAAAATGCTGAAGTTACCAGCAGTACTGTTGAAACTGTAGCTGGAGAGATGGGGCGTCCCAGGTACAATTTAGAGAAGGAGAGACTTGTTGAGCTTTTGGAGATAAATCTGTCTGTGGACTGCATCTCAAAGTTACTGTGCGTTTCAGCCAGTACAGTCAACAGACGGATGAGGGAGTTTGGTCTCTCTGCCAGACAGAACTACAGCAATGCTACTGACCAGGAGCTTGATAATGCAGTCCAACGCATCAAAAATGAAATGCCCACAGCAGGCTATAGGATGGTCAAAGGGAGGCTAAAGTCCATGGGAATCCACGTCCAGTGGAGGAGAGTTACTGCATCAATGCATCGAGTGGACTCGCTTGGGATTCTTTCTAGACTGACTGGACTGGGCTGCATTGTGCGAAGAACTTACTCTGTCAGGGGGCCCCTTTCACTGTGGCATGTCGACACTAACCACAAACGTATCAGGTCAGTACTGTACAGTACAGATTATTCATTATTTATTTATTTATTTAAATATAATGATGCAGACACTGATAGATCTCAAAGCATAAGTATGTTGCCATGACATTTCTACAATAAAAATCCAGGTTGAAACTGGTAATGTAGGTCTTTATTTTGTTCCCATCAGGTACAACATTGTACTTTTTGGTGCAGTGGACGGCTACTCCAGGAAGGTAAGATTTCATTTCATTGGGTCTTTTCATGTGTTGGCCTGACAAATAGTAAATGTACATTTATGAAAATGTCTCATAACACAGGTGATGTGCTTGAATGCTGCAACAAACAATCGTGCATCAACCGCATTCACTGCCTTCAAAAAAGCTACTGAGAGGCATGGAATACCCTCAAGGTAAGTTTTTACAGGCTTCAAGGTACAGACACAAACATGATGGATGTTATATTTTAAGAAAGAATTTACTGTGAACTCAGGGTTCTCAAGGATTATAATTTTAAATGTTTCCTCACTACACTCTACTTCCTTATACTCTCCCAGTCATAGCCTTACCCCTCCACGCTGAACACGTTTATTCTGACACAATGTAGCACTTTATTTCTGTGTATTGTACATCACTGACAGATTTTAACACACTGGTCATCTGTGTGTGCACTTCAGGGTGAGAGGTGATCAGGGAGTGGAGAATGTCGAAATAGCCCGATATATGTTCACTGTCCGTGGAACTGATCGAGGAAGCTTCATGTCAGGAAAAAGCGTCCATAATCAAAGGTTTTTCGTTTTTGTATTTTGGATGCTTTTACCAAGCTAATAAAGAGGTCTTTTGTGTGTAAAATCATAACATACTAACATTTTATCATGTCCTTGATTGTTAGAATAATAATTTCTAAATCCGTAGGATTGAACGTTTGTGGCGGGATGTCAGAACATGTGTGATATCAAAATATTACAACGCACTCCACAGCCTAGAGATGGATCACCTTCTTGATGTGTCCTCCAGAGGTAAGGGTTTGTCTCATCATATTGTGCTATTTATCATCTACTTTCTGTAGTCTTGGTCAGTTAAATGTTTCCTGTGTCTGTGTTCTATTATTATTTGATTTGTGCATGGTTTGTAAGGTTTGTTGTTGTCCTTCATCTTCTGTTGTTGATTTTATTTAATCCTAGTAACCATTCCATACAGGAGGTCTTTGTCCCCTGCCAGACCGTTATTGTAAATAAGTAACTGTTCTTAAAAACTTGCCTGGTATAATAATATCCTTATAATTGGTCAATTTCAACACAATTGGATTGGTTAACAGATGTCTGGAGCACTTTAATAAACATTAATGGCTAGTCGTATATCACTGTAAATCATTGTGGAATTTTAGAAATGGTTAAATACTGGGGAAAAAAAACATAAATCAATGATATGTATTTACGAAAAGGCAAATCAATTATTAATGTTATGTTTTCAATGCTCACCTGTGAAAAGTAACATACTCCTACCCTCTCCCTTTATAGAAGATCTTTTGACAGTCCACCTGACATTCCTTCCTAAACTGAAGGCAGACCTGGAGGCTTTTGTGGAAGGATGGAACAACCACCCACTGAGAACAGAAGGGAATAAAACTCCTGAGCAGATTTGGCACTCAGGAATGATGCTTCGACCGATTGACCAGCCAGAGAATCTTGAGGTTTTTTTTTTTCCTTTTAAAACAACTAAGTTGCTACAGTAAGTTTTATATCCAAAATGAGCTGTTAATGTAACCTTGAGATGGCCCACCAGGCTCTAAGCAGTGTAACACATCTTCAGCTGGTGAAACAATCACAATTGATGCAAATGTTGGTAATACAGTTCATATGCACTCAGTAACCTCTTTATTAGGTACACTTGTACTGTTTAACACTAATACGAATATTTAAGCACCTGATCAAATCAATTTGTTCCATAGTACAAACCCTAAATGTTTATCTTCAGCTAATGTTGAAAAGCCAAACAATTGGGATAAACAGATTACATTAGATTCTGTAAACATGGGATGACTAATGATAGCGGTATTTTTCTGTCTTGTTCGACTGTCAGGATATTGAAGAGCCGGACATTGACTGGGATGTTGCAGCTGACTATGGAGAAGATGTGGATGGTGTGATAGTAGTCCCTGAATTTGAGTGTCCACTGAATGAACAGCAGCTAGTAGAGCTTCAGCTGCTGATTGAAGAAAATAGAGACACTGACACTAGAGACCTTTATCTCCTATGTCATGAATATGTGCTTCAGGCTTTGTCAGGTGTTTAATGTTTGTCTTTGTGATCAGAAAGTGATGTAAATAAAATATACAACAACCACAGTTAAATCTTTAGATTTATTCTTTTTAACAATAGAACAACTTTGTTGTACACAGTAGTAGAAAATAGAAACAAAGTGCAAAAAGGGTAACAAAGTTACCAAGTAACTTAAAGTAACAAGGACCTTAAAATGCTTCTTTAGTGTCTGCTGAACTCGTAACCACCACAGATTTGAACAACATCCAAACCTGGCCATATTCTTTTGAACTGCAGTCCCTGAAGGTGCCTGTGCAGGTCCACGCACCGCACTGTGCAATTGTGGTTCCTGGGATGTGTCCTGCCTGGATACCCTGGCTGAGCTTGACTGGGCATTGCACTGTCCCTGAACTGCATTGTTCATTCAACATAATTAATTCACTGACATCATGTAACTTCTGTCGTGTTATAGGCTAAATGAATAGGTGAGCTGTATGATGATGACAGCAACACTACACTTCCATGACGAATGCAATAAGTTGTTCCACAAACAGTATTTATATATTGTTATATGTATACAGGGAAATCAACATAATGTAATCAAACCACACATGTTGTCTAGAGATGGCAATGCAACCTAGTAAAGATAGTTACTCATGATACATACTGTTTGGTGTTGGATTATTCAATGTAGCTCTCAGCCTGGCCACCAAATTGAGGGCCATATTGCGCAAATCGTCCTAGAGGAATGGGGAGAAATAAAGAAATGTAACTGAAACAAACACCACCACAAATGAACTACTTTAACGTAATAAACATTTTAGAAAATAGTTCACCTCCTCTTTTGCGTTCGCCATTTTCATCTATAAACGGCAAGATGAGCAGCTGGATCCACACAAAAATACAATAAGGGACAATGTGAACGTGGCTAAGTTACCCAACATTCAAAACAGTATTTTACTGCATTGGATGTTAGCCTGCAAAATCAAATGCATTAAATCAGCGTCAATAAGAATAGCACTTTTACATGTGAAAACAATTATGTTATGATTCAGTTAGCCATAACGTTAGTTGTCTAAGATGCAGTTTTTAAAGATTAAAAGTTTTAAAATGAGTGTCGGTCGATCATCACAAGTGTTGGCTAAGGCGTTAGCTACAGAACAAATAGCCTAGCTTTACGTTACTTGTTGCTCAAAAATATGTAACGGTAATGTTAACTTACTTAACAAAACGTAGGCTTCATCGTTCGCAAATATATACATCGATGGTAATTGATTTTACTATGATCTGCGCAGCATTTTAAACGTGCAGACAGAGACATTTTATGTACATTAGAAAACTCATTCAAACTCAACTCACCCACTCTTCTTCGGTGGTAACTTAACCTGATATTAACCCAACTCCGTTCTTCCTGTAATGAGAGCTGTCAATCAAGGATGTCCCTGTGTGAAAGTGACCAATCATAAGAGGGTCAGTGCCCTCCTTGGTTTCCGCCCCCAAATTGTCAAAAGTCATGTACACTCGAGCGAGCAGAAATCCACTGCGCGAGCAGAAGCCCGCTGCGCGCGAGCAAAACAGCACTGCGCGAGCAGAAGCCCGCTGCGCGCGAGCAGTCTACACCTCTCGGTTGTTGAATTTGTGCGCGAGTACTTTTGACATGAATATAACGCCATACTGAACGCGCCGCTGGCTGCGGGGCCTGCAGGCTGTTTGTTTTCCTCCTCGCAGACCGGCTCGTCGGCTGCAGACACCGGCCGGTAAACGGAGGACACGCCTCCTTCCCCTCCGCCCACATTGGGAAAGGCGGGGTGAAAAGAAAAAAAAGAAGAAAAAAAAAACATGAGCGACAAGGTCAAACCAGCCAATCAGAGGCCGCCTCGCGGTGGACGCGTGCCAAAGTGTAATGTTTATGTACGCGGCCGACCAATGGGAGCGAAGCAGAGGTGGGCGTGGCATTCTTTTTGGAGGAAAGAGGCAAAACAACATTGTATCCCCCCCTGAACCGGGCGGCTGTTTGGATATCCTGGGTGGGTGGCGGTAGCAAACTTTTAAACACGTAGACTAGAAACCGGAGTTAAAGCACTCGCGACAATCCTGATAAATGTATCCAGCTCCAGAACTGTGCACCAACGTCTCTAGAAAGCCGGGTTTCCTTCTTTAGTCCGTCTGAACATGGACACCAGGTTTGTTCTGGAGCCGCGGCCACAGCAGCGGCCGTCGGTCGGGACGAGGGTCGCCGGCGCGGCTTTCCACTGCCGGGCGGGCCGCTCCGTGCTCCGCGACAGCCGGGTCCCCGGGGCGCTGCAGAGCGGCGGCCCCGTGCCGCCGGCGTTCGCGCACGGGCCCGTCTTCTACAGATGCCGAATGGACGGCGGCGCGCAGGAGAAGGAGGAGGCGAAAGGCGAGCGCACCTCCCCGCGAGGGAGCGGACGGATCTCTCACGACGTGGAAAAAGTAAGCGCCGTTTTTTATTTTATTTATTATTTTGTCTATTTCTTTTGTGTGTACATATTTCGTATTCCTTTAGCTGGTAAAGTGAACTGTACGCCCAAAGTTTAGGACCTGCAGCTAACGACGTCATGCCATTCCTGCTGTAAAGCGTGAGGCTGACAGCTCTCACGCGCCGCTGTTGCGTTTTACATTCTCACACGAAGCCTACTTTTATATATAATGTGTGTGTTTTTATTAAATTAATTTATTGTGTTGCTCTTAAACCACTTTGTTGTTGTTTATTTATTTCACCAACTCGCTCGTGGACCAACAACGTGATAACCAAACCGCTTTAAATGGCGGCTCATTCTGTGTGCAAAGTTTACAGAAAGAAAAAAGAAAGGAGGGGGGACTTCAAACTACCGGCCTTATCCCCCCCCCTTCCCCCTCCTCCTCCCCCCCCTTCCCCCTCCTCCTCCCCCCGAACTGTTGGGCGGAGCTATGGGGAGGGCTTCACCCACTGCCGAACTAATAACGGTGCTTTTTAGTAAACATGTGATATGTTTTTAGGCCTTTTTATGCAGCAGGGTTTTTCTTGCATATCGTTTTAACTTGAATTGTGTGTTTTGTGCATTGCAGTTCGCAAACACTGCAGTTCGTGTGTGTTTTCCCTCCTGCAGGGTCAAGTTAATGTCGTCATGTCGGTTACTGATTGACCCTGCAGCATGAAATATGCACAGGTGGTGAATTGCCACACCTGCTTTTGATGTGGATTATATACGAGTGTATTCAAATATGTGTTGTGAATGCCAGGGCGATAATGGAAAGGTTGGGTAAGAATATATAGCAAAGGTTTTTTGAATGAACATAAATATATATATATATTATTTTTTTTGGAGCTGCAAAGATTGGTTGAATGATCCATTTAGTGAAATATAATAATCTGCTGCGCTGCTTTTTCACATGTAATAATTCATGATAGTTATTTATTGTCTGGAATATTTCGAGGGAATATCATTGGATTTCCAACAGTGTACAAAAGAAGGCGTTGCCCTTAGACTACTAATTCATTGTAATACCAAAAAACATGCTATATTGTGATGTGCTATATTCTACACTGTGCAACCATTCAGTCTGACTTTTTTTTTTACAATTTGTATTATACCGTTATTGTGTGATTATGTAGTTATTATACTCGTTTTGATCTTGTTTTTCTACTTGTCTACTATGCTGCTGCAATCCTGGAAATGTCCCAGCTGTGGGACTAATATATATCTATATATATATATATATATATATATATATCTATATATATATATATATATATATATATATATTGTCATTGAGATATGAAATTACCGCTATCGAAGTAAATCATTTTGACCATATCGCCCAGTGTGACCTTAAATTAAAAAATCTTTAGCTTTTTGTCTGTTAGGTCAGAAAATAAACAAGCAAACAGAAGAAATCAACGGCCATTTACATTATTATAAAAAATCAATAAAACATTGTATAGACTCAAAACTTAGTGATTTTGTATAAAATAGCTGGCAGATTAATTGCTTATTTTTGGGATCATAATTTTGCCACTAAGCCAATTTTTCATTTTTTTAATTGAGACATAAAAAAGTTCCCAATACAGTCAAGATGGAGGCTGTTTACAGCTTTACCTGGTGCGGTGCAACCCCAATAGTTGAATCCCAAAAATAAACACTGGTGTATGAATTCTAACATTTCTTCTTTTCCTTCCAGACCGGCCTCGGGGACCACAGAGACCCGGAGAGACCCTCTGGGGTCTTGAAGAGGGCCAGCCCGACCCACTGCCCGGCCGCAAACGGGCAGTCGCCGGGCGGCTTCATGCACTTGGACATCAGGAACCCAGGGAAACAGGCGGAGCTGGCCAACAACTTCAGGGCAGCACAAGGATGGATTGCACCGCCGCCGGAGAGACAGCCCCTCCCTTCCTCCCACATCCCCGTCCCCAGAAACAGGTACGGAGATTTTTGGTTTCTATTTGACGACCGAGTTTGTGGCCGGACCAAAAGTGTCCCTGGACTAGAATAGAAGTGGAATTCAGCCTCTGGCCACAACTGTATGGCGGTTTGGGCACGAGCGGTGTGTGTGTTGGGGGGGCGTGAGCGGACAACTGACCACATGTTCGGTGTTTCAGCCAGAAGAGTTTCGAAATGTGCGCGAAGAGAGCCAGAGCTGGAGATGAGGGCCAGGATTGCCCAATCGCTTGAGACAAGGAGAATGGAGATAGTTACTTTGTTGCTTATTGGTCAATCAGGTGTCTCGAGAGCTACGTTTACACGCTCACTCATGTTCCACTGTTACGATATGGCAGTATGACAATATTTTGAATTTTATATGGGTCACGTAAACAGCATATTCCTCTAAAACATGTGGTATGCCGATGTTATTAAGGTTGTAAAAGCATTCTTTCGACACGTTTGTATTCGGGATTTAAGGCAGATTGCGGTAAAACACGTCACTTTCCGGTTTTACGGCGAGCTGCGAGCGGTGACCTCAAACCAACTTGGCGATAGTTTTGCAGAGATGCACGCCCAAAAGAAAAAGCCAACACCTACTTTTAAACATTGTGAAGGACTTGGATGTCAACAGGTTGTTGTTTTAAAAAAAATGCAAATATAGCAATGCTGAGCTTAGCAGGAAGGTGGTTGAAGGAATGAAAAGGGGGTCCGGGGGGGGGGCTGTGTTTGCTCAAACAAGCCTTCCACCGGTTACGTTAAGTGGCTGCATCTAAACAGTGACCCTGTAAACAGCTTAGTGAGAATATTGTTTTTTTTGGAATATATGGACTGTTTTGTGCATGCAAATGTCTCACTTGACTGCACAGTAATATCCCTGTCGACGGCTCTAATGACGAGCCGGGCCGGTGGATGTATCGGTGTGTTGTGCTCGCTGTGTGTCAGACAGGAAGCCGTGTGTTGCTGAGTGTGCTTTTTCTTCCCTACAATGTTTCATATGCAATGCAGTGCGTTTTTGCTCCGATTGTCTTTGCATAATTTTGTAACACAGACACATGCACATTTGTGCTCAGGAAGTTCTTTGTTACTCTTTAAGCAAAAGAAAACCCACAGACGGACGCAGAAAAGAAACAGCAAAAGCACCCGGGCACGAGTCGAGTGCAGCGGGGGGTTATGTAACCGCAGCGAGGGCCGGGCCGGACTGCAGGCGGAGCCTCAGGACAGTTTCCCTCATTTCACACATGCTGTTGGTTACGGTCAGTCAAGCCGCCGTCAGACGGCGCTCACAGTCACACGATGCCCGGTGGCCGTACAGTGAAGGCCCAAAAAAAAACTGAGCAGCGCTGAATCTGCATGAGAAACACGAGGACTTTTAGAAATGTTTCCATTTTGCACAGCTGGATTTATTTATTTATTTTTAAAACTGATTGCAGTTCGTCAACAAAACAGATTTTGGTGTGTGCTCGATTGTGGGCGTGGCTTGTTGAGTTATTGTTTTA
This sequence comes from Cottus gobio, assembly GCA_023566465.1. Lineage (NCBI taxonomy): Eukaryota > Metazoa > Chordata > Actinopteri > Perciformes > Cottidae > Cottus > Cottus gobio. The sequence goes on along the minus strand of CM042215.1, from coordinate 2,703,395 downwards.
TCCTTACCTTACACTCACGTGAACTTCACGTGCTGCTGGTCATGTATGACGAGAAGGCGTGTCTCAAGGGTGGGGGGGCGGGAAACACGCAAGGCCGAGCATGCTCGTGCACGCTTGTTTGTGTGCGTGCACGTTGTGCGCTGCAGACGGCCTCACGATCCAGGTCCTGATGGTTGATGGCGATCTCGCCTTCACACAAACACATGCTCTGAGTTGACACTACACAGGAAGAAGGTGTGTGTGTGTGTGTGTGTGTGTGTGTGTGTGTGTGTGTGTGTGTGTGTGTGTGTGTGTGTGTGTGTGTGTGTGTGTGTGTGTGTGTGTGTGTGTGTGTGTGTGTGTGTGTGTGTGTGTGTGTGTGTGTGTGTGTGTGTGTGTGTGTGTGTGTGTGTGTGTGTGTGTGTGTGTGTGTGTGTGGTCATATTAGCCAGACCTTCTTCTGCTGACCTTCCTGATTAACTCCCGTCTTTCATCCGGCTCAAATTGGCTTTTGTTCTGCAGTTGGTGACGAGAGGCGCTCTCTCTCTCTCTCTCTATATATATATATATATATATATATATACAAAAAATAAATATATGTTCATTATAATCTTCTGCTTAGCTGCTTCCAAATTTACAATTCATAACAAAATATAATTTATAATATAACTAACAAAATGATCAAAAAACAAAAGAAAGTCTGTTATCCAGATGTAGTTCTTCTTCTTCTTCTTCTTCTTCTTTGGTCTCGCTCCAGTGTCAACAGAACCATGTATTTCCCCTTCTCTCTATTATGTAACAAGATTAAATATGTTTAAAGACGGCTAAGCTATAAAGCTGTTGCTCACCTCTGTGTGTGTGTGTGTGTGTTACATTGATCACCATATCAGTTAAACATTGTTTCACACACACACATTGCAACACAGTGCTGTTCATACCTTGTCTTGTCAGAGCCTTAAAGTAGGTCATTGTCCTTTTTGACAAGCCTGAGCAGAGCCCTGAAGTGGGCGTGGCCTATAGAGAGCTGCAGGTGCATTTCTGCAGCTCTGAGGTGAACAAACGTTTCTGTCCAGCGGGATGATCTTCATGTTCTCTGTATTCCTTTATAGCCGCTTTAACTCACCATAACTCATCCATATAAAAAATAATAATAATTGTGAATTAAATAGTTCATAACTTTCTCATTTAATAAATAACTGTAAAGGTATTAAAACAAACACTGACTATTTGGATACGTACTCAAATACACAGTCGTACAATCAACACGATAAAAAAAAACGGGAAGTAAAGTGTGACGTAAAAAAACAAACTGATCTTAAGAAATGTATATTCCCCCAAATATTTTTACTGAGAAATTGTATTTAAGTTAAAATTAAGTTGAATTTATATGAATCCGTTTGCTCGTTTGAACTCATTCAAAGCTTCACTGTATATTTAATAACACTCTCACCCTCCTGTTGATCCCTTATCTCTCTCTCTCTCTCTCTCTCTCTCTCTCTCTCTCTCTGAACGTAACAAAGACTGGCTGAAAGACTGAAAATATTTTCTTTCTTATCTGTCCTTCAGTCAGGTACACTGTCACCACAGTGAGGCGACATGAATGGAAAGCTCTGAGTCTGCATAAACAGACCCAGAGCAACCCACTGCATTGTGGGTCGGGGGGGGGGGGGGGTCTTGACTCATAGTCACCAGGAAGGTTAAGGCAGACATGCTGGAGCTGAGCACCCACCCCTCCCAAAGCAGACATTACAGCCAGTTGTCGAAGGTCAGAGGAGCAGCTACCCCCCCCCCCCCCCCCCCCCCCTCGATCCAGTCTGGCATGTCTAACCCACATCCAGACTGCTGACTCGGCACCTCAAGAAGAGCAGCCTTTTAAAACAAATATTTCCATTTGAAACATCTTCCTCGATTCTAGAGTCTTAGCATCATCATCATCGTCATCATTTCATGTGTTATCCTTTTCCAGAACACAAGACATCAAAGCTTTTTTTGCGCTGACACGGGCAAAGGGGTCGGGGGTCAAAGGTCACCCTCGGTAGAATGTAGTCATGTGAGGGGGGGGGGGAGGGAGGAGGAGGAGGAGGAGGAGGGGGGTCAGAACAGTACGCGACGCGGCATCTGGCACGTCCGCCACATGTCCGCCTCAGGAGCGCCGGCTTCTGGGCTACGTAGGCAATTCATCACCACAGAGGATCGTGGCAGACAGCTCGTCATGCAGCTGTGTGTGTGTGTGTGTGTTATGCAGTGTGTGTGTGTGTGTGTGAGTTATGCAGTGAAGAAGAGAGTTTTATAAGTAACGAGGAGAGTAGGGGGCACGAGGACTAAAAGTTTTATTTCTGCTAGAGGCAGCTCCAGATGACCTCTCTCTCTCTCTCTCTCTCTCTCTCTCTCTCTCTCTCTCTCTCTCTCTCTCTCTCTCTCTCTCTCTCTCTCTCTCTCTCTCTCTCTCTCTCTCTCTCTCTCTCTCTCTCTCTCTCTCTCTCTCTCTCTCTCTCTCTCGTCCAACAGGCTGGACTCTGTTCATCTGTCCCTCGGTGACATGCTTCTCTCTCCGCTGCAGTAAAGATGCTTTAGCGCTCACAGACACTTTCAACCGGCCTCCTGTTCTTCCTCCGTCGCTCTCGCCCTCAATCCATCCCTCTGTTCTTCTTCTGCCATTGACGAGCTTTCTTTTCCCCCCATTAATATTGTGTTGGCGCAGTCAAGCAATGTGGGCACTGGCTGCTGGAACCAGTGGGCCCAGTTCCTCATGAGTTCTTAGAAACCCTCTAGTGTGTGTGTGTGTGTGTGTGTGTGTGTGTGTGTGTGTGTGTGTGTGTGTGTGTGTGTGTGTGTGTGTGTGTGTGTGTGTGTGTGTGTGTGTGTGTGTGTGTGTGTGTGTGTGTGTGTGTGTGTGTGAGAGAGAGAGAGAGTGTGCGCACGTCCTCAGCAGTAGAGCTGTGTGGGCCGGCATAATGACTCATCCTCCCAACCTCCAACAAAGGAGGAGCAAGACAATTAATCACGCACAAATAACCAAAATAAAACAAATGTAAATCCTATTTTCCTTTTCTCACACACACACACACACACACTCACACACACTTAACACAGATCTGCTAAAGACGTTGTCCTGCTCGCGCCTCTCACCTCGACTCGATCTGCACGCACACACAATTACGTACCTTCGGTGACACATTGTAAACGTCTGATATGTATGAGATCATTTTGCAGAGCGTAGGAAGAGGAGGAGGAGGAGGAGGAGGAAGATGAGGAGGAGGAAGACGAGGAGGAGGAGGACAGCCTTTCCGTGCACAATGTTTTTTCACCCGTTAGCTGGGGTCTGCGGTCTCCTCCTGTAACTTTAACCGTGTTTATAAAGACAGAGATTGATTTGTTTGGTCTGCTGGGCCTCGTGCACGGTGCAACACACACAGCAGGAGCATCGGAGGAGCGGTGTGTTGAGATATTTGGTGAAACAATCAGACCTTTTCCTGCACGCCAAGCGCTTAGAAGAACTATGCAGACGCATTAAAACTTGCAAAATGCACTTTAATAAAAAGAAAATATGGAAATTATGTAATTTGCGGTTTGCTGTTCCACCTCGTGAAGACATTTACGAGCTCAACAAACGGGACAAATGACCTTAAACTACATTTCCATCTCTGCGATGATAATATGAGTTTAATTAGAATCGGTGCAACATCGTTTTTTTTAATTGGTCAGTTAAAAAATAAATATTAGAACGTCTTTAACCTCATGTGCACGGTGGTGGAAATTTTTTGACCTTTTGGATGCCTGCAAACGATGCCAAGACAACACGGAGGGAGGGAGGGTGAGGGAGGAAGAGAGAGAGTGAGAGGGGGAGAGAGAGAGAGAGAGAGATTTTTAAAGCTGTCAGATTAAGACAAAAAGAGGTTTAAACCGGGGGGCGTTCCATTTTTTATTTTATTGGCTGCTGAGCAGCTGTTTCTATCTCTGGTTTCACTTCTTCTCCCTTTACATGTGACCAGATTTACTCCTGAATGTCCACTCTCCAAAAGCGGCCCGGCGGTGCCAAGTATGTGCGTTTGTGCGTGTGTGCGTGTGTGCGTGTGTGCGTGTGTGCGTGTGTGCGTGTGCGTGTGCGTGCGTGTGTGTGTGTGTGTGTGTGTGTGTGTGTGTGTGTGTGTGTGTGTGTGTGTGTGTGTGTGTGTGTGTGTGTGTGTGTGTGTGTGTGTGTGTGTGTGTGTGTGTGTGTGTGTGTGTGTGTGTGTGTGTGTGTGTGTGTGTGTGTGTGTGTGTGTGTGTGTGTGTGTGTAAGTGAGTGATTGAGTGAATGAAGTGTCATGGTATGTTGGTATTCCTGAAGCTGGATCTGTCGGAAGCCTCCGGTCGGCTGTCCAAACAATTTCTCGTTTGACCTTTTTTAAACCTGCTCGACTACCGTCGCCGCCCTAATGAGCTGATGTCGAAAGATCAAAAAAGATCAAACACTTTCACCGCTCACTCTTTTGGAAACGTCGAAACTCTTATTGCTTGTTTTTGATTATTTTGTGAGGAGAAAAAAAAGACAATTAATTAAGAAAAATAATCAACACGTTACAAAAAAACCACACTAAACAGAGCCTTGAAGCCCCGCCTGAAGCCCCGCCCCTCGAAGCCCCGCCCCCCGAAGCTCCGCCTTCGCCTGTTTACTCAAAAGTTATGATGGGACGGTCGATGTCGTTTCTTATTCCCTGCAGGATGTTGAAACACTGACGATGTGGATCTTGCTCAGTATCCAGTTTAGTGACCGTGAATGTATGGCAATACAATTCAAAGTGTCGTGGTATATACAATATATTATTATGTATTTATATTTTATATGATATATTGTTCTCAGATCTTAACAATTGGATCTCAGCCATCAGATTAGCTGGTTTGTGAGTTTTGTTTTGTTTTTCTTCAATTTGTTTCATAATTCACTGTTTATTTCTGCAGAGGTTACAGCAGTATTATCGTACGCTCGGAGGCAGAGAGTTTACAACATTAAAACACACATCACACTTCCTCAAAGTCAGCATCCGTTCCTCCACTCACTCTCACTTTCTCTTTTTAAACACTTCCTTCTTCTATGTGTGTATAAACACAACAAATACACAGATAACAGACAAGTTGTCAAGTACTCAAATTATCTTCTCTAATATCTATTTAACATCTCCTTCAAAAAACTGGATTTAATCAAGTTTCTCACCAAAGACGTATTTTTACTACGTTTCTGAACGGAGCCTGAACGCATCATGATGTAACCGACTGGAACCTGGGATTTGTTCCTGTGGTGTTTCCTCTTTCCGGCTTCACTCGTCTGACACGCAGAATAAACTGCTTTATTCCATCGGACTGCTCAGGAGATGACGAGCCTTTTATGATCCAGTGGTTTTGGATTATTTAGATTATGTGAAAATGGGATTTTAAACGGATGTCATACCGCAATAATAGAGTTTTCCAGTGCAGCTGCTCGTGACTCAAATATAAGACGACAAGCGTTGCGATAAATAAGGATGCAGATCTTCTCCAGGCGGCAGGGCTCATCCTCAGCGGAGGAGGGGAAGAGGAGGACAAATCTGAGGCCTCGGTTCAGGTTTTGGGGTTTCGTGTGCACCGACTATAGATTACTAATTCTTTCTTTATTTGACATTTTGTCATTTTAAGGTCGTAGAAAGGGGTGAAGTCACACCAACATTGCACAGGAAGCCGGGCGTGCTCTGTGCTGAGAAAATAACAACGTGGCTCTAATTACCGGCCCATCTTTTCTTAATCTGCTCTAAGCTTCTCACTTAATCCACTAAAGAGCGCTTGTTAAATTATTATCTTCCTGTGTTTATCATTAACATGAAAGGATACAAAAATAAAACACTTTGACACAAGCAGCTTTTCCCTCCACAACTTATCACAGAGTTTATTATCAAGGTTTATTATCCAGGTATGGGATTTTGCTTTGGAAACCTTCCTGGGTGTCCCATGCTGCAGTACCACTGTCCGCCTGAATGGTGGCAGATGCTTTGGTGGCGGCGCTGTTTCACAAAAACAAAAGTACAGAAAATGATTTTTAACTTGAATTCTGGCTGCAAATCTAAGTTAAATATCAAAGATTGGACAGTGGGCACAGTGGGCATCAGTATGTATATTTCTTTCATTAATACATATTTAAGTCCCATCTTCCTTCATCAAATATTCCGTTGCTTTTCCTGATGTTTTAGTTAGAGATGTTAAGCGATATTATGAGCTCACAGATGTCACTCATCTCGACGTGTTGAAGGGTGGGTGTGTGTGTGTGTGTGTGTGTGTGTGTGTGTGTGTGTGTGTGTGTGTGTGTGTGTGTGTGTGTGTGTGTGTGTGTGTGTGTGTGTGTGTGTGTGTGTGTGTGTGTGTGTGTGTGTGTGTGTGTGTGTGTGTGTGTGTGTGTGTGTGTGTGTGTGTGTGTGTGTGTGTGTGTGTGTGTGTGTGTGTGTGTGTGTGTGTGTGTGTGTGTGTGTGTGTGTGTGTGTGTCACAGAATGACCTACAACATCCTCGTGTCTAGCTGTTTTCCCTCTGCGGGTGTGCGTGTCAGCCGGTGTGTCACGTCTGCTCTGCCGTCAGCCGGTTATTTGCCGGTGCCGTGTCAGCAGTTTTCTCCCTGAGGAGGGAAAAGAAACCGAGCGCCACACGAGCACGTCTCTGGATCTGTGATCTGGTGCAGCATCCCGTCGTGTAGCTGAGGCCATGCGGAGGTGGGAATCGGGTCCGCGTGTAGATCCTCTTTTTATCTCCACGGAAACAAAGCGAGATGCTAACACACTCCCACATGAAGGGTGAACACACTCCCACATGAAGAGTCAACACACTCCCACATGAAGGGTGAACACACTCCCATGAAGGATGAACACACACCCACATGAAGAGTGAACACACTCCCACATGAAGAGTGAACACACTCCCACATGAAGAGTGAACACACTCCCACATGAAGAGTCAACACACTCCCACATGAAGAGTCAACACACTCCCACATGAAGAGTCAACACACTCCCACATGAAGAGTCAACACACTCCCACATGAAGAGTCAACACACTCCCACATGAAGAGTCAACACACTCCCACATGAAGAGTGAACACACTCCCACATGAAGAGTGAACACACTCCCACATGAAGAGTGAACACACTCCCACATGAAGAGTGAACACACTCCCACATGAAGAGTGAACACACTCCCACATGAAGAGTGAACACACTCCCACATGAAGGGTGAACACACTCCCACATGAAGGGTGAACACACTCCCATGAAGGATGAACACACTCCCATGAAGGATGAACACACTCCCATGAAGGATGAACACACTCCCACATGAAGGGTGAACACACTCCCATGAAGGATGAACACACTCCCACATGAAGAGTGAACACACTCCCATGAAGGATGAACACACACCCACATGAAGAGTCAACACACTCCCACATGAAGGGTGAACACACTCCCACATGAAGAGTGAACACACTCCCACATGAAGGGTGAACACACTCCCACATGAAGAGTGAACACACTCCCACATGAAGAGTCAACACACTCCACCATGAAGGGTGAACACACTCCACCATGAAGGGTGAACACACTCCCACATGAAGAGTCAACACACTCCCACATGAAGAGTCAACACACTCCCACATGAAGAGTCAACACACTCCCACATGAAGGGTGAACACACTCCACCATGAAGGGTGAAGACACTCCACCATGAAGAGTGAACACACTCCACCATGAATGGTCAACACACTCCACCATGAAGAGTGAACACACTCCCACAGGAAGAGTCAACACACTCCCACATGAAGGGTGAACACACTCCACCATGAAGGCCAACACACTCCCACATGAAGGGTGAACACACTCCCACATGAAGAGTCAACACACTCCCACATGAAGAGTCAACACACTCCCACATGAAGAGTCAACACACTCCCACATGAAGGGTGAACACACTCCACCATGAAGGGTGAACACACTCCACCATGAAGAGTGAACACACTCCACCATGAAGGGTCAACACACTCCACCATGAAGAGTGAACACACTCCCACAGGAAGAGTCAACACACTCCCACATGAAGGGTGAACACACTCCACCATGAAGGCCAACACACTCCCACATGAAGGGTGAACACACTCCACCATGAAGGGTGAACACACTCCCATGAAGGGTGAACACACTCCCACATGAAGAGTGAACACACTCCCACATGAAGCGTGAACACACTCCCACATGAAGAGTCAACACACTCCCACATGAAGTGTGAAGACACTCCCACATGAAGAATCAACACACTCCCACATGAAGAGTGAACACACTCCCACATGAAGAGTGAACACACTCCCACATGAAGTGTGAAGACACTCCCACATGAAGAATCAACACACTCCCACATGAAGAATCAACACACTCCCACATGAAGTGTGAAGACACTCCCACATGAAGAATCAACACACTCCCATGAAGGATGAACACACTCCCACATGAAGAATCAACACACTCCCACACGAAGAATCAACACACTCCCACATGAAGGGTGAACACACTCCACCATGAAGGCCAACACACTCCCACATGAAGGGTGAACACACTCCCACATGAAGAGTCAACACACTCCCACATGAAGAGTCAACACACTCCCACATGAAGAGTCAACACACTCCCACATGAAGGGTGAACACACTCCACCATGAAGGGTGAACACACTCCACCATGAAGAGTGAACACACTCCACCATGAAGGGTCAACACACTCCACCATGAAGAGTGAACACACTCCCACAGGAAGAGTCAACACACTCCCACATGAAGGGTGAACACACTCCACCATGAAGGCCAACACACTCCCACATGAAGGGTGAACACACTCCACCATGAAGGGTGAACACACTCCCATGAAGGGTGAACACACTCCCACATGAAGAGTGAACACACTCCCACATGAAGAGTGAACACACTCCCACATGAAGAGTCAACACACTCCCACATGAAGTGTGAAGACACTCCCACATGAAGAATCAACACACTCCCACATGAAGAGTGAACACACTCCCACATGAAGAGTGAACACACTCCCACATGAAGTGTGAAGACACTCCCACATGAAGAATCAACACACTCCCACATGAAGAATCAACACACTCCCACATGAAGTGTGAAGACACTCCCACATGAAGAATCAACACACTCCCATGAAGGATGAACACACTCCCACATGAAGAATCAACACACTCCCACACGAAGAATCAACACACTCCCACATGAAGAGTCAACACACTCCCACATGAAGTGTGAAGACACTCCCACATGAAGAATCAACACACTCCCACATGAAGAGTGAACACACACCCACATGAAGAATCAACACACTCCCACATGAAGGGTGAAGACACTCCCACATGAAGAATCAACACACTCCCACATGAAGAGTGAACACACATATTATTGTGTATTTACAATACATGCTGCTGTTGCCTGCTTACTGCCGATCATGACCATCAGCCTGCAGAGCAAGCAACGACAAGAGAGAGAGAGAGAGAGAGGGGGGGAGAGAGAGAGGGGGGGGACAAGGGAGATTAGTAATACAGTGGAGGGGGGGGGGGATGGGGGGGGGGGCAGTGGCTGTTCTATTAATAGCAGACGAGGCAGCTGCACAGCGGGGCAGGCTCAGTTGTCACCGTGTGTGTGTGTGTGTGTGTGCGCGCGCGCGCGCATCTGTTGGTTTTTAAGACAACAGACGAGACAGTGAAACATTTTAATAAAAAAATAGATTTTCTTTGCAACATTAATGTTTTTAATGTTTTCTGACTCTTGACTGTCTTTGAGATTCTTGTTGCTCAAACCCGTCACCTGCCGCGCTGAACTCTGCAGCTCTGAATCATCGTGATACTAAACGGCCTCGTGGTCAGCTGGGTCAGAACAATGAAATCTGCTGATCCTCCCCCCCCCCCCCCCCCCCTCCCCCATCCACGTGGTCTTCCTCTTTTCTCTTGACCTTCTTTAAAAGCTGTTTTCTTTCCAAGGAGTCGCTGTATCTTTGGTAAACAAGATAGACCTGTAGTGTGCTAGTGTGTTGCATTGACCTTTTGAGAATCGAACAATCGCCCCCTGTTATGTGTGGACCTGTGGGTGAGTCGGGTTCTGCTAAACCGGGTCTCGGTTCTGCCAAGACCAGACCGGACGGAGACTGAGGAGATAAGGCGAAAAGATGGAAAAATAAACATTAGAAGTTCAATATGAATGCAGATTTATTTTCTAAGCGGGTCGGGTTTCCGGCCCGTGTGTGTGTGTGGCCCGTCTGCGTTCGGTGCTGCTGTGTGTTTGGTGGCTGCTGGCCCGGACCTTAAGTGGGCTTATAAATGTGCGCTATAAACCAGGCGGATCCGGGGGGGATTTGCACCGAGCCGGTAACCGGAGAGGAGCTGCTGCGGTAAATATAGAGGGCCGGGCCAGTGGTCTCCCCAACAACACTGTGTGTGTGTGTGTGTGTGTGTGTGTGTGTGTGTCAAAGTCCTCTTAGGACCTGGTGTGGAAATCTACACTGTTGGAACTAACTGAGCTCATCTTGAAAATCATCTTGCAAAATAAACCCAGTCAGTCTGAAGCTTTAAGTTTATTGATTTGCAGCCGTACAGTCGTTGTTGTTGTTGTTGTTGTTTTGGGCAGCGTCAGTGAAACTTAAGCCAGTTTGAAATATTTTATTACTTTTCTGAGTTTTTCGTCCTTGAATTTTCTCTTTGTTTGCAAAACACAAACATGTCAGTTGCATTGAACTCGTCTGCAGCTGAAAACCAATGAACACGTCTGATGTGTGGAAAAAAAGAGAAGATTTTATCAGGATTTCAAAAGCTAAACTGGTAATAACTGCACCTGCTGACGGTGGAACCATCGTACCTGCTAGCACACCTGTGTGAACGTCACCTGATTTATAGGTCGGGCAAAAGCCGTTTAAACGGCCGTGCTCGAATCAGACTTTTGAGTACTTTAATAAGCCCCCCTCCCTCCCATGATGCAGGATGTATGACATCATGTTTAATCCTCTCGGACTCGCTGTATCTCACCTCGGATGAAACGCCGCTCGCCTCACCTCCAGAGCTTCTCGCACTCATGCAAGGCCTCCCCCTCCTCCCCCCCTCCTCCCTTTTGCTCCCTTTTCACTCCGAGCTTGTTGTTGCTACTTGTGTCTTGGCTCAAAGCCGTAGTCTCTCCCTCTCTCCCCCCTCTCCCCCTCCCTCCCTCCCTCCCTCGCTATGTGCCTGGCCCTGGCTTGTTGACTTTAGCCGGCCCATGTGCTGTGCCGCTGCCAGAGGGGACGAATCCTGGCTCAACCAAGAACCAATAGAAGATATGGTGTGTGTGTGTGTGTGTGTGTGTGTGTGTGTGTGTGTGTGTGTGTGTGTGTGTGTGTGTGTGTGTGTGTGTGTGTGTGTGTGTGTGTGTGTGTGTGTGTGTGTGTGTGTGTGTGGGTAAACAGGGTTAAAGGCAGAGTACCTGGCTCATGAAACACGCCCGTCAGTGACGGGGCACAGCTCAAGAGAATGAATGGTGTCACTACGCTACATAACATACTTTAGTGTGTGTTTGTGCGCCTGCGCACGTTCATCCGTGCAGCATGGCATCTTACATTTACTGCACGCCCTAAACGCACCGTGGTTGGACAGAAAGGCTCCTGTAAACATCCAGATTTCTGGAGTCCAAAAAAAACAAAACACTATTCCGCACGCACGCACACGCACACGCACACGCACACACACACACATAGCGATCTCTTCCCTCCAATCCGCTCTTTCTGTGCACCAAAGGGAGGTTTAACTTGCTCCAAAACAAAAATCTCTCGTAAGAAGGCGGCTTTACTGTTACTGCAGTTTAATGGCTGCATGTTTGTTTCATGGGAGAGAGAGACAGAGAGAGGGAGGGAGAGCGAGAGAGAAAGAGAGAGAGAGCGTGCACGTGGTCGGCAGGCTCGCTGGAGTGCACGGCGCCGCTGCTCTCGCTGGTTGTAAGGCGGCGGGACGCGGCGGCCATCTGCTCCTCATCCTGACGGCATCGGGAGATCACAGCATCGTCATCGTCGGCTCGAGGAAGAGCCATCCGGCAGTTCGCCCCCCGTGTTCAACACACACCGCTAGTGTGTTTTTTATTGCTTAACACGCACAAACACACACACACAACTCTCACCAGATGTAGTGAAACTGCGGTGGACTGTCGTGCTTCTGCCGGGAAACGGAGGAAGGAATATGGAAATCAGAGGGGTTTGATGATGAGGAGGAGGAGGAAGGGGGATTAATGGGGTCTGGAGTGTTTGTGTCTGAGGGGAAAAGGATATCAAAGTTTGGATCATCTCTGGTATCCAGTGGGTCTGAATTACACACTAACTGGATATTCACACACACATTAAATACAGATGTGTGTTAGAAGCAGTCGCCCACGTGCAGCTGTATTTGTGCAGAGTGTCAGATGAAGATCAGTGTTTGCATTTGAGGATTTGTAGAATTAAATCCCGGTCGGCTGCGGAGGTTTGTTTCCGATTCGCGCGATCCAAAACATTTGCAGAGAAAAAGATTATTTATTACAATTTGACTCCATCGCTTTATTTAATGTTAATCGCGTGACCTTTTGACTTCACCAGCAGCCAAAACAGTCACTTTTCTTTAATGTTGTCCTTGTTTTCAGCAAAAATATTATTATTTCATTTATTTATTAAAACACAGAGACCCGAGGCCCGTAGATCTGAAGCGTGGCCCCGGTCAGCGCTGAAAACAAGACTAATGACGGATACAGGACACGGCTAATCTCGTTATCTCCCATTCAGAGAGTGTGTGTGTGTGTGTGTGTGTGTGTGTGTGTGTGTGTGTGTGTGTGTGTGTGTGTGTGTGTGTGTGTGTGTGTGTGTGTGTGTGTGTGTGTGTGTGTGTGTGTGTGTGTGTGTGTGTGTGTGTGTGTGTGTGTGTGTGTGTGTGTGTGTGTGTGTGTGTGTGTGTGTGTGTGTGTGTGTGTGTGTGTGTGGTGCATGTTTACCCGCCTCTCCTCTGGCAATGATTTAGCTGTGGTCTGGATATTATTCTTTTGCTTACTTTGATTCTGTCCGTGTTGGTATTCTTATAATTGACTCTCTCACTCTCATACTCTCTCTTCACTCTCTCTCCCCCTTTCTCATTCCTCTCTCTCTCTCTCTCTCTCTCTCTCTCTCTCTCTCTCTCTCTCTCTCTCTCTCTCTCTCTCTCTCTCTCTCTCTCTCTCTCTCTCTCTCTCTCTCTCTCTCTCTCTCTCTCTCTCTCTCTCTCTCTCTCTCATTCCTCTGCGATGCGTTCGCTTCCCGTCTTTCACAATCTCTCCAGCGTGGGAGCTGAAAACTGAAACTTTTCCTCTTGTGTCCGTAAAAATGAAGTCACTCCTGCTGGTGGGCGTGTGAGCAGGTACACACACACCTTTTGTTGGTGTTTTGGACTCCTGTGTGTGTGTGTGTGTGTGTGTGTGTGTGTGTGTGTGTGTGTGTGTGTGTGTGTGTGTGTGTGTGTGTGTGTGTGTGTACGCACGCTCTGAGACTCCAAGTGGATCTCTGCCAGGACTCAGGGCTCGGCTGAGAACGCCTCAAACCAGTTTACTCTGGTTGTGTACTGGAGAAGTCCGGGGGCGGGACAGGGTCCTCTTAAAGCTGCAGACCAGCTCTGTCTGTGGGAGTGTGTGTGTTTGGTGTGTGTTCACAGTTTACAGCTCATGGATTTTGCGTGTTTCTCACAGCGGACATGAATTCACCTCAATGAGACTGACGGCTCACGCTCGCTTTTAGGGTTTTTGAAAGATTTACGATCTGTGTGAGTGTGTGTGTCTCTTGTTGGAGTGTGCAGTGTGAGTGAGGGTGCAGCGCTCAGCAGGGGTGCACCGGACAGGAAGGGAGGGAGCGCACGCACGCACGCACGCACGCACGCACGCACGCACGCACGCACGCACGCACGCACGCACGCACGCACGCACGCACGCACGCACGCACGCACGCACGCACGCACGCACGCACGCACGCACGCACGCACGCACGCACGCACGCACGCACTCACGCACTCACGCACTCACGCACTCACGCACTCACGCACTCACGCACTCACGCACGCTGGACTTGTCTGCAGGGCTCCAACAACAACAACTTCCTGAGCTCCAACACATTATTTTCCAGTGGTGAAAATTAAAAAAAAAAATATATATATATATACACAAGATATAAAACACAGGTGTAGACAAAGCTTTTTGGTTATTTTTTATTACCAATTATCAAACCTATCAAACTATCAACGCCTTTTCACTCCAGCATCCACAACTTCTAACATTTTTTGGGGGGTCTTTTTTCTTCCTCTGGGGACATTTCTTCCAGAACTAATTTTCCATTACTCAAACTCAGTGGAGTTCGTCCAAACTTAATGAGTTCCAGCTCAACTGAATCTGTGTTTGTGTGTTTTGCAGGAAGCCGTCGGGTCATGCTGATAAAGAGGTGATGGCCGCCACCGTCCTGACCTCGCTGTCCACGTCGCCTTTGGTGCTCAACCCTCCCTACGCAGCCACAGGTACGCTGCTGCCTCACCGCCGGCTGCATTACGCCGGCTGCATTACAGCTAGCTGCATTATGCCGGCTGCATTACAGCTAGCTGCATTACAGCTAGCTGCATTATGCCGGCTGCACTACCGCCGGCTGCATTACAGCTAGCTGCATTATGCCGGCTGCATTACAGCTAGCTGCATTACAGCTAGCTGCATTATGCCGGCTGCACTACCGCCGGCTGCATTACAGCTAGCTGCATTATGCCGGCTGCATTACAGCTAGCTGCATTACGCCGGCTGCATTACAGCTAGCTGCATTACGCCGGCTGCATTACGCCGGCTGCATTACGCCGGCTGCATTATGCCGGCTGCACTATGCCGGCTGCATTACAGCTAGCTGCATTATGCCGGCTGCATTACAGCTAACTGCATTATGCCGGCTGCATTATGCCGGCTGCATTACAGCTAGCTGCATTATGCCGGCTGCATTACGCCGGCTGCATTACAGCTAGCTGCATTATGCCGGCTGCATTACAACTAGCTGCACCACCGCCGGCTGCATTCTGCCTCCTGCATGAAACCTACGTTCCTCTGTACCGGACCTTGGAGGCTGCTCACATTGCACCATAAATACCAAACGCCGATCATCGAGGCTCCATATCTGCCGACACGGATCGCTTTACTTGTTATGGTCGTCTACAGGTTATTTAACCAATATAGGCATCACAAACCGGGCTGCACGGCCATGACAAAGAATGGGGAAACACACAAAATGAGTTTAACAGACTCAAACCGTGATCTTGTCACCAGTCCAACATGGTGTATCGGGGCAGAAAGAGAGCACTCAGAGCCGAGAGCCTTCTAAGTCGTTGCTGCTAACGAGCACAGGTGTCCCCACTCTCCTGATGACCCTCTAGGCCACGCCCACCTGCACACCTGCAGGTACAACGGCCGGTGGGAGAGAGGGTCGTCACAATAGGGCATTGTTTTCTTTATACAAAAACACACAATTCAAACTATTTGGTTCTATAAGATTGTATTTTTGTTGGTTAATAAAATCCTTTTTAAGTTTAATAATATTTTCCGAGCCGTTTAGAGTTAGTTTCAGAAGTTAAACTAATCTCTAATATACATTTTTTTTTATGTTGCCGGAAAACATCTCCCTCAAACAACTGGACAACAAGAGAGAGGATGTGGGTTCATATCTTTTGACTCTCCAACATACAACACATGTTCTGTGTGGAACGTGTAGCTTCACGTTCTGATACAGTAGCCATACATCGCATCACTGTATCTCTTGGGGGTTTGATGGGAGGAGCCATGCTGTTGAGTAATCCTCACACACAAACTCATCTCTGCTCCGTATTAACTGGGATTCACATTCCCACATTCCTATGAAGGGAATATAAGTCAATTCCCAACATACATGACATTTAGCTTTGCTCCACGTTGGGGTTTAGATTTATTTTATTTTTTTCCTCCCATGTTTTGCCACAGTGTAAAGTCGGATTGAGCGAATTAATCAAGTCTTTTCTTTAGCTCTGGTTGGAGAGGTCAAAAGGTCAAAAGGGTAAAGAAAGGGTTTGTGGGTCAAGACTTAGAGGAAATTAAAACTGTGTTGGGCTTTATGGTGAATATATATATATATATATATATATATATATATATATGTACGGTCTATATAAGATATTAAAGATATTAGAATGTGTGCATCAAAGAGGCTTTTGAGGTTTTATGTTTTCATTTCCATTATGGAGTTATGATTTGGGTCAGGGTCGTACGGTCCCACCGGTGTGTCGCCATTATTTTTATTTCTGTTTGTATTAGGGGATTATTTTACCAATTTTCAGTCTATTGGTAACCTAAGGGAACATATCTTAAGAAATTTTTTTTTTTTGTGGCTCCAAATTAGACTGAAATGAGGTTTAGACCTACATGTTTTTATTTATTATATTATTCAGAGTTACTAACAACCTTGATAAAAGGTTATTTGGGAAAAATAGTTATTTTTTACATATTTACTGTGGTTTTATTACAGCCAAGATGAGAACATTGCACTTAAAATCATTAATAATTATTATTAATTAAAAATCACATTTCTGAAGAAACAGAATAGGGACATAACTTTTTTAAACAAATAGCTCTTTTTTTTTTACAGTCATTGATCTGAAGTTAACGGTGTTATTCTGTAACCTGCAGTCCCGGAGCCGGCCAGCAGGGCTTGGAAAGAGGCGCTGTCAACCAGCTACAGCAGCTCGACCAGCGGCAACTGGAGCTGGGACGCCAGCGACCAATCGGTGCCCTCCACGCCGTCCCCGCCGCTCTCCAACGACGCCAGCAAGAACTTCCTGCTCTCGTCCCAAGGCGACGATGTCGCCGAGGACGTCGCAGAGAGCCCGCACTTCATGTTTGAGGATCCCATACCCCGGAAACGAAAGGTAACGATGGAGGCCGATGCAGAGGGAAATGTTTTACTGACTCCTGATCAGCAGGAGGGGCCTAAAGCATCCCCTGCTTTATGGTCTGTTTGACTCTAAATTAGCATAATTTACTAAATGAACATCATGCTGTATTGAAGAAGACTTGAAACTAGAGATTGAGACATAAACTCATGTTTACAATGTTCCATCCCACATTTCAGTCTTTTCAGGGTGTTTAGGATGAATGAGGGATGCATACCAAACTTTAGGCAGCAACAAGAGGAGAAATCCATCTTGAATGTGCACGAGAGGAGCAGAGCTCACGCCCGTGCACGAGAGGAGCAGAGCTCACGCCCGTGCACGAGAGGAGCAGAGCTCACGCCCGTGCACGAGAGGAGCAGAGCTCACGCTCGTGCACGAGAGGAGCAGAGCTCACGCTCGTGCACGAGAGGAGCAGAGCTCACGCTCGTGCACGAGAGGAACAGAGCTCACGAGCGTGCATGAGATGTGGGAGTTTGTGACTCCAGCTCCCTGTGAGCATGAAAACCACAAAGACTCCCGAGGACGGCGCTGCCAGAACCCCTGAAGATAAGCAGACAGGAAATGGACACACACACACACACACACATACATACACACACTCTCCGGGACACGCCCCCAAAGTCCATGAGGGAGCCAGATCTCGTTATCGAGTGCCAAAGCGTCGCTAGCGGCCGCGGCTTCGAGCTGCGATGCGGCCGCTGCACGGCGCCGTAAACCTCCTGTGAGCAGCTGCCCACTCGCTTAAGAGGATTATTAAACATGCAAATCCTCGGTCTCACTTTAACGTGTTAAGATGCAAGAAAAACGCTTAGCGGGGGAATTAAGTGATTTGTGATTGTTTGTGGGATTAAAGGCCGGCTTTGCTGTGTCATTTGTACAAGGAGGGTATTTTTAAACATGGGGGAGGTGGGGGGGGGGGCATTAATGGCATGTTGTATGAAGGGAAGAGGGAGAAATGGTTTAGTCTCACTTCTCTCTTTTCTTCACCCTTCTTCCTCCAGAGGGCTGTTGAAAGGTGGTGACAGTGGCCACGCCCACTTCCTGTCATATGAAATTAATAAAAAAATCAATAAACACTCCTTCCGTCCATCTTTTTGTCTTTCTCCTCGCGGCACATTAACGAGGCTCGGAGGTGAGACAGAGGTCGGCGTCGCCGTGTTTCTCTTGTTTGTGCGGCTGCAGGTGTTGGAGGTGGGCGTGGCCGAGGGTCGTCAGCAGAGTGGAAACACTTGAGCTCGTCAGCGACACCTGGGCCTTGTGTGCTCCTTTTAAATGTCTTTTAAAACCCTTTCTGAGATCAGTCAGTCCCTCTCTCCTTCCTGAGAAACCCTGTTGTGCAATGGCTGAGATGGTTTGTGTTCTAATCCGTACTGTGTTTGTGTGTTTGTGGTAGGGTGGTGACACATTGTCTCCCGGTGCACTGCTGATATTTGTTGTTCTGGTGCAGTCCCCCCCCCTTACATTGTAACTGCTACATTGTAAATGGCCAATCTGTGTTTAAACTAATTGCCTTATGATGTGTTCAGGCTCTTCAGTGAAAATGAGTGTTAGGTGAGATGCATTGTAAATCTTGTAAAATGTAGTGACGGTGAGAAACTTGTTTTACATTAATCATGAGCTGTTAACCTCTCAAATATTGCACCATCAAAAATACAAATGACAAGACTATTTTTAATTGATAAAAATACTGTATTTTCTTTTCTTTGACTTGTGTGTAAAAAGTACAACATTTAGACTTTTTGATGGTTGAAAGTCTGTGCCGGTCCTGAAGTGATCCGGTCTGTAGGTTCTCATCTGTTGCACCGTGACCTTTGACCCCGTCTGTGGTGGCGTTGGTAGAGGACTTAGACTCTGGATGGTTGTGCTGAAGATCAGCTCTTGGGAGATTGCAGACGAGTAAATTGATCTCGGAGGCGTTGGTGATGAAACGGCTTAAGGAGGCCGTGAAGGTCGCGGCTCATCTGCAGCTGGTTGCTCCAGACTCACTGGGGCCGTTTTTTTTTCTTTTTTTTTTTTTTTTCCTTTGTTTCTGCCGATTTTGAGCGAGAAACCGATCAGACTCTGAGCAAAGTCTGCAGTTGCATGTTAGGAGACTTTTAATGATCCAACTCGTAAATCAATTTTATTTTGTAGAGCCCGGTCTCGGGAGCTGATGAATAATCAGGGAGTTATTCAATTAAAATTAAATGAGAAAGTTTAATTTAATAATATCCAAACGATATTTAACTATATTCAAATGATTAAACTGGCTGAATTAAAAATAAAACATTATTTAATAAATAAATGTTTCCCCGTCCATAAAATAAAGGATGTGTTGAGACTAAGTTTAAAAAAACTTTTTTTAAATGTGCGAACTTTAAACCAGATATGGATTTAAATGAATTGCCCTGCAGCTTTAAATCCAGTTCATTGAGAGGTGAAGAGAACCAGTTTTCCGATCTCCCGATAAGATAAATGTGTGTTTATGGACTTTGTAGTCTGTGAGTGGCTGCATTTTGCTGAAATTGTCTCATAGCGGTGCTTCACATCGCCTTTTTTAATCTCCACATCTCTGAACACTGATTTTTAAACTACTCATAGGAAGAATTAACATTTAGGAGTCTGTCCATTATTGGTGGAAGGCTTCTTTCCTCTTTTTGGAGAACATCATGAGAAATAACTTGTTTAAATGTGGCTTAACTGTCAATCACCCTGTAGCCCCGCCCCTAAATCATCCCCTGCTTTATGGTCTGTTTGACTCTAAATGAGCATAATTTACTAAATGAACATCATGCTGTATTGAAGAAGACTTGAAACTAGAGATTGAGACAAACTCAAACTATTCCTGTGAGTATATCTATAAATGTTTGTTTTTAATCAAACTATTGTCTCTCATTCATTTGTGTCCTTTAAGGAATACTGTATGCTTTGGAATCCTCATTGTTAGTTTAAATACTACATTTAATCACTTTTTCATGGACACACCCAGATTTCACTAAATGTTTGGTCATTGCTCAGTTTTCCAATTAGCGACTCGTCCATGTTCTCCAGAGTGTTTTGTTTACCCAACGTTGGTAGAAGATTCCCAACCCGAGGGATTAACCCATCTCTGACTGTCTCTTCCAGAACTCCATGAAGGTGATGTTCAAGTGCTTGTGGAAGAACTGTGAAATGGTCCTCAGCACCTCCTCAGGGATCCAGAGACACGTCCGCGCCGTCCACCTGGGGTGAGTCAGCGTTTTGGGAATGTTGGAACGCTTCAGGTTCACCACCTTAGTGGTTGAGTTCTGGACCACTATGCAGACAGACACATTGATGATCTTTTTTTAGACTAACATAAGTATTTAGTCATGCTCTAATTGGGGTTAATTTAATTACCATTGATTGTTTTTTCTGACTATTCTTCAAAAATATCACATTTACTGATTATGGGAAAGTATCTTAATGTGATCAAATATCCTGTACAGTTAAAATAGTCTTCCTATATTGAAATTGTTCTTTGGTAAAGTCTATTTTTTTTTTTTTTTTTTTATTGAGCGGGTATGGGCCTCAAAATAATTAAATTACATACTCAGTGTTATCTGCATTATATTAGACATCAAAAACATTTCTTTTGCATTTACATTTATGTTAATATCTTAGTTTATTGTCTGTAAAAGATTTTGTCAACTTAAAATCCCCCTGCAAAAAATGGTTTCATCCTAAAACATGTGACCAATTTACCATGATGTCGTCATTTCTCACATTCTGATGAGTGCCCCATTAAAACAGATACAGTATCTAATGGTGCATTTTCAAAGAGTATATGCATCAACTGTCAGGTTACAGTTTACAATTTTAGAAAGTTAACCTGATTTAAAAAGTCAAATTTGCCTCTTTTTTTTTTTTTTTTAGGATTTTGTGCTCAAAGCCACTAAAGTATTTTTTATATAATTTTTTCCCCCCCACAATATTCAGAAGTCCATGACATTTGTTAGGACCGGGACGCTTTAGAAACTGAGCCACGTTGGTATTTAAAAAGCCGACTTTTCAGAATAAAACTGCACCAACAGTTGTATTGTTTTTCTCCTTCACTGCAGGCTTTGTTTTCCCTCTTTAATTAATTGCACTGCGTAGGTGTCACTGGAGTAAACGTTCACCACCGCTCCAGGGCAGTCGTGTTAAACAGTGATATTTAGGAAAGTGGTAAAACG
This sequence comes from Cottus gobio, assembly GCA_023566465.1. NCBI lineage: Eukaryota > Metazoa > Chordata > Actinopteri > Perciformes > Cottidae > Cottus > Cottus gobio. The sequence goes on along the minus strand of CM042215.1, from coordinate 2,682,244 downwards.
AGAACGGTGACTCACATCTAGCCGCTCACCGATTGGCTGCCAGTCAGCTGGTGGCTGTATGAACTACATCCATGTTTGAGGCGGCGCAAGTATGAAACTACTTGTAGACCTTCTGCACATGCAGAGATGTAGATGTCTAGATCCCCCTGGGCACAATGGTCACCTGACGAACCAGGAAGTGCCTTCACTTCTATCCAGCTGATTTGTGTTTATATTCTTTAGTGCCTTTAAAGTATTTTGGGCCAAAAACTAATACTTTTGTATCACAAGGCTTGACATATACTAAATATGATATAGTAACATTGTGTGTTGCATTATTTAACTAGTTTACATGCAGCAGGTAAAACTACACCAGTTGAAAAACAGTCATAACTTTGCACACTTTTTTTAAATTGTAATCATGATAGTTTAATAATTAAGAGGCTCTATGCAGTAGTTTAACCTCTTTAGTTGCTTCAAACTGGCCTTTACTGCCCCCTGCTGCTGGGAAGAGGAACAGCCTCATGCTCTCCATTATGGTCCCATAACCTTCATATTGCATGGCTAAAAGCTATTTAACTATTACTTTTAATGAGTTTCTTTTTCTTGGTATGGCATCCATTCACTAAAATGTGCAGAATGTTCAGGTGCGTATTTATTAAAAAAATTATGCTTTAGCAAATCTTAAATGTTCCATATAATTTAATTAAGTTTTTTTTTTGAATTAGTTTTTATTTCACACTATCCACAAACTGTGTACACTTCTAGTCTTTGTAGTGCACATAAATGTTTAAGCAAAAAATGCTTTTTATTAACTCAACTTCAGCCTCGTGGAGGAGGTGATTTAATTTATGGTTTATATAAAGATATTTTCCTGTTTATGAATGCTACGTTCTAAGTGCTCGTCTTCCTCGCAGGCGCGGCAGCGACTCTGACTACAGCGACGGCGAGGAGGACTTCTACTACACGGAGATCGACGTGAACATGGACAGCCTGACGGAGGGCCTGTCCAGCCTCACGCCCACCTCCCCCACCGCCTGCGGCCCTCCGCCCGTCTTCCCCCCGCCGCTCGCCGCCGTCCCGCACTCCGCCCACATCGCCATGAGCAGCCAGCAGAGCGCCCCGGCCCCGACGCTGCTCAGCCAATCAGCACCCTCCATGCTCTACCACATCCACACTGACCACGCCTACCAGGTGACGCGCACACGCCAGCATGATTACCTTTATTGTAAAGGTGTGCTGTTGCAGTTTGTATTACCTTTATTGTAAAGGTGTGCTGTTGCAGTTTGTATTACCTTTATTGTAAAGGTGTGCTGTTGCAGTGGGTCCAGACCTTCATTTCCTTAAAGGCCCCTCGGCGTACTTTTATCAGAAGAGCTTAAAAGTAACAAATACGCTTCCTCAAATCTTTTTTACAAAGAAAAACAAACCATAGGATTTTCAGAATTGTTAGTATATGTATATTTTGGAAAAAGCAACTCTGTGTATTTTATTAAATGAATATTCCTTAATGAATATTTCGTCAACATAAATGCAATTAGTCTTTTCGCATTTTAGTTTTGGACTTTACAACTTTATTATTATTATTATTATTATTAGATTGGATCAAACAATCCTCCACAAATATTAATCGGGCTACATTGGTATTATAATATGACACTCTGCACAAATAGTCTTTTAAAAGCGTATCTTTTGAACTGGGACAAAACTATTAACATTTTGTATAAATTAGTATTTTACACATGTAGAAATCTGATGTTGGAAACCAACAAAACGTGAAGCCGTCTTTATGCTACCGAGCCATGAAGTTTCCGATCTTTCTATCGTGAACTCTTATTTTGAGATCAGTGTGGGGAGGAGGGAATGAAAATCCTACTGCATTGTGGGTGTTTATGTCAGAGGAAGAGGACTTTTCTTACAAAATATTAACATAAGTTCAAATGAAGAACCAAAGAAAGTCAGAATAATATATTTACTCAAATTCCTGCTTTGTGGCAGCTTTGGGTCTCGAGCCGCCTCGTCCTTCCTCTTTCTTCTTCCTCTTGTAACTCACTCACTTTTAAATGCCCTTGAAGGTAAAAAAAAAAAAATGTTCAGCTGGGGATGAAAAAACGACTAATTTGGTATAAAGTATAAAGCTTATTTTGAAGGTTGTATGGCAACAGAAAACACTCTAAAGTAACTTCACTCAACGCTACTGACATCTTTCATGTGGAAAATCAGTTGTGAGGTTGCAGCCCCATCGATGTGAACGTTTCAGATGTGAACAGGTGGAAAACAAAGCCCTGATTTTATATATATTTTTCCTGTATCCTCCTCTCTGTTCCCATCTGCACTCCCCCTCCTCCTCCCCTGATCCCCCTCTCAATGACGGGGTGGTTGTCATGGTCCAGGCCTCCGCTCCAGTGAGCGTCCCTGTGCGCCCAGCGCTGGCTGCGTTAGGCAATGGTCACGGCACCGGGACTGGGAATGGCATCAGTGTGTCGTGGCAACCCCCTCCTGTCGTTTTCACAGGCGTCCCGGTGAGTGAGGCTTAATCTCACGCCTTTTTAATATATATTTTATTTTTTTATCTAAATCGATTTTTGTAGCTTTTTGTCACCTTATTTTAGAAAATGAAAGTTGACCGAGCCACAAGTCTTGCAGAGTTCAGACAAACCCAGTAAACATGTCTGAGGCCAGTTTGTTAAATACTTTTATAAAATAAATCTACATCTGACTCTATTGTGCAGACTAATCTAAATTGTTTCTGGGATATTAAACGTTAAAATATACATAATGCTCCAACATAACACATATAAATGGCACAAAGTGTGAATACAGTATTAATGGAAGTATTGCCAGAAACTACTTTGGCAATATAAATTGCCAACATTTCTGTCTTTATATTTGTAAATGTTAAAAAAATGAATATTGCTTAACATGGTTAACTTGTAAAGACATTTAGTGACAAATACTTTGGAAAATGTATCATTTTAAAGAGACCCGCCCCACAAAATGTTATCTCATAATAAAATATAAAGTTGACATATTGTATGCGTCTTCATGTAAGAAGAATGCACTTTTTAGATATTAATTTTAATTTAAAGGTGAAAGTTTGCAATTTAAAGAACAATAATACAGGTAAAAACATTAAAATGCTTTCAAAGGCCGTAACGGCTGAAGCTGCTCGGTCATGAATCAGAGCCGGGACCCTAAAAGCACATCAGACAAAGATTTACAGACAATAAAAAGGAGTCTTTTATATCCATATTAAAACTGCATAACGAGAGCACACGGTGGATTAGGATGGTGCGACAGCGCTTGATGCTGCAGATTAATACTCGTTAAGTGACACAAACCAGACTTTTTATAAATGGTTGCGGGGATGACTGATTTGTGCCAATTTAAAAAAAATTATGTTGCGTGTCTATTTTCAGAAATAAGCTAAACTAACACTACTTTTAGGATTTTTGACTGCCTTTTTTTTAAGTAAAGCGCTTAAATTCACTAGATGGGTCTATAATGATATATTCTATATCAAAGGGAAAGAAACATCACAATCTCCACAATCTTATATATTCGGGGTATTAAAAATCCAAAATACCATTGCCTTCTAGACAAGGGAAGGGGATAAAGAGCTGATAGTGCTGAGTTATATATTTACCAGAGAAACAAAAGTTTAGCCCTCATTCATGGTGGTTAATTGCTTTGCGACAAATTATATAGTTCTATATTGCACATTAATGTCTGGTTGTGTCTCCCTGTACATCGTCATCACGTGGCATGAAGGTTAAAGTCACGTGTCGTATTGAACATGATCATGATCATCTTCACTCTTTCAGGGGCCCACGACTCAGGTCCGGACCGTTAGCAGCGGGGAAAAGCGGCAGCCGACTTCTGGGGCTAACGCTAACCCTACGCCGGCTGCTAAATCCACAACAGGAAACAGGTATGAGAGGTCACGTGTCTGATTGGGTTAGGACACATGTAGAGGCCATGTTTCTGATTGGGTTAGGACACATGTAGAGGCCATGTTTCTGATTGGGTTAGGACACATGTAGAAGCCATGTTTCTGATTGGACACATGTAGAGGCCATGTTTCTGATTGGGTTAGGACACATGTAGAGGCCATGTTTCTGATTGGACACATGTAGAGGCCATGTTTCTGATTGGGTTAGGACACATGTAGAGGCCATGTTTCTGATTGGGTTAGGACACATGTAGAGGCCATGTTTCTGATTGGACACATGTAGAGGCCATGTTTCTGATTGGACACATGTAGAGGCCATGTTTCTGATTGGACACATGTAGAGGCCATGTTTCTGATTGGACACATGTAGAGGCCATGTTTCTGATTGGACACATGTAGAGGCCATGTTTCTGATTGGACACATGTAGAGGCCATGTTTCTGATTGGACACATGTAGAGGCCATGTTTCTGATTGGACACATGTAGAGGCCATGTTTCTGATTGGGTTAAGACACATTTCTTCCATTGACCTCCACAGATGAGTGATCAAGCGGTTTGTTGTACTTTGAGCTGCTTGATTGGAAGATCACACAACAAGCAGTTGACTTCCTGTATTTATTGCGTCTATCTTTACTCGTTGAACGGAGTGTGTGACCTTCATGTGTGTGTCTATGTGGCCGTCTGGATGCCTGTGTGCGTGTCCTCATGCTGTCACATCTGCGGTTACCAAGGAAACCCCGTGGGGATGCAAAGAAGTGCCGGAAGGTGTACGGCATGGAGAAGAGGGAGATGTGGTGCACCGCCTGCCGCTGGAAGAAAGCCTGTCAGAGATTCACCGACTGAGCCGGCCCCACCAACCCCACCGACCCTGAGTCCGTGAGGCGAGGTCTTCCTCACTCGGAGCGACGGATGAAGGTGGACTCTTCCACGGAGGGGGTGTAAGGGGGAGGGGCTTACTGCAGTTGGGAGACTATTTTTTTTTTTTCTAAGGCTGAAACTCATGAATAAGGAAAAACATCTGAATTTAAAAACAAAATTAATTTTTCACAGCCTCAGTTCAAGGCAATGTTTAAGGACTACAGATACGCTTTTCTTTGTATAATCACATGAGCATCACGTAGTTTCTGGTTATGGGTTGTTTTTTCTTTAACACCGGATATCATTTCTGTTTATCAGTAGTTTTTTTTTTTTCCCACCGTTTCTCTCAAACTATATTTTCCATGTGTCTTAATTCTCGTTCAACTACATATTGTTAAATATCTACTTCCTGTTCATTAAGCATCTTCAGCTCAGCCGCTAACCTTCTTCGCAAAGATGGACAAGAAGAAAAGAACCACTCACACGTGGTACAAAAAGTTTCCCCTCGACGTTGCAGATTTTTTTCTTAAATGTACACGATGTATGAATTCTCTTGAGACGCTCACCTTGAAGAAATAAGTCGTCTTTTAGAGTCTCTGAAGCCGCAGTGTGCATCTGAATCTGATTCTCAGTTTGTGGCGTCTGATCTCGTCTCGCTGAGGCTCGTTTCCACGATGACGACGTCCCTTTAGTCTTTTAACGTTGAATCTTTAATGACTATGAGCAATCGGGCTTTTAATTCATGTCTTACCCTTTTTTTTTTTTTTTTTTTTTTTTTTTTTATTAATGAGACATTGCCCAACGTTTTAGATGACGTCATAGGAAGCGAGACTTTTTACTATTTTTATTACTAGATGTGTTTTTTTTAATCAGAATCTTTTACTCTAGTCTAACATTTGAAAAAGTGTCAATGACAAGCAGAAGTTTTAAAACCCTTTTTTAGTTTTAGAAGTGGCCTAAAAAAAATTGTTCAGGCTGCGTTTTCCAAACTTTAGAGGAAATATAGATTTTTAGGTTTAGAAATTGTAATTTTTCTTATAATTCCCTTTCACATGCGTTTTTGTTTTGAAAAGAGCAATATTTCCCCAATCCAAAAAGTCACGCTTTATTGTGAAGCCCATTTTATGACCTGTTCTATAAATGATCCAAGATGTACAATGAAAAGAGGGAAAATAAAATGGAAAAGCTTGGATTTATTGTCATTTACAGTGAAAGTCGTCTTGTTGTTCTTTGAAGGTCACGCGCCTAAAACTGAACTCCTGCGGTGATTGTAATTGTCTTAATTATGATGACAGTAAAATACATGACTACGCATCAGTACTCGTTTTGTTATTTCATAAATTCCCTCTTTTAGTGAAGTTGTTTACTTGTTCTGATCTTTTCAAAGTAAAAACCAGTCAACTCAATGTAGTATTTAAAAAAACAAGTCACAAATTTTACCTTATTAAAAAAATATATAAATATTTTTCCGTTCTCACTGGCGCTCTGATCGCCACTTCCTCCGTGATATCAAGCACACGTGTCATCAGGTCCCGTTTTCACAATTTGTTTCAAAAGGAAACAAACAGGCCTGTAAAGGGTTAATTCCAGATAAGCTTCTTCCGGTCAAACTTCACAAAGTGCCAATGAAAAGAACATAAAGGGTTAACTGACCTAATGAATTGCACTACGTTGCACTGCGCAAAGGCATGTTTTTATACATGGATATTTTATATATACACTTTTTGAAGTGTGGGGGGGGAGGGGTGTCGTCACTGCCCGATGGGATTATTGGGGTGGCGTTCTGAACCTCGAGGGTCCCCCGTTACCAAGAAAGTGATCTCGACGGTCAGCGTCTCGGATCTACTGAACACACTGGCTGTGGTACTGGGAAGTACACTGTGGTACTGGGAAGTACACTGTGGTACTGGGAAGTACACTGTGGTACTGGGAAGTACAGGATGTACTTACGGGGTTGGGCACTTTGCCTTTCCCTGGAGTGCCAAGGACCTGGTTTCTGTTAAGTGGGGGTGCTTTGTTGCCCGTTAGAACTAATACAGTTTTTATCCGTAAAGCCCGGCTTCGTGCTTCCTTATTTACGTTTTACTGAGCTAGAATGTGTGTAGATGTTGTTAGTGCTGGATACCACTTTAATGTGTTATCTCTGGCTCCAGGGCCTCATGGGATCCACCAAGTATCATAGGATCCACCAGGTCTCATAGGATCCACAGCCGGTTTAGAGGCCGGGGTCTCCCGGTGTCGTCCGTCCCGTTATCAGGCGCGCCTCGAGGGAACTCTCCCCAAACTGTTGCCCTGATCAGATTTAGGCATCGGTCTGAAGTTGGTCCAGAGAAAAGTTTTATTGGTGAATCTGCGCAAAAAAACACAACTTTTCCCGCGAAGCGCGAGCTGGAGATTTGACTCGATGGGTTTGACGGCAGTGACGACACGGAATGAATTTGCAGTTTCAGGGCTTTCTTGTACATAATGCAACATAAAGAGAACCGTGAGGCTTTTTTCATATATTGTTTCTTATCTTGTTATATGAAAAGTGTGTTTCTTTTGTTAACAGTATAGTGGCTCTGAATATTTTCTTTCTTTTTTGTAAGTGGATTGAGAAGCTAGTGAACATAACACAAGATTACATGTATATTGTAGCTTAGCGGCAAAGGGGAGAAAAACGAAACCTGTTGAATGTAAAACCTACAAAAAAATAAGTTTCTTTTTGTTATATTTGCTGGCTCGTTCCTACTGCTTCCTGACGTTTCTATCCAAATCTTTAACCACGCAGACTGTCGCCACACTGCTAATTCATATCATAACGCAACCGTGCAGTATTGCTTTATCTTACTTTGTGCAATGAGATGCTTTTATAATGGTGACTTCTGGGCTTCACGTCTATCTCTCCCGCCAACAATATTGGCAACGGTATGATGATGCGACGTTACGTTGTTGCGACATTGACGTGACGTTACGTTGTTGCGATGTTACGTTGTTACGTTGTGTACAATCGCAACAACGTAACGTCATGTTGCAACAATTTAACATCACATCAACGTAATGCCGTTATTGTGGCGTTATTGCAACGTTGTTGCGAGGCAGGATAACGTTTCGACCTCCTCAGAGGTCGCCGTGTGGGAGTCGTTATCCTGCACATTCCAACTGCAGTTGTTTTGTTACCTGTCACCTGTCCACCAGCTGTACGTGGTCCCACCCAAGCCTTCTACCCAGATTATTAAGCTAAACTAAACCCTTGAAATGTGCATTAAAACAACAAAAAAAAGCCTTCACTTTTATTTCCACATTATGTTTTGTAATTCACGTGCCGCTTTCTTGAATGTTTTTGTCAGTTTTAATTTCCTGTGCAAACCAGCAGCAAAGCCAATAGATCTCCTTCCAAATGAAATGTAATGTAACGCATTGCAATGGCAGCTCCACTCAGTTCTCTGCTTCGTCTACTGTGCTCTCGTTTGTCCTGGCTTTGACCCCCGCTGTGTTTTTATTTCCTCCTGTTGTGTTTTACTGAGCCTTACAATGGCTGGCGTGACAACTAACTCGTGCTTGTTTTCTCATTGATTGATTAATTGTCTGAATTTGAGGTTGTTTTGCATGTCTAGCATCCCATTTGTCTTTTTGTTTTGGAGATACAACACTGAAGGGTTTTAATTGTTAACTTTCCCCTTTCAGTAACGGATCACCCGAGGCTGACGTTTGTTTCCCGTAATGTAAAACTGCTCATCGCAGACTGACAAACACCAACGTTGTTGTGTTGTTGTTGAGGTAAACATGGCGTCGGCCTCGGGTCGTCACTGGAGGGCAGGACTTCTCCCGTGTGTGTTTGTATTTGGGGCTCGAACTCGGGTCTTCACCGGCGGCCCCACGCACACGGAGGATGCCCTTTGAGGAGCACTCGAGGAGTATTTGTGTGAATGTCAAGCCTATGACGAGAGAGCTTGAAAAGATTGATGACCGTGTGTATGATGCTGATAATGTGATCTGTGATGTAATGTGACGGAAAGAAAATAAACCTGAATGGAAGACATCCGCCGGCTGCTTTTCGTTTGTGTCTGAAATAACGGTGAATGCAGGATGTTAATAATCTTCCACAGAAGGAAATGTAAAATCCTCTGTGGCTTCTCTTTAACTTGTCCACTCTGCCCTCTAGTGGACGCTAGTCGTCATGACACTCCGGCCCCCAGTAGAGGAAGAAACCACAGCACACACACGATTCACTTCTTTACAGCAGCAATTTCAAAATTTATTGAGACTGATTGGTTTTTGCAAATAAAAGTCAAGCTAATTTCTTCCACTAAACATGAAGTTAGAAAGAGGCTCGCGCGGCCGCCGGCCAGCCCCAACATCGAAAACAGGAGGCTCATGGTTGGCTGTAAAAATGTTTTGTGATACCGAAAAAAAACCATAAAATCTGCACAAGAGCACTTAAATCTGCCCGAAAAACAAAACGTGTGTAAAAACAGGACAGTTTTTTTTCATATTTTTTTTTCATTATTTAACACATTTTGTTACAAACACAGGTTTATGATAATCAGCAATATAAAGTCAGTATCATATTGAACAATATTCCCAATGAAAATAATCAAACCTCAAGCTTCAAGTGTGACTTTTTACAAATCAAAGACCCTCTGAAACTTGAGAGAAAATAAATAATATATAATAGTAATATAAATTCATATATATGAAGGTATACACACATCACTCTTAGTAGAACAAAATCCAAAGTAAAAAGCGCCAAATGTTTTTGAAATATAGTATAATATAGATATACCCATATCTATGGCTTCATGATTTGCACGTGTGAGTCAAGCTATACAGGCTAAATGAGGATTGCAATTTGTACACGTGTAAGAATACCCATAATTCATCTGCAGGAGAGCAAACAGTTGCATCGTGTGGAATGAGACGGTTGTGTGCAGATGCCGAAGACGTTCGCTTTGGTATGACAGAATGAGCACAGGCATGCAGTTAAGACCACGAGAATCAGGGCACGAAAGGTCATCGACGCGCACGGCGGGAAGGAGGATCGAGTCGCCCAGCATGATTTGTCTCTTTGAAAGTTTAACGCCCCAAATGTTAGTTTTTTCCTTTCATTTTTGCGCCTTTTCACAATTTTTGCACATTTTTGCGCCTTTTCACCGATCATCTTAGTAATCTCTACCCGTCCGACACACACACAAACACACACACACAAACGCACACACACACGTTCACAAGCACGCAGGGTGAAATGTCATTGAGGCACATATTTGAGGGGTTGATGGCAGACGTTTTGTTTTTTGTTTTTTTTCCTGAAGTACAACCCGGTATGAGGAAGAAGACGTACAGTACGGGTCGCGAGTAGAAAGAGTGCAAGGTGGAGGGGAAGGGGGAGGAGTCACATACATCCAGATGTCTCTCAGGGGCCACAGCGGCGCCACAGGACAGATTTGTCACCGATCACGGGCTCCTTCCACACCCACCATTGACATTCATTAAAAATCCCATTGACTTCCTCCTTTTTTTTTTTTTTAATACCCAAAATGTTTAATTTTTTTGTTGATAAATGGGTCGAACGAAAACACAACGAATAAATAAAAAGACGGCTGATAAAAAATAAAGACAGTTGCCAGACGTGAAGAAAAGCGTCACAAATCAAATCAGTGAGGTTGATGGGAAGCGGTCCATGGCGACAGAATGTTTCCCAGAGTAACTACTGCAGCGCTCACTTTCCCCTATTTTTTTTTTTTACATTTTCTATTTATATATATATTTTTATATTATATTCCAGCCAGTGAAACACTGGCAGACAGAAACGCAGCACGCAGACCCGACGCCGTCTGAGAGGAGCGCTTCTTTTGTGCGTGTCTGCGTGCTGCGTTCCCACGTGATTGTGTGTGTGCGTGAGGAGTGAGACAGTAGGAACTAAAACCCGATCAGCGGTTCTGAGATGCGCTCTTCAAAAGCTAGCCGGTCCTTTCACACAGCCCTTCATGTTCACAATGACACCGTAACATGTGCACTTTTTTTTTGTTTTTTGTTTTTTTCCCAAACTGTGACAAATAGTGACAGGTTTAAAAAAACAAATTAAAAATAAAGATTTAAATAAAAAATAAAAAACCCAACAACAAAACCACGACAGTAAAATCCCATCCCAAAAAAGCACCTGCACACACAGACTGTGAAACGAAAGCACTTCATATATACCAGGTACTCCATTGTTTTTGGTTCGATATTAATCAATTAGTGTACATTAGTGATGCAAAAAGCGTGTGCTGAATATATGTTTCAATCAATATCTAACAGAGAAGTTTGACGGTGAAGTCGAGGGTTTTAATCCCCCAAATTCGGTAAAAAAAAGCAAATACGACAGAAAAAGCGTAAACTGGCACGATAAAGGTCGATAAAAAGCCGTATGGCTTGCTGTCCACAACAAGGCAAAGTATAAAAGCTATTTTTTCTTAAAAAAGATATAAAATATCAAAAGAACAAAAAGAACACACAATAAAGCTTAGCATCCAGCACTTAATAATAATAATAATAATAATTAATAATAGTAACATCAACAACAGTAATCATTGTTCTCATAATCATAATAATAAGACATGTCATCTGCCTCACTTGAATTGTCAATAACATCGCCAAAAACATGGAAATAATCTTAAAGAAATCAATATAGACTTTGTATTTTTTTTGGGACACTCAAACATTCTTGCATACAAACAACCACACACACACACACTCAGAGAGAGAGAGAGAGAGAGAGAGAGAGAGAGAGAGAGGAAGGAGGGAATGACTTCTCCAAAAAATAATAAATCAGTAAATCCACACAAAGAGGGTTTTTCAATAAATAGCCGTTAAACGAAACAAATTAATATCACACTCTTTACGAATATCAAACTCGGAAATTGTCAAGCACAACTTTAGATCCTCTTCTTTAAAACGTACGAAAGCCGGAGAAAATATATCACCCCAAAAAGAAAAGAAAGGCTGCATATTCTGTACTGAGAATTACTTCACGTGACTGAAAACCCAAAACAAAGGAACAAAAAGAGGAAACAAAGGCCACTCCTCCTGCAGTTAATAGTGTCGGTCACATGGAGCCGGTGTTCGATTCTCCAAACCAGGAAGCAGGAAGTGGAGACTCCGCCCCCCTCTAAAAAGCCTATGTACATCTGTCAAACCTCCGGTTTGGGTTTTTGGAATGGATCGATAGAAACCGTGTGGGGGGAAACTCGAGTGAAGAAAAAAAGATTAAGGACCCCTCCCCCCACCCCCCCTCCGAAAAAAGGCATAGGCTATATATATAAACAGCGAAGCTGCACAAAGATTCAGTGATTTCTATGTCGTGATAACAGTCAGGAGGACATGGAGCGTGTCCTTAAAGGTAGGTGCGGTCACCGAGTTGTTCGTAAAGATCAGGGTCCCAAAAAAATGTAAACCACGGGTTCAGGGCTTTGATAGGAGTCGGTTGTCATTAAAGTGCAAGTCTGTGGCAGTAGGACTCGTGTGCCGCCGGGCTCCACCGACACCACGACGCGTTGCAATAGATTCAGACTCCTCCCCTTTTTTCACTCGGAGAGAGACAGCTGAGGTGGAACCAAGACATCCCCCTCCCCCTAACCCCCCTCCCTCCCCTCCTCCCCACCCCCCTACACCGTCAGTGATCCTTGATTGTGATGGCAAACACACAACGTTGCAGTCTGGCCTCGGCCGCGTCCTCGTTGATTCCTGTCGTGACAGAGTAGAAAACTACAACTACGGGACTCTGGCCTGAACCCTCGAGGAAAAACAAACAAAAGACACAAAACAAAACAAAAACACTGCATCAGAAGTGAAAGGAGGTAAGCAGAAAAAAGCCTCGCACTCCAGCCATCTCTTGACCGCTCTCTTCTTCTTCTTCTTCTTCTTCTTCTTCTTCTTCTTCTTCTTCTTCTTCTATGGCGGTCAAGGTTGAGAATAACCGATGTATATGTATGTGTTTATGTGTGTGTGTTTGTATGTGTGCGTGTGTGTGCATTTGAGCTCATTGTCGCGCAATCACCCTACAGCGGTTCCCTTGTGAGGAAAGGCCGGCCCGCGGGGGGCGAGCGGGTAAAGAGAGCAGAGGAATCCGCCCGAGAGATCGCGGGAGATCTTCAGAGATTCTGGGTTCTACGAGGGGAGCCGGCGCAGGTTTCTAGGAGATCCAGGCGAAGTCCCGCTCGCTCCCGTTCTGCTGCTCCCCCTCCGGCGCCGAGGAGTCGCTCTCCTCCTTCTCATTGTCCCGCCCCTCGGCGGCCATGCCCGAGTCCTTCCACTTGCCCCCCCCTTCCTCGTCGCCGTCGCCCATCATCTCGCCGTCCGCCTCGGCCATCATCTCCTCCTCGCCGTCGCCGTCACACTCCGCCTGGTCGTCGTGGAAGCGGTCGCCGGGGTACAGCTCCTCCTCCGGGGAGATGTCCCCGCCCACCTCCCCGTTGTGGTCCAGCAGCGCCGCCATGCCTCGGCCGGAGCAGTCGGCGCAGACGCCGTGGCGCCGCGAGCCGTGTTTGATGCCGACGCTGGCCGCCGACATGAAGACCCGGCTGCACACTTTGCACACGTACTTCTTGTCTTTGCTGTGGACCTGTGGGGCGCAAACACATGGTTTAAAGGGCTTCACGGACATGTGACTCACTGTTGCCCCCTACTGGGGATCGCAGAGCTGCAATCCGTGTAGCCGTGTCACGCGGGTCTGACCTCTGCTCCGCCCCTTTAAGAGACTATTAGAGTCTATTAACTAAAGACTAGTGAACTGGATACAATAAGGGACGTCACCCATTGGCCAGTTTCGAAGCCTTGAATTTGGCATTTTGGCCGTCGCCATCTTGGGAAGTGATCGCATTAGAACTGAACCATGTACCTTTTTATTTAATAATGAGATTTTATTCATTTTTTTATGTATTTGTTTGCATTTCAGAAGAATTGCATCAGTGAACTGCACTAAATGGGTTTAGTTTTGACAGATAATATTACTGAATGCACTTAAAACAAGAACATATTTAGTTTTAAGCAAACCAATTAGTTATTTTGTTCTTTGCACATTTAATATTGTTCTTTTATAATAAAGCAAAAACGTACAAGCCAATAACTCGATTGATCAATAGAATAATCGTTAGAATACTCCTTTATTCAAGACCTTTCTTTGTCTCTAATGCCGTTGCGTTTTTTTGGCCACGCCCCCTCTGTAGACAGGAAGTGCCTGCCATGTTAAAACAAAGAAGCCTTTCGGCCGCTCTCACCAGGGTGTGCCTCTTCATGTGCTCCCTCCGGGTGAACTTCTTGCCACAGATCTCACAGGGGTAGGGTCTCTCGCCGGTGTGGGAGCGCATGTGCCTCTTCAGGATGCACTGGTGCATCGCTGAGAAGCTGCAGTACGGGCACTTGAACTTCTTACGGATCACCGTGAAGTCGTTCACTGTGGGGACAGAGGGGAGAAGAAAGGATTAGTGTTGAATGAAGCTCTTTTAAATAAACCGAGACGTCACTTTTCAGTTATTACATTTAATTAGTGGCGTGGTCTGGAAATGTACCATCAAATCCCATGGCCACCCCAATCGCAGTCAAAGCTACAGTTGCCCTGGCAACAGCGCTTCCTTCATACTAAAGCAATAAAGGCATAGAGATACTATAAACACACACACACACACACACACACACACACACACACACACACACACACACACACACACACACACACACACACACACACACGCACACACACACACACACACACACACACAACATAACAGTCAGTCTGCCTTAGTTGCTCTAGAGGGTCTCTGCTTTGGAAAGCAAAACACAGACAGAAAGACAAACACAGACAATGACAAGAAGGCTGAAGGTTTGGGAAATAAAACCACACAGAAACACAAAGGGAGGCTCCGGGCAAAGAAATTAAAATCTAAGACTAATATCGCATTCCCAATCTTGTGTGGAACGTCCCTTAAGCCAATTATCTCTTAAGACTAGACTTAAAGGGTACTAAGCCAGGTGAAGGGCACCCAAGTGTGTGTGTGAGTGTGGAGATCTATCTTTGTGAGGACACACTCATCGACCTCGAAACTAAGTCTTCACTCTCTGGATCAACCAAAATGTCACGTTCCAAATATGTCCCCACACTGTTGGTTAACAACTTGTTTCAGTCCTCACTATGTAGCAAGTACAAGACAACTCACACACACATACTTGCTTCATATTCATTTCCTGAAGACTTATCCTAATCCTAACCCTAACCCGAACATAAACCTAATTCTAAACTAAACCTTAAAACCAAGTCTGAATGTGAAAGTGAGGCCCAGCCAAAATGTCCTCACTTTTCACAATGTCCTCACTTTGTTTTGGTCCTCACTATGTAGCAAATACAAGACAACACACAGTTGCATTTCCATCACATCCTTTCCTTTCCTGGTGACTTACCCTTAACCTAAACCTCACCACATCCTAACTTTAAACCAAATCTTTACCCTAAAATGCAATAACTTGCGTTACCGGCATTTTGTCCCCAAAAGAAAGACACAGTCCCCACGATATCAGTAATACACGGCAGTGTGTGTGTGTGTGAGATAAACTTTACGGTACAGTGTAATGGCCGTGAGCGATCAGGGTTTACGAGCACACAAGCACAACACGACGGCTGCAGATAGAGGAGGGGGTCAAACACACGGCTCAGGGTCATAAGCTTTAAAGTGATACAACATAATTACCTCCATCTGCACATCGACCTCGGCTCTGATTTAACACTCGCCGCACAAGAAACATGCAAACACACGTCAACTGCACAAGTAAAATTCACATTTTTTTGTTTGTGTTTTTGTTTTTAAACAGCGGCAAAGAAAAGAAAAGGAAACAACGTGAGTGTGTGTGAAGAAAAGACGCAGAAACAAGATTTAAAAAAAAATAAGAATACAGAGAAGTGTTTCCATCACAGTTTATTACAGCATAAAAACTACAAGCAGGATGTCATTTTGTATAGAAAAGTACATATCTGTATACAGTACACGGGTGTGTTTTTCCGAGGAGAAAATTAAATAATCTAGACTTAAATAAACACGAATAAAAAGAGTATTTACAGCGCTTTTCTTCTGCGGACTCCTCTGAACCTGCCTGGCGTGCACAGAGCGGGCGACCTGAGAGATGGGAGTTTGGCATTTGGGAGTTCCCCTTTGTGTACGTACGTATTCAGAAGCAGAATATTACACGGAAAACTACACTTCTGTGTCGGAGCGGCCGTGGAGTATTAGCGGGATTCTTCCCTTTGGGTGTAAGACTCACAGTATGGGTGCAGAACTGTGCCGCATCAGCAGCATCTCTGGGTTTATTGTTGCAGCTCTGCTGTAAACTCAACAACATTTTTTTGGCAGAACTTGGTGTGATTTTACATTAGCGGCGATTTTGACGCCAGCGTTCGCGCCGATTTCGATATCCTGCAGCTTCTGCGAAAAGAAACCCTCCTCCTAACTGTCTTCACCAGCCTCTCCTTTTTACCCCACTGGTCTCACAACCACACCATTATCTGTCTGCAGCACTGACGTCCTGGTTTAAGGGGCATCTGCCCCTTTCGGTCCCCACTTCCTCTTCAGATGAAGAGGTCAGGGGTTAAGGAGGCCCGGAGCCGTGGAGGACCAATTACTGTCCATCTCCAGCCACTCCAATCCCCTCCATCTCCACTGATCTGACACCTGATCATGTCACTTTGTTTTTCCTTTGAGTTTCAGTTTGATGTAACCATCGTTTTTTAAATGAATTACTTATATTATTTATTTTATTTTCAAAATTATTTATTTTTTCTTTTTATATTTCTTATCTGTAATTAATGTATATTTATAATTGTATATATAATATATATCATTTATTTAATTTATTTCAGTTTAAATAAAAGTAATCAATTATTTAAACGGTACTAATATATTATATGTATTATCTGATCATATTTGTACTTTTATTTTAAATGTATAATTAATGCACACTTATAGTGAATATACATTTTAATTAATTTAATATTTTCTTTGAGTTTCAGTTTAAAGAAAAGTAACCCTAATCAATTGAACAATAATAATAAATTATATAAATATTTAGTTGTCATTATTTTGAATTTATTTTCAAATGTGTTTAATTCCTGCAGTTCCACAAAGTTCCTGCAGGTGGTGTGGTTGCGTGGGCTGTGAGTCTCAGCAGAGCCTCTATTGCAGGCCGGTCACAAAGATAAAGATAAAGATCTCTCTGCCTAAAAAGGAGAGAAGAGTTTAGTCAGACTGGTGACTGGCGACAGACCCCCCCCTCCCCCCTCCCCCCTCCCCCCTCCCATCAGCTTTGCATAGCGGTTGTGCATCGTTGACATGTAGGCTGTCAATTCATTTAAAAAAGAAGAAAAAAGATATCTAACAAGTCGACAGATATTTGATATGATCTTTAGGGAATTCTTCCCTTCCTCAGTGCAACGACACCGCGGAGCGTTTTATTACTTTTCTTGTTTTTTTTGGCATGAACACGAGGCCGCGCTCGCCTCAGTTTTCCACATTGATGCCGAGATCCCGATCGTCGGCTTTCATCTCCCGAGATAGCCGCCACAGCGAGTCGATAACGGCGCCCTGAGACATCTCCATCCCAGCGCCGCCCCCTCCCAGCAGGGAGGCCGGCACCGGGCCCAGCTGGCAGCACACCTTGACGTGCGTCGCCAGGTTCTTCTGGGTGCTGAAGGCCTTGGCGCAGGCCGGGCAGGTGAACCCTCGCTCCCGGGAGTGCACGGAGGACAGGTGCCTGTGCAGGTCCGTGCGGTCCCTGAAGTGCTTCAGGCAGTACGCGCACTGCATCAGTTTCTTCTTGTAGTGGATGGTCTTCTCATGGCGGTCGGCGTTGGACTTGAGGGTGAAGCTGGCAGGGCAGTGGGAGCACAGGTAGCGCTCCGGCGCCGGCTCCGGCTCGGCCGCCGGCGCGGGGCGGTAGAGGGCCGGGTGGAAGTGGAGGGGCGGGGGCTGCGGATGGTGGCGGGGCAGCGCGGGGTGGCCGTGGGGGCCCCGGGCGCTCGGCCAGTCCAGAGACAGGGCCATCAGAGACAGGGTGTGGCGGTACTCGTGCTCCCTGAGGTGCTCCAGGCTGCTGAACAGCCGCTTGCACAGGGAGCAGGCCAACCCGTGCGAGGGCCAGGCGCCGGGCTCTGGCAGGACTCTGGCCCCCGGGCCGGCCTCCTTGCCCCACGCCGCCCAGCCTTCGGCCCCTCTGCCGGCCACGGGCGCCGACGCAGGCGCCGCCGGGCCCCCGGCAAAGCTGCCGACGGCCATCTGATCCGGATCCACGGGAGGCCGGCCTCCTCCCAGAGCTGAGAAGAAAGAGACGAGAGTGAAATATACATATATTTCTTTTAAAAGCTACAAAGTAAAGATCTCATCTGAAGCCGTCCAGACGCTTCAGGAGCAGAGCCGTACCTGCGCTGTGCTCCTTCACGTCTTCTTTGCTGTCTATGCCCTCCTGCAAGCACAAGACACCCGTTAGGCCGACACACACACATCTACACGGTGTGTATGGGTTGTTGTCTGCATGCGGGACGCGAGCCGGGAAGACGTCTTCCTTTTTTTTTCCACACATAGACAGAAAAGTTAAAGTAAAGAAGGAAAGGATGGAGAAGCACGTGGACAGATCAGAATGATTTAAACGGCAAATTGTGCAAAAATTAGCGAGCAGACACAAAAAAGAAGCTGCTGACAGTTTCCTGGAAGCGAGACGCGTCCTGCGAGACGCCGAGCAGTTAGCTTGATCTACGGTGTTAATAATATCATCTGCCTGATGCAGCAAGGTGCTCCTCTCTTTCCTCTCATCTACAGCCCATCTCGACTCCATCTACTCCTTCACCCACCCACCCATTTCCTCCTCCTCCTCCTCTTCCTCTTCCTCCTCCTCCTCCTCCTCTCTAAGAGAACAGAACACCATGCACTGGGCAAACAGATGGCTTGTCCGCAGAGATAGGGAGGCTTGTTGGGAGGCAGGTCCTCTGAAATCAAATGCTGCTCCTAAAACACTCTCTCACACACACTCACACACGCGCACACACAGAAACACACACACACACATACACACACAGAAACACACTCTCGACTGGCACAAAACTCACATCCACACATGCTCATACTGCCATGCTCACACACACGCCCACACACACACACACACACACACACAGAGAACAAACAATTTCCTGGGCTGCGAGAGCAAACCTCTCATTGTCTACTTGTATTGATTCTCCTCTACTCTCGTCTCACTACCTCGCCGCCGTTTATCTGCCATCTCTGAAACACGCGGCCATTGTGACCAGATGTGTCGTCTCCTAACGCGGCTACGCTAACGCTAACGCCGAGCAGAAGGCACTCTCTGGCTTTCTTTCTTTCTTTTTGTTAATATTAGCCAGACCCAAATTCACCTTGAAAAAAAACAAAAAAAAAGATGTTATGAAAAAAAAGAGAAAAGAAAAGGATGACAGATTGGAAATCTGAAAAGGAAGGGGTTGACGGGTAAGAGAAAGACTTTCCGATAGAAAGTCACCCCGTTAACCGCTACTCCCCTGAAGAAGGCCCACGTCACCGGTCACTTCCTGCCCCCCTCCCTCCCCCCACATGGGTGCTCATCTCCTCTCACAAAACTTTTTCCCTCCCCCTCCCCCCCCGGAGAGCAGTCTCTGGAGCCAGGCTCGGTGTGCTTACCTCGGCCGTGGTGCAGGGCTCCGGGCCCTTGGGGGCCTCCTCCACCTCCATGTCCGACCCGTCTGAGCGCAGCCGGGTCGCCCTGGCCCGCGGACCGGGGGCCTCCGGGGGCCGAGGCTCAGAGGGGTGCAGTGGAGTGGGCGGAGTGGGCGGGTAGTGTGTTGATGATGATGAGTAGGATGGCGGCGGCGGTGGTGGTGGTGATTGTGGAAGTTGAGGAGGAAGAAGAGGAAGAAGAAGAGGAGGAGGAGGAAGAGGAGGAGGAGAGGAACCAGCTCCCTGTTTGTTATGAATAGTGGCCCCCGTGGCCCCTGTGGCCCCCGTGGCCCCTGTGGCCCCCGTGGCCCCCATGGCCCCTGGCGTGCTGCAGCAGTTGTTGGAGCGGAGCCCTGAGGAGCACAGGAAACGAGTCTCACCCACCCACTCACGTACAACTGCAACTCTGCAAGCAGCTGGCCACCCGAACACAGCGAGAGAGTGGGCAGGGGGGGAGGGGGGGGCACGGAGGCTGCCAGTGCTGCTATCAAACACCGCGGAGAGGGGGAGGAAGAAGAAAATAAAATAAAAACTCTGAAGTTTCACTTTCCACCAGCCGAGGGGAAAGGGTGAGGGCTTGTTCTCTCTCCGCTCCTCTGCTCTCCTTCTCCTTCCACCCACATGGTTAGCCGAGGATGGCAGCGTGTGTGTGTGTGTGTGTGTGTGTGTGTGTGTGTGTCTGTGTGTGTGTGTGTGCACGTGCATGTGTGTGAGCGAGGGAGTAAAATGCATAATATAAGGAGCGAGGGCTTGAGGATGCTGTTGTTTTGGAGAGGAGCCATCTTGCAGCTCAAGTGAAGACTCTGCTCACGAGGCTAAAGGATGGAGTATCGACCACCAGGCGCTTACCGGCAACCAGCCGGCGCTGGATGAGGAACGTAACATTTTCATACACAGCCTTTAGCTCCTCATAACTATTCACACAGAAGCTTTGTGTGTGTGTGTGTGTGTGTGTGTGTGTGTGTGTGTGTGTGTGTGTGTATGTGTGTGTGTGTGTGTGCATCTCTTTTTCTTACATATGAATCAAAGTTATTCTGGGTTGTGTATGCGAGTATGTGCGAGTGTGGGCCTGCGGGTGGAGGGGAGGGGGGGAGGGATGTCTCCAGAGTTATGCGGTGGGTTCAGCCATTCATCGCCCTCCTCTGCAACGCCGGACAGAATCACACAACCATGAGGCTCGACCCCGTGGACGGATTCCTGGAATGTTAAAGTACCGCGCCCGACACTCCCCACTCCCACTTACTGGGAACACACACACCACTGCTCCACTCCCCATCTGCACCTCCCCACCTCCCTCCCCCCTCCGGGAAAAACAACATTAAGAGGGAGGCAGAGTACCGAGATGATCTGCAGGTGAGGAGGATCAGCTCATTAACAACTCGCTGGGAAAAGGCCGATCGGAGCGGCTCAACTCCAACGTAACGAATTCCTGAATCTTTTTATTTATGCAATCTGGTCTCGCTGAGTTTAATATTGCAGTCGCGTCTGGCGAGCTGCGAAGAAACACAAATAACAGCAGGCTGACTCACCGCGCAGCAACAGGAGTAAAACAGCCGAGAGGTGAAGATCTCACATGAATGAGGAGGAACCGAGTGACTTAAAACACAGAGTGACTTAAAACACCGAGTGACTTAAAACACAGAGTGACTTAAGACACAGAGTGACTTAAAACACCGAGTGACTTAAAACACAGAGTGACTTAAAACACCAAGTGACTTAAAACACCGAGTGACTTAAAACACCGAGTGACTTAAAACACCGAGTGACTTAAATACCGAGTGACTTAAACACAGAGTGACTTAAAACACCGAGTGACTTAAAACACAGAGTGACTTAAGACACCGAGTGACTTAAAACACCGAGTGACTTAAACACAGAGTGACTTAAACACAGAGTGACTTAAACACAGAGTGACTTAAAACACCGAGTGACTTAAAACACCGAGTGACTTAAGACACAGAGTGACTTAAGACACAGAGTGACTTAAGACACAGAGTGACTTAAAACACCGAGTGACTTAAAACACCGAGTGACTTAAAACACAGAGTGACTTAAAACACAGAGTGACTTAAGACACAGAGTGACTTAAAACACAGAGTGACTTAAAACACCGAGTGACTTAAACACAGAGTGACTTAAACACAGAGTGACTTAAAACACCGAGTGACTTAAAACACCGAGTGACTTAAAACACCGAGTGACTTAAGACACAGAGTGACTTAAAACACAGAGTGACTTAAAACACAGAGTGACGGGCTTGAAAACAGCGGCCGGCCCCGGTGGAGCGGTCAGGGCCGGTAGGACCGGCGAGGCCGCAGGGAGCCAATTACAGGAAGATGGCTGACCGCTTCCAATAGTCAATCAACTGAAGCTCAGTAAGTCTGTTAGGAGACGTTTAGGGCTTAATGACGCACTGTGGGCAATAACATGTTTTCATTTGTGTTCACAAATCCAACAATGCAACAACAATGCAGCTGCAGCAACGCATGCAGAATGCACTCAATGCACCTTGACATTTGGACCCCTATATGAATATATATATATACAGTTAGGTCCATAAATATTTGGACATTGACACATTTTTCATTATTTTGGCTCTGTACACCACAACAATGGAGTTGAAATGAAAAAACCAAGATGTGCTTAAAGTGCAGACTTTCAGCTTTAATTTGAGGGTATTTACATCCAAATCAGGTGAACGGTGTAGGAATTACAACAAATTCAAATGTGGCCACCCTCTTTTTAAGGGACCAAAAGTAATTGGACAAATTAATATAATCATAAATCTAATTGTCACTTTTAATACTTTGTTGAAAATCCTTTGCAGTCAATGACAGCCTGAAGTCTGGATTCCATAGACATCACCAGACGCTGGGTTTCGTCCCTGGTGATGCTCTGCCAGGCCTCTACTGCAACCGTCTTCAGTTCCTGCTGGTTCTTGGGGCATTTTCCCTTCAGTTTTGTCTTCAGCAAGTGAAATGCATGCTCAATTGGATTCAGGTCAGGTGATTGACTTGGCCATTGCAGAACATTCCACTTCTTTGCCTTAAAAAACTCCTTGGTTGCTTTCGCAGTATGCTTCGGGTCATTGTCCATCTGCACTGTGAAGCGCCGTCCAATGAGTTCTGAAGCATTTGGCTGAATATGAGCAGATAATATTGCCCGAAACACTTCCGAATTCATCCTGCTACTTTTGTCAGCAGTCACATCATCAATAAATACGAGGGAACCAGTTCCATTGGCAGCCATACATGCCCACGCCATAACACTACCTCCACCATGCTTCACTGATGAGGTGGTATGCTTTGGATCATGAGCAGTTCCTTTCCTTCTCCATACTCTTCTCTTCCCATCATTCTGGTACAAGTTTATCTTCGTCTCATCTGTCCATAGGATGTTCTTCCAGAACTGTACAGGCTCTTTTAGATGTTTTTTGGCAAACTCTAATCTGGTCTTCCTGTTTTTGAGGCTCACCAATGGTTTACATCTTGTGGTGAACCCTCTGTATTTACTCTGGTGAAGTCTTCACTTGATTGTCGACTTTGACACAGATACACCTACCTCCTGGAGAGTGTTCTTGATCTGGCCAACTGTTGTGAAGGGGTTTTTCTTCACCAGGGAAATGATTCTTCTGTCATCCACCACAGTTGTCTTCTGTGGTCTTCCAGGTCTTTTGGTGTTACTGAGCTCACCAGTGCGTTCTTTCTTCTTAAGAATGTACCAAACAGTTGATTTGGCCACACCTAATGTGTCTGCTATCTCTCTGATGGTTTTGTTTTGATTTTTCAGCCTAATGATGGCTTGCTTCACTGATAGTGACAGCTCTTTGGACTTCTTATTGAAAGTTGACCGCAACAGATTCCAAACACAAATACCACACCTGAAATGAACCCAAGACCCTTTTATCTACTCCTTGTAAATGAAATATCGAGGGAATTACACACACCTGACCTTGAAACAGCTGATCAGCCAATTGTCCAATTACTTTTGGTCCCTTAAAAAGAGGGTGGCCACATTTGAATTTGTTGTAATTCCTACACCGTTCACCTGATTTGGATGTAAATACCCTCAAATTAAAGCTGGAAGTCTGCACTTAAAGCACATCTTGATTTTTTCATTACAACTCCATTGTTGTGGTGTACAGAGCCAAAATAATGAAAAATGTGTCAATGTCCAAATATTTATGGACCTGACTGTATATATATATATATATATATATATATATATATATATATATAATTTATTTATTTATACATATATATGTATACAAAACCCTGGATAGACTGGCGACTTGTCCAGGGTGTACCCTGCCTTCGCCCAATGACAGCTGGGATCGGCTCCAGCGCCCCGCGACCCTAAACAGGATAAGCGGTTCAGATAATGGATGGATGGATGGATGTATACAAAAATATATGTAATAATATATAAATAGAAATATGTAATAATATATAAATATATATATTTATATATATGTATAAATAAATATATATAATAATAATTTAATATATATGTATAAAAAAGAAAATAATATATATATATATATATATATATATACAAAATATATTTATATAAAAAAGAAAATCATATATATATGTATATATGTATTATATATATTATACTTTTGTAATATATATAAATATAAATATATAACAATATATAAAAAATATATATCTATATAGTATATATAGCTATATATTTGAGTGATTTTATGGCAAAGGACACTCTGCTTTATGGTATTTCCTAGTACAGTACAGCTGCTGGAGTTATTACTCTTGCATATATACCTTTACATTTACTGTTCTTCCTTTCATCTTGCTTTCAAAAGAAAGAAAGAAAAAGTAAAGCAAAAGGAATGGTTTCTGCTAAGTAGGATCCACATTTTAAATCTGAAACTTCATGACTCATGAATAATAATAAAAAAAGAAAATCCTTAAAGGACCTCCAGAGAGCAGCGCTGCAGCTACTGTACGCCGTCCGTTTTCAAAAGTAGTGAAGCGACAGAGAGCGGGCAGCCCAGACACACAAGTTCAATAACGCCGGTATGATCCCTGCAGTTAATTGGATGTTCTTACGGTGCGGTGGAAGAGTGGACAGGTGCTCGGGGGAGGGTCCGGCACGATCCATTGTCTGGCATTGATCCTGTGACGCACTGTAGCGGGGCCACGTCACAATGATCTTAATTGGATTCATGAGGCTGATTGGCACATGCAGACCGGTCCCTGTCTTATGAAGAGAGGAGTGTTGGTGAGTGGAGTGTTCAGTAAACTCCCGGGACGCTGATTCTCACTTTCGGTCTGATTTTGGGGATTTATGAATTTTTAGTCAATTATAGAGAAGAGAGAGGAAGAGGAGCGAGGGAGGAAGAGGAGCGAGGGAGGAAGAGGAGCGAGGGAGGAAGAGGAGTGAGGGAGGAAGAGGCTGGTATCCAGGTCTCTCTTGAATTGGGCCAGGTGACCTCGCTCTACCTCCTCTCTGTCCAGATCAATACTTTCCCAGGATGTTTTAAAACCAACACACTTTGATGCTCCGAACACGGCCGAAGTAAAAAAAGGGAGAGAGAGAGAAAAAGAGAGAGTGAGAGGGGGAAAACAGAGATGGGAGGGAGAGAGAGGAATAAGGAGGGAGTGCAGGAAAGGAGGGGAGGGAGAGTGTGAGGGATGAGTGTTAAGGAGGGGTGAAGGAGAAATGGATGGAGGGAGGGATGGATGGCGCGAGGGGGAGGAGGGAAAAAAAGACAGGAAGGATATTAAGCAGGGGTGAAGGATAACGGGAGGCGGAGTGAGGGGGAGAGGGGGGGGAGGAAGGGAGGGAGCAGCGATCTGTCAAACCATGGCAGACTCATCCTCCGCCCAGTAATCTGAGGTACAGTGTTTGTTTATTTTCTGTCCTCATGTGCTGGCCATCTCCCCAACTCCTCATTGTGCAGTGAATTCAAAATAGGGCTCGGCTAACCAGGAAGTACAAACAAAACAACCTCCCTGAGGTCAGTTTGGCGACAACGAATATACATTCAACAGGTTTTTTTCCCTAAATTCTCCAAATCTCTTCTTCATATATGAAAGTGTGAATCAAAAAGAGCCTCTTCTCTAAACTTCCATTCATCCTCTCCTCTCTCCTCCTCTCCTCCACTCCACTCCTCTCCTCTCCTCCTCCTCCTCCTCCTCCTCCTCTCCTCCTCCTCCTCCCCTCCTCTCCTCCTCTCCTCCACTCCTCTCCTCCTCCTCTCCTCCTCTCCTCCTCTCCTCCTCTCCTCTTGGTTCTTCCTCATCGAGCCAACAGAAACATCTGAATGTGTGATGCCGGCATGCGAGTGCTTACCTCGGTCCATTCACTCTCCGGGGGGAGAAGGAGTGAGGGATGGGGGTTTGGGGGGGGACTGTCTTTATATTTAGTAGGTGAGGGGCTCAACTCAAGGAGGAAGTAGAGATGCTTTAAGCAGGAAGTAGAGGTGCTTTTAGCAGGAAGTAGAGGTGCTTTAAGCAGGAAGTAGAGGTGCTTAAAGCAGGAAGTAGAGGTGCTTTAAGCAGGAAGTAGAGGTGCTTAAAGCAGGAAGTAGAGGTGCTTTAAGCAGGAAGTAGAGGTGCTTAAAGCAGGAAGTAGAGGTGCTTTAAGCAGGAAGTAGAAATGCTTTAAGCAGGAAGTAGAGGTGCTTTAAGCAGGACGTAGAGGTGCTTAAAGCAGGAAGTAGAGGTGCTTTAAGCAGGACGTAGAGGTGCTTAAAGCAGGAAGTAGAGGTGCTTTAAGCAGGAAGTAGAGGTGCTTTAAGCAGGAAGTAGAGGTGCTTTTAGCAGGAAGTAGAGATGCTTTAAGCAGGAAGTAGAGGTGCTTAAAGCAGGAAGTAGAGGTGCTTTAAGCAGGAAGTAGAGGTGCTTAAAGCAGGAAGTAGAGGTGCTTTAAGCAGGAAGTAGAGGTGCTTAAAGCAGGAAGTAGAGGTGCTTTAAGCAGGAAGTAGAGATGCTTTAAGCAGGAAGTAGAGGTGCTTTAAGCAGGACGTAGAGGTGCTTAAAGCAGGAAGTAGAGGTGCTTTAAGCAGGACGTAGAGGTGCTTTAAGCAGGACGTAGAGGTGCTTAAAGCAGGAAGTAGAGGTGCTTTAAGCAGGAAGTAGAGGTGCTTTAAGCAGGAAGTAGAGGTGCTTTTAGCAGGAAGTAGAGATGCGTGCCGGAGGTGAGAAAAGCGATTCGTTTCATATTTTTGTTTTTTGTTGGTGCTGAAATATTGAATCCGACATCCGAACACTTGCTGCAGTTCTGCTGTGAAATCTGAAATAAAGCCGCAGACCCACTGACACGCACAAAGAAACTGTCACACAACAAAAATACAAATAACCAAACAAATCTCACAAAAAAGCGAGAGCGATCCCAGCAAAGTCTCTCTCTCTCTCTCTCTCTCTCTCTCTCTCTCTCTCTCTCTCTCTCTCTCTCTCTCTCTCTCTCTCTCTCTCTCTCTCTCTCTCTCTCTCTCTCTCTCTCTCTCTCTCTCTCTCTCTCTCTCTCTCTCTCTCTCTCTCTCTCTCTCTCTCTCTCTCTCTCTCTCTCTCTCTCTCTGAGTCATCACTGGCGCTGACACACACACAAACTCACAAATTATCCAAAGACGGTGGGAAAATACTCTGGACGAGGACTCATGTCAAACAGCCTGTGTGAGAGCAGGTACCCACCATTTATAATGAGTGTGTGTGTGTGTGTGTTTGCATGTGCACGTGTTGTTGTGTGTGTGTTAAAGTGTAAACAGGACTTACAGGACAGCGAGTGCGCTCCTTTGGGCAGGTACTCGAACAGCAGCGGGTTATCGTCGCCCATCATCTCGGCTCGCAGGGACAGCAGGCTGTTCTTGCTCATGAGCGCCGCCTTCAGATTGGCCACGGACGAGATGGTCCCGCCCCCGCCGCCGCCTCCTCCTCCTCCCCCGGCCTCCTCCGAGTCGCCGGGGCCCAGGTAGCTGGGCTCGGCGGCGAGCGCCTCCTCCTGCTTGAGGAAGAAGTCCAGGCGCTCGCCGCGGCTGTCCGAGCTGTTGGGCTCGTCACGTCCGCCCCTGTGGAGAGGGAAGAGAAGAGAGAGGCGGCCGGCATCAAACACACGGGCTGAAGCTGAATTCAAGTAGGTGGAAAGGGACCACACCTCCAAACGTTTCACACGGCATTGTTGTAACGTACACGCTCCTCCACAGGCGGAACGTGACGCCACGCTTTCAAAAACAGGAAAAGTTGTCACTTTAAAGGGTTTCACCCGACAGCGATAACACACACACACACACACACACTAAACCCAGTCCTCCAAAGCTCCCAGCCGAGTCATCGTTTACACCCGGTGTTTTAGTGTTTACGGTCGCGACTACCCAGCGCGTCACCGCTCTGAATCATCCCTCTCATCCTCGCTGCTCGACTCCCTAACGCACCTCATCATCACCAGTCAACGAAAAACACAGAGAGGCCGAGAGAGAGACGCTGAAGTGGTGTGTGTGTGTGTGTGTGTGTGTGTGTGTGTGTTTAGTCGTCAGCGTGGTTGAAGCACGAGTGTGTGGAGAAGCTGTCAGCGGCAGACACGACGCCGGTGGTTCCACTGCGGATCTACACGACGTGTCAGACCGCGGGCGGCGGCGACAGACGACAGCTCAACGCGCCCGAAACGGGATTCAACCGCTTCATCCGCTTCATCCGCCTCCTAATTGACATTTAACTGACGACGGGTCGCTCGCTCAAACAAAGACGAAAATACACATCACAGGCGCAACCGAGACTTTGAAACTGTAACTTATGCCACACCTGAAACGAACACGCGGCGTGTGTGTGTGTGTGTGTGTGTGTGTGTGTGTGTTGTTTGTTTCCGGGACAGAAGCCTTTCTGACACCCTAATGTGCACCGTTTCCCACAAGCGGCGGTGACAGAGCTGGAATTATAAAAAAAGGGGGAATAAACTAAGTAGGGACGTAAAAAAACAACGAAAGAAAGAAAGAAAGAAAGAAAGAAAGAAAGAAAGAAAGAAAGAAAGGAAGGTGGCCCCTTGTCCGCACAGTCGGGTGCAGCTAAGTGTTTCCAGCCCGGAGCTCGTCTGCTGCAGGAGGGAGTCAAGGTGACAGAGACGGTTTGCCTCCACGTCTGGAATACCGATGGGATACAGCCTCTTCACAGCCTGCCGGGTCAATGTTGACCACTGTGTCTCTCACACACATACACACACACACACACACACACACACACACACACACACACACACACAGTCAGTCATTTTTCATGCTCAGTATAGCTAAATGATCGCGGATCAGACATATACACACACACACACACACATCTTAAAGGTGTGGCGATACAAGAGATACTGAGGACGGGAGGAGATGTGGTGCGACAGATAAGGAGACACACACACACACACACACACACACAAAGTAGTCGGCCATCAAACAACCCGTGGAGGAAGATATATAAATATAAAAAAGAGGAGATAAAGTAGGAGGATTGGAGAGAAAGAGAGAGAGAGAAAAAATGCAGGGGAGTAACAAGCGGGGGTGTTGAGCTGTGGAGGAAGACACACACACACACACACACACACACACACACACGCACACACACACACACACGCACACACATCCACGCATGCACACCCCCGCGAGCGCGCGCACACACAAAGTTAATTAAGGTGGGGGTGTAGGGGTTGGCGTAAGGGGGCACGAGGTGCAGGAATTCATTAGAGCTCTGCCCCCTCCTTCAGTGGGCAGCCCAGCAGCCACAAGAGTCAATCAATAACATGGATCTGCTGTGGGCCAACAACAAACACACACACACACACACACACACACACACACACACACACACACACACACACACACACACACACACACACACACACACACACACGTATATGTAGAAAGGAGAGGCAGACAAAAAATGGGGAGGGAGGAAAGAGGAAGCGAGGGAGAGGGAGAGAGAAAAGAGGGTCACCTCTGACCCCCATCTCCCTCCTCTCATCTGTTCATTGGACTAGCGAATGACCCCCCCCCCCCCCCCCCCTCCACCACCACCACCACCCCCTCCTCTCCTATACACACACACACACACACACACACACACTGACTGGTTTTCCCAGCATCCCCTTGGACACGTGCATCCACAGATGGAGCATGTCGACCCTCCTCGGCGGTCGTACTGTAACATCAGAGTTAACCACAAACGTGGAATGTAAAATGTGTGAAACTAGGCGCTCCGAGAGTGAGATATTAGAGTGAGATATCAGCCTGAGATATTAGAGTGAGATATTAGACTGAGATAGTAGAGTGAGATATTAGAGTGAGATATCAGAGTGAGATATTAGAGTGAGATATCAGAGTGAGATATTAGACTGAGATATCAGAGTGAGATATTAGAGTGAGATATTAGAGTGAGATATCAGACTGAGATATTAGAGTGAGATATTAGAGTGAGATATCAGTGAAATATTAGACTGAGATAGTAGAGTGAGATATCAGAGTGAGATATCAGAGTGAGATATCAGAGTGAGATATCAGACTGAGATATTAGAGTGAGATATCAGACTGAGATATTAGAGTGAGATATTAGAGTGAGATATCAGACTGAGATATTAGAGTGAGATATTAGAGTGAGATATTAGAGTGAGATATCAGCCTGAGATATTAGAGTGAGATATTAGACTGAGATAGTAGAGTGAGATATTAGAGTGAGATATCAGAGTGAGATATTAGAGTGAGATATCAGAGTGAGATATTAGAGTGAGATATCAGAGTGAGATATTAGAGTGAGATATCAGAGTGAGATATTAGACTGAGATATCAGAGTGAGATATTAGAGTGAGATAGTAGAGTGAGATGTTAGAGTGAGATATCAGAGTGAGATATTAGAGTGAGATATCAGAGTGAGATATTAGACTGAGATATCAGAGTGAGATATTAGAGTGAGATATCAGTGAAATATTAGACTGAGATAGTAGAGTGAGATATCAGAGTGAGATATCAGAGTGAGATATCAGACTGAGATATTAGAGTGAGATATTAGACTGAGATTTTTAGAGTGAGATATTAGAGTGAGATATCACTGAGATATTAGACTGAGATAGTAGAGTGAGATATTAGAGTGAGATATCAGACTGAGATATTAGAGTGAGATATCAGTGAGATATTAGACTGAGATAGTAGAGTGAGATATTAGAGTGAGATATTAGAGTGAGATATTAGACTGAGATATTAGAGTGAGATATTAGAGTGAGGAGTGAGATATTAGAGTGAGATATTGGAGTGAGATATTAGAGTGAGATATTAGAGTGAGATATTGGAGTGAGATATTAGAGAGAGATATTAGAGCAAGATATTAGAATGAGATATTAGAGTGAGTTATTAGAGAGATATTAGAGTGAGATATTAGAGAGAGATATTAGAGAGATATATTAGAATGAGATATCAGAGTGAGATATCAGAGTGAGATATTAGAGCGAGATATCAGAGCGAGATATCAGAATGAGATATTAGAGTGTGATATTAAAGCGAGATATTAAAGCGAGATTTTAAAGCGAGATATTTGACTGAGATATTATAGCAAGATATCATAGCAAGATATTATAGCAAGATAGTATAGCGAGATGTTAAAGCAAGGTATTAGAGCGATATATTGGAGAATGAATTTAGTGTCCAAAACAGGCCCGATAATGTGACTGCAGCTCATAAACCCCTGTGTTTGCGGGGTCGCGGCCCCCTTCATGTCGTCCTGCTCCGGCGGATCAGAACCCGTTCACCACACCAGGAAACAGTGGCGCCTTAATCCCGAGCGGCGTAGCTTATGGATTTCATCACACGGCTTCTCCGAGGATTTGCAGCCACACATATTGTCGTCTTTCACCAAAAAAAAGAGGAAGAAATAAAGCGGGCAATAGGTTTATGTGAGTTTTAGAGCTTGCATCATTTCCTTTTGTGCGTTAAACGTACTCGTCACGAGGCGATCTGTCGGCTTTGAACTGCTCGGTCAGATACCGGCAAAAAACAATAGACCCCCACCCCCCCACCCCCCCGCCCCCTCACCCCCGCCCCCTCTCGCCTTTACAGTCTCTGTACAGTGAAGGGATTTTTCATTTTCCCCTTCATAAAAGAGTCCGAATAATTTAGATTTCTGCTTTCTGAAGAGATCCTCCGTTTAATTTGGTTGCCATGGTAGCCGGGCACCCTTGGCTTCAACATTTATGCTAAATAAAAAGAAATAAAAAAAAACCTTTTTTTTAAAAGGAGAGACAAATATGTGGAAATGGTGGTTCTCTTTGTTCGTGTGTGTGTGTGTGCGTGTGTGTGTATGTGTGTTTGCGTGTGTGCGCGTGATGCTGCGAGCTATGTGGGGGTTTGAGTGGGAAAAAGAAAAAAAAAAGAAAAAGGCGGAATAAGACTTGCGTTGGAATAAAAGATGTGTGGAGCTACACTTCATGTGTGGTGAGGGATGCATCGTCCATTGAGAGAGTTACGGCTAATGGACACAAGATATTGTTTTATGGCGCTGTGGTTGGAGGCTGCACTGTGCATCTGAGTTAAGTGTGTGTGTGTGTGTGTGTGTGTGTGTGCATGTGTGTGTGTTTCACAAGGGGAGTTGTATTATTAGAGAGCATGCTTTGACGCAGTAAAGAGGAGGAAAGAGAAGGCCTGAAAAGGGAGGGAGGGGTCAGCTGACCCAGTTTGACCCCTGATCTTCTGTTCTGATTGCGTTCAAGAAGTGTGTGTGTGTGTGTGTGTGTTGTGTATCTCAACAGATACCTCCTTCCCCTCTTAATGAAGTCAAACGCTGCTATGTGGGGGAGTTTTCCAAGAAGAAAAAGAAGAAAAAAACAAACACGTGTTTTTGATAAATAAATGGATGAAGAAAATGTAAATTGATACACGAGCGCTGCACACATGACCTGGCCGCTGATGGACAGACTCCTTCTAACACCTCCGCTCTCACACACACCTACACACACACACACACGCCTTCAAATCAACAGTAGCCGAGCACAATGGAGAGGAAAAGTCCACCACGTTGTTACTGAGGCTCGTCCACCACAAGAGAGCTGTCAGGAGATAGTGTTCCTGTTTGAGTGCAAACAAAAGAGAAAAGACACTGTGCGTGTGTGCGTGTGTGTGCGTGTGTGTGTGCGCGTGTGTGCGTGTGTGTGTGTGTGTGAGTGTGTGTGTGCGTGCTTGTGTGTGCGCGTGTGAAGCCTCTCCATAAGTCGGCCTGGTTAATGGCCGGCCACCCCCGAGGTTGAAAAGGAACAAGAGCATTAGAGAGCCGTGTTGTCACAGGACGTCGCTGCCATTGTCCGGCCGGCTTTACAGCGACTCGCTCGCCCCCAAACCGACAAGTTTTCTCTCTCCCATCGCAAACACTCCCCCCCAAAAAAAAGGAAAAACCCGCTGGACATGCGATTAGTAGCCATGTTTGTCCTCGAGTGGACAAAGACAGGAGGGGAAGGTGGAACTTGCTTCCTCAGCGTGCCAGAGTTTGAGAGGGTAAAAAAAAAGTAATTTCGGCAGAGAAGGGGAGTGAGGCACTAAAACAGCTCAAGAATTCAAAGGCAATTTAAAAAGCAGTGTGGGAGAGAGGGGAATGAAAAAAATGCCGGGTTAAAAAGGAGGGAGGCTGGAAAAGTAAGAGGTTGTTATTCTCTCTCTCTCTCTCTCTCTCTCTCTCTCTCTCTCTCTCTCTCTCTCTCTCTCTCTCTCTGTTGTTTTTAGGGACTAGCCGGGCCACAACCTCCAGGAGAGATAGGGAAGGGTGGGTGGTGGTGGTGGTGGTGGTGGATAGGGAGGGCAAGCATAAATCAAGCAGAGCCTGAAGGCTTTAGAGGAGGGAGGGACAGAGGGAAGTGAGTGGTAAAAGACAGGGGAGAGAGAGAGAGAGAGAGAGAGATGGTGGTGCTGGGGGCTCGGAGTAAAAGAGAGAGTGTGGGTGGAGGGGAGGAGAACGAGAGGAGCACATGCGATTGCGAAGAGTGGCGGGGTGAGAGGTGGACAGTGGGGTGATGGAGTGTGGGTGGGTGGGTGGGTGAAGGGGGGAGGAGGCAGGGGGAGCGAGGAGAAGGTGAGGGGGAGGTTACAGAGGGAGGGTGGTGAGTGATGGTGGGGGCGAGCGAGCGTGTGAGAGAGTACGACTACAGAAAGACGGCTACATTTGAAAATGGGATGTTTTTTGGTCAAAGCGGCCTCGAAAAAAAAATAATTGATTTGCACTTCACAATTTATTTTTTTGTCAAACTTTAGTTTTGGTCATGAAAACGTTCACATGGAACATGAACGTAACAAAAAGTCACTTTTCTGAGCTTCCGCACAACAAAATAAAGGCGTCGATCAGGTTGTGCGTTTCGGACACATTCAAAACACACACTATGGTGTACACACAGTGTACAACAACTTCACACCTTTAGTACTTTAGTTCTCCTTTCAACCTCAGCAAAGGCAGAACTGACCAGATCCACTCTTTCCGGTCTCACCTTTCACAATAAAAGCTCATCCTCTAAAAATATTCAAATTTCTTAATGAAAAAAAAAAGCTGCAACTGTGGCTCGGTGCGGATAGTTTGGATGAAAAACATATTCGCGGGCGAGTATTTTTGCATTTGTGTGTCATTTATTTTGTTATTCGGCCGCCAGCGCTCCAAGATGGCGCTCTCTTTAAACCCTCACAATATATACATGTTGTTCTACTTTAATCTTACTAAGTCTACTTTCTTTTTTTGTCTCCAGAAACATTTCTTAAGCGCTCCTCGATATGTTTTTGAAGAAAGTATGCATGCACACAGAAAGATAAAAGTGCCACCTGTAACCTGAAAATGGTTCTTTAGAGAGTAACGCCATCGAAGAACCATTTCTGGTTCCACAAAGAACCTTTTTAGACCAACGTTCTTTAAAGGACCAATTTCTTAAACTCTCTGTTTAATGAACTTCAAAGTGCCATCAACAAGTGGAAAAGAATGTTCTCTAAAGAACCTTTTTTGATTTCCTTTTGCAAATATATACCATCCTCTTTAATATCCCAAAGAACCCCAAACAAACATGTAGAACAATACAATAAATTATATGGTTCTTTAGTGGGTGATGGGTCTTCATGGAACCACACAGCCTTTTAAAGAACCCGTTGAGAACCAGTATGTTTCTGTGTGTAGCCAGATAGCTGACGAGCTAACAAAGGTATTTACTTCCCTCTCAGGATTTCACACTAAAGGGGTTGAAAAGCTTTCTAAAGTTCTCGTTTCTGTCGCTAACAGTTGCTAACAGACGCGCAACAGTTGCTAACAGTCGCTAACAGTCACTAACAGTCACTAAAGGTTGCTAACAGTCGCTAACAGTTGCTAACAGACGCTAACAGTTGCTAACAGTCGCTAACGGTCACTGACAGTCACTAAAGGTTGCTAACAGTCGCTAATGGTTGCTAACAGTCGCTAACGGCCGCTAAGTCACTAACAGTTGCTAACGGTCGCTAAAGGTTGCTAACAGTTGCTAGTAGTTGCTAGCAGTCTCTAACGGTCGCTAACAGTCGCTAACAGGAAAAGAAGTTCACGCAGTTTATTTAAAATAGATTTTGTTTTGTTTATTTAGAGGTGGAACACATACAGGTGGAGCTTTATTGAACCTGCAGGCCTCTGATCCCTCACAGCGATCGCTCGTTTTGGCGATATCGCGCGACATAGCGCTCTCGGGTTAGCTTGATGACCTGCGATCAAAACGTTGCTTCCAGAATTAAACAGAGGAGAGGTCTCGACATAAAGGACGTAAAAAAAAATAAAAATGCATATCGCGTTTTAAAAAAATTAGCCGCCTCAGTGTGGACGTAGTCTGAGTGAATGAGTGAGGGAAGGGAGGGAGAGAGGGAGCGGGTGAGTGCGTGGGGGAAGGAGGATTGCAGGGCTCAAGGTAATCTGGGGAGTTAATGCAGCTTAGAGGGACTGAGAGGAGTGGGAGGGAGGTAGAAAGAGAGAGAGATACTGAGAGAGAGAGAGAGGGAGGGAGTGATGGCACAGGGAGAGAGAGAGAATATAAAAATAATAGGGTCAGCAGGGAAAGAGAGGGAGAGAAGAGGAATTAATGAAGATGTATCGCAACTGAAGCAACAGAACGAGGGAGAGAGAGAGAGAGAGTAGAGGGAGTGGAGAAGCTGGCGAGATTGGAGAGTGGAGAGGGGGAGAGAGCGAGCCGAGTGAGATAAAGAGTGGGCTAATGAAAGGTAGGGTGAGGCTGAGCGAGTTGGCGGGTAGGAGGGAAGTCGACAGAGAGAGAGAGAGAGAGAGAGAGAGAGCGGGGGAGAAGTGTGCATGGGGAAAGAATGCTGGGTGGGGAAGGAAGGCAGACACGCAGGGCTTTGTGCTAAAAGCAAAGAGATGGAGAGATTGAAACGGAGAGAGAGGTTATGTCTCTCGCCTCATGCAGGAGGGGAGGAAGCCCAAAAAGCCCCGTCCGGCCAGGCCCGGCTCGGCCCGGCTCGGCCCAGGGTCACATTTGAAGGGAGACGTGGGAGAGAGGAGGGATAATGGAAAGTGGAGGAGGAAAAACACTTTGGGTGGAGGATGCAGCACATGAGCCAGTGTGTGTGTGTGTGTGTGTGTGTGTGTGTGTGTGTGTGTGTGTGTGTGTGTCTCACACTGACCACGCTCCGGCGCTGCAGGCAGCTAAACAGCCATAATTACTCCTTTACTGCTCCCTGTAATGCATTTAGACGGAGAGGTGAACTAACAACTCAAAGTTTGGGTAAAAACCCAACATGTTTTCCAAGTGGACTTCTTGCAGAGGATCGAACGCCCGGCGCCGGATGAGCACGCCGACGTGCGCTTCTAACGTACAGCAGGGGGTTTGAACACTTCACTTCACCATATTTCTGCTTCTTCAATCCATCTTTGAAGCCAGAACAGGGTTTTACTGATGGTTCAGGTCGATACACATGTGAGCGCTTTTTAAATACCAGCTGTTTCCTGACTGCTATCAAACACATGAAAAACATAAACATATGAAAAAATCAAGTTTGGTTTAATTATGTCAATCATGTTCTGAAAGATGAAGCAACTTCCTTCAAGAATCTGGTTGAATTATTTTTTTCATTATATATATATATATATATATATATATTAAAAATATACATACATACAAATAAATATACATTAATATATATATATATATATAAAACAATATATATTAAAATAAATGTATTTTTATGTATATTTATATATATAATGAAGAAAAAATATATACACCATTAAATATATATATAAATATTACATTACATTTCATCTGACACTTTTATCCAAAGAGACTTACATGCTATACAGTAGACACAGCAACGGTGAGCAATGAGGGTTAAGTGTCTTGCTCAAGGACACAACGACATGGACT
Source organism: Cottus gobio (assembly GCA_023566465.1). NCBI lineage: Eukaryota > Metazoa > Chordata > Actinopteri > Perciformes > Cottidae > Cottus > Cottus gobio. The sequence continues at coordinate 2,645,395 of CM042215.1, read as the reverse complement.
GCAGGAGCCAGGGATCGAACCACCGACCTTCTGATTCAAAGACTGACTTGCTAACCACTGAGCCATAGTCGCCCCGCCAAATGTAACGCCTGAACAGGGGCATGAACCCTGGACCCTCAGATTAAAAGTCTGATGCTCTACCAACTGAGCCACCCAGGCTTATACAGTTAGGTCCATAAATATTTGGACATTGACACATTTTCCATTATTTTGTCTCTGTACACCACAACAATGGAGTTGTAATGAAAAAATCAAGATGTGCTTTAAGTGCAGACTTTCAGCTTTAATTTGAGGGTATTTACATCCAAATCAGGTGAACGGTGTAGGAATTACAACAAATTAAAATGTGGCCACCCTCTTTTTAAGGGACCAAAAGTAATTGGACAATTGGCTGATCAGCTGTTTCAAGGTCAGGTGTGTGTAATTCCCTCGATATTTCATTTACAAGGAGTAGATAAAAGGGTCTTGGGTTCATTTCAGGTGTGGTATTTGTGTTTGGAATCTGTTGCGGTCAACTTTCAATATGAAGTCCAAAGAGCTGTCACTATCAGTGAAGCAAGCCATCATTAGGCTGAAAAATCAAAACAAAACCATCAGAGAGATAGCAGACACATTAGGTGTGGCCAAATCAACTGTTTGGTACATTCTTAAGAAGAAAGAACGCACTGGTGAGCTCAGTAACACCAAAAGACCTGGAAGACCACAGAAGACAACTGTGGTGGATGACAGAAGAATCATTTCCCTGGTGAAGAAAAACCCCTTCACAACAGTTGGCCAGATCAAGAACACTCTCCAGGAGGTAGGTGTATCTGTGTCAAAGTCGACAATCAAGAGAAGACTTCACCAGAGTAAATACAGAGGGTTCACCACAAGATGTAAACCATTGGTGAGCCTCAAAAACAGGAAGACCAGATTAGAGTTTGCCAAAAAACATCTAAAAGAGCCTGTACAGTTCTGGAAGAACATCCTATGGACAGATGAGACGAAGATAAACTTGTACCAGAATGATGGGAAGAGAAGAGTAT